>OY856411.1:505626238-506036238 GCA_963693085.1 Alisma plantago-aquatica | reverse complement strand
AATACGGTATAATCTTTAGTTCTTCACTGTTTCAGTCATTCATTTAGTCCCTCTTCATGTCCAACATTTAAATTCATTGCAAAATATGTGTTCACTTTCTTCATGTCCAACTTCAGCAACAAAGTCATTCATTTTGTTTCTTAAGTTGGCATCAAAATCCCTATCAAGATAGTTCACTTTCTTCAGCCACATATGTAGAGACCCTTTTTATGCTGTAACAAGCGTGCCCCTCTACTCTTTTTAGTTCCTCAAGAAAAGAAATACAAAGCTATCATGGGGAAAGTAGAAAATACTGTACATGAGAATATACATAAAAACATATCTCACTGTATATTGCCTGTCTCTCAAGCAAAGAGGCCAGGTCAAATCTATCTCCCTGCAACAGTTCTTGAAGATCCTCTGATTCCTCTCAGTCCAGATATGTTAGTGAGAAAACAGCTCCACACTTTGTTCTACCTCTCAAACTTAACAAATCATTGAGGTTCTTGGGCAAGGCCTTAAAACTTTTCTGAATCTCAGACCACAAAACAGTAGAAATACTACACCAAATAGCAATATCCTCAGTTCCTTCTTCACAGTATCATAAATAACTTCTGAAGGACATAAAAAAGCCAAAAGGCTTAAGAGTACATTACCTTGGATTGTGTGAAGACCAAACCCATTTCCCCCAACTGATAGAATGATACTTTATTCTACAAGTCTCCCTAGCTATCTCAATAGGCACAAAATTCCTGCCATCTAAAGAATGGCATCACCAGCACTGCCGTCCGAGTCAGAGATACTGAAATAAGAGTTGTTTTCTTGGGAACAAGGGTCCCTCCAAAGAAGGAACTTATTACTAGAGTCTATTTTAAAATTAATATGAGTACTGATCCTAGATCTGAAGGCGCCATCCTGAGACAATGATGCGTTGCCTCTCACTATATCGAGGATGCACTTCATCTCTTTTTCATTCTTTTTAAAGATACCAATGGCTTTACTTACATTCCAAACACTGCCAGGGCTCTTTTGCAAGCTATACTGTTGTCTGGGAGAGAGATGAGGATATAAAGCGAGGGAAAGTAGCCAGCTGTTGATATAAGTAGCCAAAATACACATCGAAACGAGGTGGCCACAAATAGGTTACCCAAGGATTAAACCTCACTGTTTGTAGAAATGTTTTGCACCTATGTGTTCATCAGGCACAATCTTCAACTCTGCAACTTGTCTTCGTCACATGCTGCTCGGGCACCCACCCAGCCACCCACCCTTGGAGACAATACAGTTCTGAGGCTTATCTTTATTCCCTGCCTCTAAATAACTAATGGACTGTATGTTTCTCTCCCTCTCCCTCCCCCTCTCTCTGATGCGCACACACAGAGAGAGAGAGAGAATTCCGAGGCTCATCTTTATCATCCTAAGTAACCCTAAACCCATATTTGTTCGCTGTAGATCAGATTCAGCCTGGCCCTTCATTTTAATTCTTACAGTTTTTTCTTCATTCATTTGCTTTTTAATATTTTCACGATTTGCATTATTCCGAAAAGATTTCAGAAATTGAAACCCCACTAACTCATTGCAATAAATATGATGTATAGGAAAAACTTTGTGAATTAAACGCATCACAGCAAACACAGCATGCAACAGATGTGATCTCTCTTCTGTCTGAGATCCGCTTGTGCACCGGAAAAAATGATTGCTGGCCTGGGATCAGAACTGCTAACTTTCCAGCTGTTTTAGCTGCAGCTGCTGCGGCTTCTGGAGGAAATTTAAAAATTTCTGAGACTTTGAACTTTGAAGTGCTATCCACTGCCATTGTTAGTGCTACACTAAAATGCAATTGTACTGCTGAAATTGCTGGGATGACAAAGCTTTTTGGTGGTCCTCTTTCAATTGGTTTTGGTTTTGGAGTTGGTGCTCAACCACAGGCTCAACGGTTCAGTGAGGTTCTTCTAGCCAGATTTTTGCAGGTTCTTCAGCATTTTGTAGGTGCAGCCGAAAGAGGTGGAAGTGTAGATAAATCTGAATTTCGTCAAATATGCTCTCAGGCATCTGCGTTGCTTCTTTCAAATATGGTATATGGAATTAATTATCTCTTTCATTTGTTTAAGATGATTCTTCTGCTTCAGCTCAGTATATTATAAAGTTTGAGATCACTTGAATTTCTCTTCAGACATCAGAAGTCAAACTGGACCCAGAAGGCTCATCCCAACTTCTTCGGCTTATTTGCTGGAGTCCTGCTTACATTTCAACGCCTGACGCCATGGAGACCGGAATTTTTATCTGGACGTGGTTGATTTCATCTGCTCCTGAACTGGGGCCTCTTGTCCTTGCGGAGCTTGTTGATGCATGGTTATGGACAATAGATACAAAGCGCGGATTATTTGCGGCAGATGTCAGATATTCTGGACCTGCTGCCAAACTTAGGCCACATCTTACACCTGGGGAGCCTGTTTCATTGCCCGAGAAAGATCCAGTTGATGGAGTAATAGCTCACAGATTATGGCTTGGGTTTTTCATTGACCGATTTGAGGTGACATGCCATTCTTGCAAGTCCTTTTATTGAATCTTGTTTTGTCTCACTTATCTTTAATTCTCGCAGTCTTTCCTGATGCCGTAATGTAAACCTATTACTAGTTGTAGCATAAATTAGTTTTATGGGGACAGAAAGTGTAGGTTCAATTTCTTCTCCTTCTCTTCTATGACAATGGTAAAAGTAATTTGATAATGAAACAGTGAAACGGATGGTGCACTTGTGCACAATCTCTCCCTAGGCTGGAAAAGAATGACATGTGTGCATTAGAGTAAGCAGATATGATGACAGTGAATGCGATTTTGACTGTTTACTATGACAGAGAGCACATAAACTTAGGCTACAATATTTTTCATGTCGGACCTCTGATGGACAGAAAAATACTCCATAGCATTAGGCTCTTCAAAAATGATCTGTAAAACTGAACATTGTAGTATTAGCTCTCGACTTTTTTTTCGGGCTTCTACACTTGGAGCAGCGTTGTCCTCCTAATCCCTTTATGTCAACTAGAAATTTCTACGGCTCCAAGTAAAAAGACGTCCAAGCACTGAGAAATTCAACAGTTTGTTTGCATGCCCTTTGGCTTTTGGTAGCTTTTGGCGACATATAGAACAATTGACTTCCTTTTGTCCTTTCAATTACTGTTGAAGTATATTCTTTGAATTTTGCACTGCGTGGTGCTATGATGTGTGCGCGGCTATCAATTATTGGTGAATAAATATATTTGGTATGTATCTAAACTCTATAGGTCAGCAGAGAGAATGGGAGAAGAGAGGGAACTGTTGAAGGGAAATGGAGAGTTAAAGTAGAAATCATTTCTAGCCAACAGTTGCTAGAGCTTAATTAACTTTTGAGCTAGACTGACGCAATATGTTATCTCTAACCTTAAAATCTTGGTGCTTGACGAATGGATAACATGGAAACAAGGCTTCGTACATATTTGTTTTGATAAAGCCCAGTCATGGAGATGCGATACAAATTTATATGTAAGCCTATCTACATTATAACCATTTAATTGTGTATATTCCATTCATGCTTTTTTGATATCAATCTAGTTGACAATGGTCTTCTGTCGGTTCTTCTTGTTACATAGTAATGCATGGTTCTCAATTAATATAGGATATAAAATCATTTTTTATGCATATCATCATCATCATCAACTAAGCCTCAATCCCAACTATGTTGGGGTCGGCTACATGGATCCTTCTTTTTCATTCAGCTCTATCATGGGTCGAATTCGGGTTGAGATGTAGAGATTCAAAATCTCTCTTTATAAGCTCTTCCCATGTTAATTTAAGCCTTCCTCTTCTTCTATTAGTTGTGCTTGCCTCAATATTATCGCTTCGTATAGGCGCATTAGTCAGTCTGCGTTGCACATGTCCATACCATCTGAGTCGGCCCTCGCGCAACTTGTCGCCAATGCTCGCCACCCCCACTTTATTCCTGATATAGTCATTTCTCAAACGATCTTTTCTTGTCTTCCCACACATCCATCTCAACATACGCATTTCAGCCACATTCATCTTTAATGTCATGCTTTTCATGATATAGTCATTTCTCAAGCGATCTTTTATTTATGCATATATTGATGAAAAAACCCATAATAGGCTATTCAATTAATGTCATGCTTTTCATGATGCATGAATTAGTTTTTGTTTTTAACTAAGCTTGTAGATTTGTGTATCATGTCCTTCATAAAACAATCTGCCTCGAGGGCAGGCTGTCTATTTGCGCGTCAAGGCTTAAGGGTTTAGTGTTTTGAAATGGGGCTTACACCCTGAAAAGTCTGAGGCTCACCTGAATTTATTAAGACTTTATGCATAGTGAGTCACATGCCTAATTTTGAATTGTAATGTGCATCCTTTTAATTTACATGCCTCGATAACCTGCACGTCTTGAGCTTGAAATAATTACATAAATTTTACTCTAGTGTATATTATTTAAATTTATGTAGCCTATACAGATAGGAATGGAATTGTTTATTCAGTTAGTAAAACAGGTTACAGGACAGTCTCTAATATAGCTACTGAGAGTAGAGACATAAGTACAAGTGAGCAATATGGGACTAAAAGTAAAACAGTAAAACACAGTAACACAATATATCTATAGCCTATAATGATTATCGTTCTCTCATTTGTGAGTTTACATAACTTTTGTCTAAAGATCCAAAACTTATAATTTAAGCTGATTCAGATTTTTCAATCTTTACTGTTGATTTTTTTGGCTGCCTTTCTCGTTATACTCACTGATTTTCAAGCTTAATCGTTATCTACATTGGTTATTGGCCGTACTAATTCCAAGTTATGTTTACACTAGTTTTCTATTACTCTGTTCATATACCTTTTTGACCATAATACTAAAAAGTATTGGTATCTTGCTATTTACTGCAAAAATTACCTACTAAATTGTTGGTCTTTTTTATTAAATTTTCTCTTAATCTCTGTTTATCTTTCTCTAAGTTAGGTGAAGAAATTTTTTTAGTTTTTTTTTTAATACTTACATGCGAGCGACATATTTATATTATAGATACATGCACAAGCATGTATATATAATACAAGCAGATAGGCACTTTTTTTATCGAGAAAGTGTGTACATTGACACACACACTTAAGATCTTGTACATGTTTTGGCTTACACCCTGTCTTACTGAGACAAAAACTCCTCATCCAGCATCACACACTTAAAAGGCTTGATCATGTCAAGGCTTTTGCATATACACCAAGAGTTGTTGCACTCTGTCAATTTGAGCTTGTTTGGTCATGACAACCTAATCATTAATGGCCTTACACATAATTTCTTCTTTGTATAAATATTTTGATTCTAAAAAAACGATAAATTAAAAAAAAATCTTTTATAATTTTAGAAGGCATGCATCATATATTATGGTTTGGTTATTTTAATTTCTCTTGGTTTATCATGTTTTTGGGTTGAGGGTTAGTAAAAGCAGATTCATGGGTAGGCTTTACAATGCTATTAAATCCGGATTTTGTTTTTTCTATCTATTCATATTTTCCTAGCCCTTACCTTCAATTTTTTTCGCAGCACTCATTCTTGAATCTGAATTACCTGCATCGAATTTATCTTGAGTGTAAATAAACCACTTTTTGACAGTCATTTAGTGTAATCATTTCTAGGTAATAGTGACCTTTTTTGTGCAATTCTTAAATTGAGAAAAAGCCTTTTGTGTTGCCTGAATCCAATTCTTATTCCTGAATATAATTTATGCATTGATGGGCTCTTGAGTTAATATTTGACAATCTACAAAGCGAGATATTGAAATCTTCTATGCACTGTTGTAGTTATTATCTCTATATGTATCATCATGAAGTATATCTTCCACATGGAAGGAACTTTTATTAATAAGAAATTGTCTGGCTGAAGTAATACTGTTTCTAGTGGGCGTAGATGAAAACCTCCCTCCTTTTTTTTTTGCGCGGGGGGGGGGGGGGTTCTTGCTACCAGATTTATTGCCTGACATTCTCTTACTTGTTCATTGCAAGCTCAGGGTTCTCCATTAAAATGAGTGCATGATGATTGAGCGGAAGGCTCTGAATACTTCTTGTTAACTGTATTGCAACTTTTCTGCAGGTTATTAGGCATGGCAGTGTTGAGCAACTTATGCTTCTAGGTAGGATGTTACAAGGCACAATGAGATCCTCTTCGCATTTTTGTTGCCATCCTGCTGCCACCGGTACATTTTTCACTCTTATGCTGTTTGGGTTGAAGTTCTGTCTCTGCCAGTATCAGCATAACTTGCGGAGCTGCAGAATGGGTTTACGCTTGTTAGAAGATTACACCTATCGGTATCATCCTTGCCCCTGATATTTTAATAGCATTTTGTATTGTCTTAGTTATCCCTGTTGCTTTCTATTGTTCGATTGGTTGCCGGAACATGCATGTACTGGTCATTATAGTCTTGAAAATATTCTCAAGGTAAGTGACCTTATGATGCCTATGTTGGTTGCAGCCTTACAGAATGGAAATTTTAAGGGGAATAATGTTGATTGAGAAACCCCAATTGTTGATGGAAAAGTTTAGGGCTTTATTTTGAGATATATAATCAAGGATATTTTCACCCGTAGATGGTACAATTTGGCATATAATATGCTATGTCAAGACATATTCATAGGATCATCAGCTAATATGCTGGTACAATGTACTCTAACAGCTGGTCTTGTACTAACAAACCTGAGGATCATTCATATGTTTGCTCAGACTTTAGCACTACGTTTGGATGAAGTAATTATAAGTCCTGGTAGTTAATATATTAAATAGTAGAAACTCTGTATAGACTTGGTACTTGTAACAACCGTCTGCTGACTGACGCAACGTAAATCGTGGCCTTCGTCAATCACCCCAAAATCAGGAGGAGTGGCAACTGCCGCCATGGTCCGCCTTTCCTTCCCATTTCCATAACAGCTGGCAAGGCTGACAGCACAGCGCACCCTCCGGCTTCGGTGAATTGTGCATAGACGACGCAGTGTCGATACCTAACGATACATTATCCGCTGGTGACTACCGGAATTTAGAATGTAAGCGGCCAAACTAGGCCTAGGGGTTTGGTTCATATCTTGTATAAGAACCTCTTTCTTATATTGTGATTATCGTTATGTTATCATGGATGTTGCTGAGTGCTTCCTAGATAAGTAGCAGATAAACAATGTGTGTCCTCATTCAAGTTCAACTTGCCAAAGGATTCGAGTCAGTCTGAGAACTGGTACAGTTCTTATCTATGGTTATACCTCGCCGCTGATCATTTCTCATCATCTCTAGTCACGATGCATATGTTTGTTCAGACTTTCGTGATGAGAGTCATTATCTTGGACTGGAACTCTTTGTCATATAATCATCACCGCTATGTTATCTTACATGCTTCTGAGAGCGCTGCTTAGGGTGCAGCAAATAATCAAGGCGTGGGCTCATTAAGCTCGAGTTGCCATATGATGTAAGTAATAGTATTTAACCATAAATCTACAACTTTATCTCCTTCAACACAATCACAATCAACTTGTTCTCCCTAGAATACAGTTTTAAAATTTCACTGGGCATAAAATGCTAGTATAACTACATCCCCAGCCCTTTTGTATGTATTGTGAAGAAACAAGGTGTTCTCCGAAGAATGCCAAGATGGATTGTGTGGGTGAGTGAGGAAAGATCACACTGAAAATGACTAGATTAGGAAATACTGGAAGTGAAAAACATGGAGGATAAATTATGAAAGTATTGTCTTAGAATGTGGTTCCACATGATGCAACGTAGACTGACAAGTGCACTGGTTCAGGTTAATTTATTGAGTTAGATAAAGTTAAAAGAGGAAGAGGATGACCTCAATTTAGTTCGTGAGAACCAATACGAGTATGACTAAAAACAGAGCTCAAATCCTTGTAGCCCAACCCAATGTGGCCGGGATTGAGGTCTAGAGGCTGCTGCTGATATGCTACATTTGAATATCAAGGTATACTGGATTATTCCTGAGATTAGTTCGTGAATCAATAATTTAATGACAAATGTAGAGTTTGGAAGCATATCGGAGGTGTCATGCATTCTCTTATATATATGATCAGAGTTTTGGGACAGCAAAAAACTACATGTATAACTGAGTGGTCTAACGTTGTCGTTACCCTGCCACATCCCTGTTTAGTATTGTTAATATGAGAAAGTGGCTTAGCAAAGATATTGAATAGTTTGCCACTTTTATTTGGCACTCTCTTTTCTTTATTATCCATGATTCTGTGAATTTTTATAAGATTTAACTTCTGAAATTTTGATTATATTCTGCAATTACAGTTTTTTACTCTAGTTCACAAAGTACATTTATATATAGCCGGTTCATGAAATTACTTGGCTCTTGAAATTGTCCCTTCAATTTATGAATCTAGTTACTTTTTGACATTTTGAATATATGAAGCTTGTGCTACAAAATATTCGTTTGAAAGATTGTGTATATGTATATTCTTGTTTGTTTGGATGTTACTTTATTAAATTGGATATGGCTTATTTCTAATTTGGTGTCATGTTCTAAAAAGTAATACATTTTTTTTCTTCCTACTGATTTATTAGCTGTTAAACTACGAACTTTAGCTACACTGCCTGCACTCTTGCATATTTTTAATTATGTTTTTTTTTCTGTTAGTGCTTCGCTAGGGTGGTTTGCATATGAACCTGAGTGGTATGAGCCAAACAACAAATGTTTTGAACTGAGTGAAGCTCAGTCAGTGTCTATTTTTGCTAATCATCTCTTAAACGACCGTGGGGATGTTTCTGCAACTGAGTCATCAACTAAAACAAAGGATATAGAACTGAGCACCATGGTATGGTACATGGGAAAAGCTGCCTAATACCTCAAATTTGTTGATAAAAATTTGTTATGTTTGTTTCCCTTTAGTTTTATTTTTGATTTTGTATAACTTGTAGAATGATCATTGCCATCCTGTTTGGGGTAAACTGGAGAATTATTCTGTTGCTCGGGAGAAAAGGAAGCAATTACTTCTGATGCTCTGCCAGCATGAAGCAGATAGGCTAGAAGTTTGGGCGCAACCTTTAAATACAAAGTAATTCCTTACTTTTTGATATTTCTTTTTATTATCTTTGATTTGTATTAACTTGTGTATATTTTCACTTTTTAACGTATAGGGATAACATTTCACGGACTAAAATAAGTTCTGAGAAATGGATTGACTATGCAAGGACTGCTTTCTCTGTGGATCCTCGTATTGCATTGTCCATGCTAACAAGATTTCCATCTTCATCTTCTTTGACATCTGAAATCACTCAACTGGTTCAGGTTGTTTCTCCATTCTGTTCTTGAGAAACTATGATTGTATCTTTCTATTTTTTATGCATCTTGGTATAGTGGATTTAAAGGCACACGAATATGCCGCTGACCATATATCTGTAATTAAGTTTGACTTGAAGATGTTGTGGAATTTCATGAAATCAAATTAATATTTCGTCCTCTGTTTGATTAAAATTTTAGCAATATGGACACACTGTTATAATATTTAAGAAGAGAATTTACTAAGTTGATGGTTAAAACATGACTACACATCATATCTGATAAAAGACAAATAAACCACAAAAGTGATATTCATCCATATGGGACTAAAGAATATGAATAAATAAAGCTTCATCATTAGAATATTTTGACACCCTCTCAAGCTGGAGTATAGATATCTATCATGCCTAGATTGTCTACCATGGTCAAGAATCTTTTCTTTGGGAGAAACTTTGTGAAGGCATCAAAACTCCTTCATCTTGATGTAGGGAGTAGAAATACGCCTAGATAAAATGGCTTCTTGAACATAATAACAATCCACTTCTAGATGCTTTTTGCGTTCATGGAATGTGGTATTTTTGGTGGTAATGGTGGCGGCTTTATTGTCACATAACATAGGTTAGGCCCATTGTCAGAGATACATAAATCTTTGAGCAGGCCTTGGACCCACGTAAGTTTGAAAGTGGTGTGTGCCATAACTCTGTATTCGACCACTGCACTAGACCAAGCAACCACAGTTTACTTTTTGCTCCTCCAGGTGACAAGATTCCCTATCACAAAGGTACCGAAACAAGAAGTAGATTTCCTGTTAGATTTGCTATCAACATAATCAAAATCAGTATATCCAGTGACCATGTGGTGCTCATGTTTCTTGTACAAAAGTCCTGGGCATGGTGAGCCTCTACGATATTCTAAAATATGCCAGGCAACTTCCTAGTTACTTATTCATGCCTTATATATATATAACAACTAACTGTCCAACAATAGAAGAAATACCAGCTCTAGTGACAGTAAGATAGATGAGGTCACCGACCAAACTTCTATATTGTTTATTATCTGAATAGGCAAGAGAGGCACCGTCAGTTAGAATTTTGTATTATCATCTAGGGGAGTTCCATTAGGTTAGCACATTTGTTCATGTAGAAGATCAAGAACATTTTTGCATTGTGATCCTCGTATACTAAAGAAAGATCAAAAGACTTTGATCCCTAGAAAGTAGCGAAGTTTGACAAGATCTTTTGCAAAAATATGTTTCTTCAAATAAGACTCATAAAGGGAGCAACGGTGACTGTGGCTAGAGGCAGGGGCAGTGGCAGTGGCAGTAGGGGAGAGGGCGACGACACGACAAACTTGCATTAAGATTCGGAGGGAAATATAAATTGTATTTCTCTAACACCATGTTAAGAAGATAACTTACTAATTCAATCATTAAAGCATGAGTACACAATAAGTCTATTGTAAGGAAAAAAAACCCACAAAGGTGATATTCACCAATATGGAACTAAACAAAACATGAATAAGTAAAGGACACCAATAGAATATGTTAGCAGTAATATAGTGTCAATTCATAATTAATTATATTATCTCTCTTTGTAATAACCTTTTTTGTATATTGATATGTAATTCTTGTGTCAATATCAATATTTGTGCTAGTGGTTGAATATTGTTCGTATTATTCACAAACTATGTGGCCATGTATATCACATTTGACATGTTTCTGTCCTCATTATGATGGGTTGCATGCTTGTGTACGTGTAAATTACAAGGAGGTGGTGGTATATACTGGAAAGGATAGGGGAGGAGTGATGGGGAAGGTGAAGCAAAGTGGTCGCGGAGTTGGTGACATAATATAACAACTACATTAGCCGTGAGTTTAGGAGAGTTAGGAGACATGAAAATTTGCGGGGATATTTTTCTAAAGAATACTTTATTCAAATTGGTGGATAATTGTGGAAGTGATTGTACGTCGGGCTTACAAGAGAAGCATTGAATATAGTCAGAGAAGAACTGAATCGTGCAAAGCGATGTATACACCCTTACAAGAGAAGAACTAAATCTAGCCAGAGGATGCTTCAAAGGGCATTTGCATGACAGTGGCAAAATCAAAATATGAGGCAATAGTTGAAGAAGACCATCACCAAGGGATGGAGTCTTTCATGCACCGCTTTGCTCATTCTGTCTGAGTAGCCACAAGAATCACACGGTCTATAGAAGAAATCAGTGGAATATCAATGCTCAATCGATGAATGGATTGAGCTTGTGACATATGACTTGTAGATCAAGTCGTAGAACTTGTGTGTATTCATCCACAAGTTCGGACTCTTGCTGTAAGATGGAGAGTTTGATGCACAACTTTGTTTGTAATTGATAGGGACAAAAGTTTTCATGTCAGCTTTCACTCCCTGCCAAGTGTTGATGCGACGAACTATACACAACTACTTCCACCAAGTAAGAGTGGTTCCGCAAGAGTCTGGTTTCCGCATAGTAGATCTAGTGATTTGCTCCAAGATGGCGCCAGTCAAAGAAAGTCTCCACGCTATGGAACCGGTTGTGAATGATGTCAACGTCACTGGCGCCTAGGAACTGTGGAATCTCAATCTTTAGCAGTTGATCTTGTCGAGGGGTGTCCTGATGTTGTGGACATCACACTTTTGGTCGTTCACAAAGGTAATCAAACTTTTATCAAATGCTCGTTTCATGTCCTGTTTCAAGATATTGAAGCAGTTTAACCGCTTGTATGGTCAACAAGACTTACTTCTACCTCCACTACATTTGTGTTGAACTCGTTGTTGCATGACATGCTAATCATCTAGGATGTTTGATTAGAGCCCAAATTTTTGAGATCCAGGTTTGTGGGTACCCACGGATTTCAGAACGGTCGATGTGGGATCTGAAAATTATGAAATGTCACAGACGAATCCTAATGTCATGTGTAAACAGAGTTGTCGCAATGTTGCGTGCAATGCAGCATAAGGAGAGGCAAAGAGCCTTCTCCCCTTTTATTAATAAGAGAAGTTGGAGAATTTACATAGAGGTCCCGCAAGATATATAAATTACAAAATAGAATAAATAGTTGAATATATGAAATATATTCACACTCCCCCTCAAGCTGGAGTGTGCACATCGTGTATGCCCAGCTTGTTGCAAAAACTTTGAAATGTTGCTGGACTCGATGGCTTTGTAAGAACATCTGCAAGTTGATCTTTAGATTTGACATGCGGAGTCACAACAGTTCCATTCTTGATCTGATCTCTAATAAAGTGGCAGTCAACCTCTATGTGCTTAGTACGTTTGTGGAAGACTGGGTTCTTGGCAATGTAGATAGCAGCTTGATTGTCACATTTGAGTTCTATAGGAGACAAAACAGGAATCTTTAATTCAGAAAGTATAGATTGAACCCACTGCAACTCGCAACATGCATGTGCCATTACTCTATACTCAGCTTCCGTGCTAGATCTTGCCACAACATTTTGCTTTTTGCCTGTGTTGTACAGGCGCCTAGGCTTAAGTCAACCCGCCTCAAACTGGGCGCCCAGCCCCCTAATTGACCTAAGTTGTTGCCTAAGGCCTTTTGAGGCCCAAATTAAGCCAATTCAAGGCTAATTTCGCATAAATTATATCTGAATTTGATCAAATTGAGTTGTTTTATGGTTAAATTGGGTCTGATTTATCCCACACGGTGTCAATTTAGGGTAAATTAGGTCTGATTTGGGAGAAAACAAGCTTGATTTGGGGGAATTAGGTCTGATTTGGTCATGTAAGGCCTCGTTTAGATCAACATAGGGAAATTTAGGGTTAGTTAGGTTTGATTTGGTAATGTTATGCAAATTAGGTTTGATTTTAGGCCAAATTATGTCAAATTTGAGAAGATTAGGTCTAATTTGGGGAAAATAAGTCTGATTTTGGGGAAATGGTCTGATATGGTGAGATTAGGTCTAATTTCGCCAAATTAAATATTGTTTAGGTCAATATAGGGAAAATTTGGGGAAATTAGGTTTGATTGGATCATAATATTCAAAATTAGGTTTTATTTAGGCCAAATCATGTCAAAATAGGGTCTGGTAGGTCTAATTTAGGGGAAACAAGTATGATTTGGGGGAAATTGTTCTAAATTGGATGACTAGGTCTTATTTGGCCAAATTTTGTCTCATTTAGGTGAATATATGAAAAATTTATGGAAATTGGGATTGATTAACATGGTATACAAAATTAGGTTTTGCTTAAGCAAAAATTAGGGTAAACTAGGTCAAATTTGATCAAATTTGGATCAAATGAGTTTAAATTAGGGCCAATCAGTTCTAGTTTAGGTCTTGTTAGTTTTGATTTGGCCTAAATTCTACATAATAGTATTATACATGTTTTGGCTATTAACATTATACATGTTTTGGCTATTAACATTATATATGTTTAGCTTTCTGATTTCTATATGAATTTGTTTAGGCAAAACTTCCACAATTCAATCCATATCTAATGATTTTGTTGATTTCTTCATACGATGCTAGCACATTGATTGCATATTTATCATCTATATTTATGTGTAAGGATTGTATTTTTCAGAAATTTTACATATATTTGTTAAAATAAAAAATATATAAAAATGCCTGGAAACGCCTGGGCCTCCGCCTCGGCTGTCTGGGCGTCCCCCTGGAACGCATGGCCGCCTGGTCGCCTATACAACCATGCTTTTTGCTTTTCCAGGTAATAAGATGATTTCCTAGAAATGTGCAATATGCAGACGTAGACCTCCTGTCATTCAGATTACCAACCCAATTTGCATCTGCATAACCAGTAAGAGAAAGTGTGGATACATGAGTCTTCGGCCTATAATAGGTGATTCCCTTACCAGGTGCACCTTTCAGATATCTCAGAATACGACAGACTGATGTCCAATGAGACTGTTGTGGTGAGCTCATATGCTGACTCACCACTCCTACAACAAAGGAAATGTGAGGACGTGTAACTGTCAGAAATATTAATTTACCAACAATTTTCATGTAATATCCTGGATCTGGATAATTACTATCATCAGTCATCTCCTTCACATGATAGTCCATAGGAGTAAACACATGCTTGGACTCACTCATACCTGCTTCCTGTAGTAAACCCAACACATATTTTCTCTGAGACAAATTGGTACCTGCATGAGATCTAAGTACTTCAATGCCCAGTAAGTATCTCAATTTTCCCAGATCCTTTGTATGAAAGTGCCCCTGCAAGCCTTCTTTCACACGAGATATGCCTGTAGAATCACTGCCAGTAATAACTATATCATCAACATATACATCAATAATAATAGATCCACCAGAAGAACTAGAATAAAATAAGGAGTGATCAGTCACAGAATGAGAAAAGCTCATCTTTAGCACAACATCACTGAACTTGTCAAACCGAGCTCTAGGAGATTGTTTCAATTCATAGATGGCTTTCTTCAATCTACACACCTTCTGACACCCCCTGAGCAACAAAACCAGGTGGTTGCTCCATTTATACCTCCTCTTGTAGATCACCAAGAAGAAAGGCATTCTTGACATCGAGCTAAAATAGAGGCCAATCAAAGGTAGTAGCCAGAGAAATAAGAATACGTACAAAATTCAGACGAGCCACTGGTGAAAAGGTCTCAAAGAAATCAACCCCATATGTCTGAGTATACCCCTTTGCCACTAGTCTAGCTTTCAATCTCTCCACCGAACCATCTGGATTATGTTTTACTGTAAATACCCATCTGCATCCCACAACATTTTTATCTGGATTTAAGTCAACAAGTTCCCAGGTGTTGTTCTGTAGAAGTGCATACATTTCAACATCCATCGCCTGTTTCCAGCCAATATCCTTCATAGCATCAAGATGACTTCTTGGAATGACCACATAACCAATCCCAAGAGCAAATGAGCGGACCTGCTAAGATAATTTGGACAAACAACACACATTTGCAATAGGATGCCGAATAGTACAGGAGCGGGTACCTTTACGAACAACAATGGGAACATCAAGGTCAGATGGTTCTTCAGGAATCCCTTAGAGTAGAGGAAGAAGGGGAAGGCTAAGAGACTGGAGTCGCTACCTCCTTAGGATCTTGTCTACCTCGTCTGCTGTAAACATGTGAATATTGCTGAATTAGTGGACCATCTGTTGGCTGCTCTTTCTGAATTATAGTATAGTTAGGAATGATAGGTGGCACTCTCTCACTCTGATGTGGTGGTGTCACTCTCTTACTGGTATCTGATGGTGGCACTCTCACATAATTGCTCTCCCTTACTGGGAACACTAGAGAAATATGGAGTGGATTCATGAAATGTCACATCCCTAAACACAAACATACGACGGAGACTTGGACAATAACACTTGTACCCTTTGCTAGTGTTGGAGTACCCAAGAAAAAGAGTCCTAATTGACCTAGGAGATAACTTATCAGCCTTAGGATCAAAATTGTGGACAAAAGAAGTACAACCAAACACTCTGAGGGAACAAGGAAAGGTTGATCTTTGGGACGTAAGACAGAGAATGGGGTACGTCCTTGGAGCACAAAAGATGGTTGCATGTTGATAAGGAAACATGCAGTAAGCAAAGCGTCAGACCAGAATCTCTTAGGAGCATTAGATCGAAACATGATTGTCTTGGTAATATCAATAAGGTGACGATTTTTCCTCTCTGCTACCCTATTTTGCTGAGGGGTGCGAGGACATGATGTACGATGTATCATCCCAACTGAACTACAAAAATCAGCCATAGCATTTTGAACATACTCCAAGGCATTATCGGATTGAAGAACTTTAATATTGCAATTCAATTGAACTTTTATTTCTTGATGAAAATGCTTGACAATGGATAGCACAAACTCTTGACTTTTATTGACATCACTGTGGACTAACTTAAAAGGACAAGACGACCGTTTATTGACACGGTCGGGATTAGACATTCTATGATGTTTCCCCAGTTGAGACAACTCAGGTTCTAACTTCCTCAGGCCATAGTAAGGGAGAACTGCTCAAAAGGATAGCTGGAGCAGGAGCAGATACTTCACGAGGCTGACTGTCACCATGGAAGAGGTAGAGATCACCTTTCTGAGCCCCCCACCAATCGTCCTCATACTCTTGAGATCCTGTAATACAAAACAAGAAGGTCTAAAAGTCACTGTACATTTCACAGTATCAATCAATTTAGCAATAGAGAGAAGATTAAATGGAAATGCAGGCACATAATGTACGCATTTAAGATCAATTTTAGGAGTCAGGGAAACAAACCCACTGACTAGCACTCTCCTCACTGAACCATCTGCTATTGCTACAAATTTGTGAGGAATATGTGAGTCAATGGAATAAAGTAGTCTCCTCATACCAGTCATATGTTGTGACGCTCCAGAGTCAACCACCCATGAAGAAGTAGAACCAGAAGCCAATAAAGAGGTAGCCTGATTACCAGTGGTAGACGCCAAGTTGGCTGAAGACGATGACCCCAAACTCAGATGTTGGGTAGCCAGAATAAATCTATCATATTCCTCCTTGGTGAGTGTGATGCCAGGAGAACCAGAACTCGCAACAGGAGGCTCAGTAGACTCAGTAGTGGTAGCATAGTTTGCTGCTCCCACAGGTGGTGCAGCATGTCTACCATGCTTCTTCCAACACTTCTCAACTGTGTGTCCAGGTTTGTCACAAAAAGTGCAATTAGGGCGAGTGCCACGTCCTCGGCCCATACCTGTCTGTCCTCTCACTGTAGCAGCTACAGATGCATGGGAATCTCCAGGGTATAAACATGTTGTAGGATCAACAGGTTCAAAATTTGCGTGTAAAATCCTTGAGTAAGCTTCTTCCAAGCTGGGAAGTTTGTCAGAAGCTATGATGATGCTGCGGGTTGAACTATATGAAGAACTCAGACCAAATAAGAACTTTGTTGTAATCAAGTCATCTCTGTCTTTGACTTGTTCCTGGACAGATACTGGATGATAGAAGCTCAGCTCTTGTGCAATACCTTGGATCACTCCAGAAGTATTCTTCTACAGACCTGTCTCCATGTCATTCTGCAAAGAGGTGGTCATATATCATGAAATGACGAAGCACATTCTTTTCTTAAGAATAATGCTTCTTTACGGCATCCCAGGTTCCATGCTCCCCTACAGCCATGTCTTCACCAGACTGTTATGATGCTTCCATTCAGCATAGCCTTTGTCAGTAGATGCAGGAGGATCAGAATCAACATGTCTCGCCTTGTCTCGTGACTCCAACACTATATGGACAACATTCATCCATAAGAGATCATTCTTCCCGTTCAGCTTGATGGAGGGTGTTAAAATATAAGATGAATTGGATATGAATAGATTGTGATAGATACAAGACTGGACACCCCTGTCCTATATATAGGAGCAAGGGAGAAACCCTGAGACTTGTGTCCCAAGTAATCTAAACTAGACGGGCCGGAATATAAAGGCCCACTAAACTAATTAGCCTATTTAACTAATAGACTAATATAGACACTTTAACAGAGGGAATAGGTGACGTCTCACTATAGATGGTAGATGCATTGGTATCCTCCATGATTTAACGAGAAGAAGAGTGACAGATTGATATGTGTCATAGGAAGATTTGAGTGACGGAGAGATACACGTCACGTCAAGGAATTAGATGTGTATCTGACGCATCCACAACCCCCAAACGGAAGTTCCCTAATCACACATGGAGGAGATGTGATTAGGTATTTCCTACGTAGTGATGGACCCTTCAGTTTGGGATTTAGAAATCCGTTGGATCAACCGAAGGACCCGACGATCCAGAGAGAGAGGGGTTGCGGCTGTAACGCCTGCTCCGGGCGGCTGCTGCTACGCCCGCCTTAGGCCGGCGGCGCGGTGGGCCTGGGACGACTGGCCGGCGGCTACTGGTTGCCCGGCGACGCTGGTGGCTATTGGCAGCTAAGGAAGGGTAGGGTTAGGTCACCTACTCTGGTACCAAGTAAACAAAGTTGCCGCAATGCTGTGCGTAATGCAGCATAAGGAGAGGCAATGAGCCTTCTCCCCTTTTATTAATAAGAGAAGTTGGAGAATTTACATAGAGGTCCCGCAGGATATATAAATTACAAAATAGAAGAAATAGCTGAATATATGAAATATATTAACACAATTTGAAAATTATGAAATGTCACAGACGAAGGAAAGAAGCGCAAGGAAGAAGTTGCTAAAGGATGATAATGGGGTATAATAGCCATGTGATGCCTGCTAGCACAATAATGACAATTGCTTTGACGATCACCGTGGAGCCTCCTACTCCCTGTCAATGTTGCCTTTGGCCTCTATAACTCTTGTAGGAGAGAGAGGAGAGTTTAATGCTCTTAGGGGAGTTGTTTCGAAAGCACAACAATCTTAAATGTTGGTCTGAGGCTACCGAAATGGAGGTGCGCCTAAATGCTAGTAATAGTGGTTGGAAGCAAATCACACATGATCTTACCAGGGCAACGGGGAAGTTTGTAGTTGCTTTTGACCGACCTCTATGACTTGAAGAAATAGGAAGGAGGGATGGAGGTGGTCATTGGGCTAGTTGTTGCTGGCGGTGGATGCTCTCGTGGTTGTAGGACAGTGTGTTGCTAATCGCTGACTAGCTGCATGTGAGCAACTGCTGGTTGGATGTGGTGCCGACACAGAAGACAGAGAGGGGGAGAGCCTTACCTAGTGGATGGAGAATAGAATCTCGAGGGAGAAGAAGATTTTGAGAGAAAGGAGATGATCAGAAAGAATAGGTGGAGCAACGACTAATTGTTATGGTGCATAGTAACTCAAAATACTTTTTAACTTTGAATGGATGGCTTTGATCCTAACCAGGGATATGGATTGATTAATGGTGGAGGATAAGTGGGTATGGTCGTACCTAGAGTTTGGCTCATTTCCTGGGTGGGACCTAGTATCCAGAACTACAATTTAGATCTTAGGCTCTAATACGAATAGATGCAAACCTTATTTGCAAAAACCTAATTTATTCATCAAAACGAACCGTCGAGTGGCTTTATATAGAAAACTTGCAGGAAGTCCTAAATTACTTATTTCTACCAATGACCAAATGGAATTGAGAAATACGGTATTTTATTGAATAATTCCACATAATTGCCAAATTATTACGTATAATTCCTGAAATAATTGCAATTAAAACTCTTAGACTAAAACTACTAAAAAGATAACTAATAAAAGGTGTCGACTAATATTAAACTAAAAATGATGTGCTCTAGTCAAAGAGATGAGAAGCCCTTACCAGGCATTGGATGAGAAACATGTCTTGCATCAATAGTGTTAATTGTTTCATGCATATTTATAAATTGTACAATGTAAATATATTGGTGAACATTAATATATTTCTTATTTGTATGTCAATAAATCTATAAACTGTAAATTACTTGAAACTAAGGCAACCAACTAATCTTAATATTACAATTTCTATTTTTTTTTTTTGCTTCACATCATTTTCTGACTTTTAAATATGAGACTATCTACAATTTGTATTGACAATGAATACTGGCATTAAATTTATAAATCATATTTTTTGGCAATTATATCTATTCAGATTTAATATCGACTAATTTAAAATCATTGAAAGGTGATTTCGAGTAATATCTAATATGTTTCATGAATCTTTCATGCATTTTTGACCAATTTTTTTTATTTCACAATTATGATGAATATAACTGTGCTCTTTTAGTGAATGGGATTTGTGAGATCTATATTAGTGTGTATTTATTAGTGAAATTAAGTTTGTCATGCATACACTACTAGTATCAACTCATGTTGAATTGGTTTTTCAGATGAAGATATACTACATGTTCTATTGAATTGTTATTTGTAATTTTGTTTTTGTCAGAAAGTGAGTAAAAGGCTAATCGATATATTGATAAGAGACAACCCTGCTCCTATATATAGGAAAACAGGGAAGCGTACAGACTCAAACTAAACTCTAATGGGCCACGACGTACTTGGGCCCATTATACAAAGAGACTAAATAACATAAGTAAACAGGCTCTCTAACAGTTTTTAAATTGTGTAATAAATACATCAGTTTGATATAATTGTTGTTACTATTATGAATATTTGTATATATTTTCCAATGCTCATATGACAAGTGTTTAACTCATACTTGTCTAGGCAGCTAGCAGTCCTTCCCATCCAAGGGAAGCCTAGGGGGCCTAGGCGGGACCCTAGGCGTTTCTAGGCGTCTTTCATATTTGTTTATATTATTATATATATAATATAAGCGATTTTGGTTATCCCTAAGCTTAATCAATCATAATTTCACATACATTACATCTGCCATTACCTAAGCTAGATCTTTGGCCTCAATTTGAACTAACATGATCTAACTTGGACCTAATTTAACTTAGTCTGCCTTAATTTGGCCTAAGTCAGACCTATTTTGGCATAATATGATCTAATCAGACGTAACTTCCCCTAGTATGTCATATATAGACCTAAATGAGCCCTAATCTGTGAAACCAGATCTAATTCCCTCAAACAAGACATGTTTTGCCCAAATCAGACCTATTTCCCCCCAAATCAGACCTGTTTCTTCCCTAAAATAACTAAACTTGATTGGATTTGGCCAAATTCAGACTTAATCCGTGCTAATTTGGTCTTTAAGTGACTTAACTTGCGTTAAAAAGCCTTAGGCATCCAATTTAGTTATTGGAAAGCCTAGGCGCTCAGTTTAACAGTGTGACCATGGGGCCTCATTATGCAAACGCCGGCTTCACGTGCCATGGTAACATTAAATATAGGAAAAAAAATCACGATTTCCATAATTTTATAAAATTAGCTTTAAAAATCAGTGCAAGGACCATGTCTGTGCCTTGAAATGCCAAATTAATTGAAGATATTACCAGAAGCAGTCATCTGTGCCATTTTGATCACTTGTCATGATTTTGTACTTTATACGTTTATGCTATGAGCATCATTCAATCATAGAATTTGTCATGGTTCCTAATGAGCTATTGTGTTATTTCAGCTGCATGTAACTGAAATTCGTACGATACCACAAGCATTGCCCCTTTTTGTAACTCCGAAAGCAGTAGAGGAGAACTCAGTGCTCTTGCACCAGTTACCACATTGGGCTCCATGTTCTATTACACAAGCATTGGAATTTCTTACTCCTGCATACAAGGGGCATCCACGTGTCATGGCATATGTTCTGAGGGTCCTTGAAACGTATCCACCTGAGCAAGTGACCTTCTTTATGCCACAGTTAGTGCAGGCACTGCGCTATGACGAAGGGGTAATGCACAAAAGAAACTTATATTTCTGCATCTGAATCATGTTCTATTATTTCTTATATGTTTTTATCTAGCTTACTTTATATACTTCCTGTAAGCTTATCTGAGATCTTCATTTTGCGTTATCCAGAAGCTGTTAGAAGGATATCTTCTTGGAGCTGCTAGAAGAAGCAACATATTTGCTCATATATTAATATGGCACATTCAGGTATAATATTCCGTTTAAATTTGGCTACTAGTGATCTTTACTTGAAATCAACGTCATTTTAGGTTAGGACGGAAAATTTTATAATTTTAAAAAGGTGAAAATCTAGGGTTGAGACTTTGGTTTGGTTGAACAATCTTTGTTTTCTCAGTGATAAAAGGATTTTTTGGCTTGGTAATTATCGCCTCGGGATAATATCTCCATGGTCATTTTATCACAGTATTGCTGAGTTGTAAAGGAAAATGATTATTGCTAATCCTCTATTGAAGTACTACACCAAAGCGTCCCAGATAGCAATCTAATTCGATCAATATGGTCAAGTTGGGATAGCACATCCAAGTTTTGGCGATTTGAACCTCAATTAGAATGAGGAGCATTCAATTATCTTATTTTTTTGGCACCTTATAAATCCTACTAAGGTGAATAGCGATGACTATGGAATATGGATAGATGATCTGTTGTTGGCAGAGAGTATTTAAGTGTTGTTTGTATGTATGATTTTGGAAGAGGATCTACCTTGCACGTACACTGTGAATATATATGCTTCAAAGATCATGCCTTTTTGAACAACAAGTTTTTCTGTATACTTGTCTTAGATCAAGCTGCATTTTGTAACTCAATCATGAAATTTATATTTCAATATTGTTTATCCAAATAGGTAAACATTTATGACATGCTGAACAGAATCCCACATTTGTAACTTGTATGTGTAGAGATTTAAGTAATTGCTTTTGGCATATGCCATCTTTTTAAATTATCACATGTTTTATTAACATCTGCAATATGATCTTTTTCTGTTAGCCTGTACCTTGATTAAACCTTCTTAATTAACAGGGCGAGACTTGCACGGTGGATTCAGAGAATGAGAACCCTGATTCTAAGGTTGATCTTTATATTTTAGATTTAACTCCAATCTTGATATGAATTTAGTTTTTCTATTATGTGAAACATACTTTATGTTCCTTGGACTGGATACATGCTATATTTGCTCTCACTCTAGATACATACTCATTGGTATTTTTAATAGATGATATATTCTCTTTTCTCAAGAAGTATTGCAATTTATATCATTGATGCTCATTCAAGTGTTA
Source organism: Alisma plantago-aquatica (assembly GCA_963693085.1). NCBI lineage: Eukaryota > Viridiplantae > Streptophyta > Magnoliopsida > Alismatales > Alismataceae > Alisma > Alisma plantago-aquatica. The sequence continues at coordinate 506,013,424 of OY856411.1, read as the reverse complement.
CTTTCTCTTTTCTATCTTCTCCTGGTGTATGTACCATCCTACATGTTTACTTTTTTTTTATCTCGTGTTAATGAAGTCAATAAATATTTTATAGTTTATGTTCGCAATAATATATATCATCTCCATCATTGTCGTCATCATCATCATCATCTAAGCCTTATTCTCAGCGATGATGGAATAGGATACATGGTTCCTTTATTTCCATTCAGTTATATGTCGGGCAAGGTGGCCAGGAGACTCAGGACCAGACAGCCAGTCAGGATATCAGTTCCTCATTAATCGTCCAACCAGTCGTTCGACCGAATCTGTCCATGACATGTTCGATACCGTTGTAGATGTTTCTAGTATTTGGATATATGTAAAACATAGCACAAAATACGATTTGATTAAAGACAATCCTCTATTTCGAACAACAAACTACACTACTAAATGTAAATGATACAAATATATTGATAAATTTGCCAAGTATGAAATATAAATGTGGCTGAAATGTCAAGATATTCATATATCAAATATTTTAATCTGATCATTATGGCTGATTGGCAATCGTAGTACACATTTATATCAAATTACAAACCACATCTGCCTAATTTTTATAGCAAAAATCAATTTCTTAACTAAGAGAGACAAACTGGCTGGTTGACAAACCTTGGCCTTCCCAGTTCAACCGGTTCTATCGACCGATTGACCAGTTCCAGACAATTTTCAGGAAAAATGGGTCTGGGGGTGACCCAGACTCGTTCCCCCGTCGGTTCTTGTGCAACCGGATTGAATGGCTGGTTTAAACCAGTTCTAACAATACTGGTTTTAGGTTGTATTCATATTAAGATGTAAATACTTTTAAACTTTCCTTATAAGCTCTCCTTAAGATATTTAAGCCCACATGTTCTTAACTTGCTCGACGCAACGTTACTTTGAATTGGTACATTTGTCCATCTGTCTTGAACCTATGCATGCCATTTGAGGCGAATCTCACACAGCCTGTTCTCAATTTTCAAGTGAATTTTTATAGTCTCCCTTCATATCCATCTTAGCATTAGCATTTCTACTACATTCACTTGTTACCCCTTGGTTCTTCACTACCCATTATTCACTCCCATGCAACATGGCTGGCCATAACTGTTGTATGAAATTTACTTTTCATACGAGAGGGATCTTCTGGTTGTATACCATTCCAGTGTCCATTTCATCCATTCTTCTGTGATCCTGTTTCCTTCCATATGAATAATAGAACCCAAGTAATGATTCTGATCACATCTTGGTACGTCGACTCCATTCGTCTTAGCACCAACACTGATTTGGACAAAGAGATTATGACCAAGACAATTAAACTTAAGAATACATCTGTTTTATATAAGAGAGGGAGAGTTACTTGGATCCTCTTTAGTGATAAATGTATCACTTAAGCAAACAACTAAACATAAGAAAACATAAATGGTCCTAGCCTTTAAACTAATAAACCACTTATTCAAACACTCTTAAGCTGGAGAGTATACATTGTGTAATCTCTGCTTGTTATTTATATATGAAAAAAGAGCAAGAGGAAGAGGTTTGCTGAGGATGCCTGCCACATGATATCCGATCTCGCTTATGTTGTTGCTATCTTTTTTTCCTTTAATTATGTTACATACAACGTGGCAAACAACTTCAATATGCTTGGTATGCTCATAGAAGAGCGGGTTGTTTGCAATGTGGATAACAACATGATTATTACAATATAATGAGGCTGGTTGCATGGCAGGAATCTTGAACTCAGATAGGGTGGATCAGATCCACTATAAGTCACAACAAACATCTGCCATGGCGCGATATTTAGCTTCGTTGCTTGAGCGGACGACTATAATTTGTTTCTTGATCTCTACACCTAAATGCATCATGTTATGCAATAACATTTTATATACGGGAGGTGGGGGGCTTCTTCATGTAGGAGGTAAGGGAACTTTCATGTTTCCTGTGGATTTTAGTAAAGGATTTCGGTGACAAAATTTAGGAATTTCATGCATTCTAGAAAGATTAGTTGATTCCCTTTGTTGAATTTTGGGCCCTTTGGTTTTGCTTTACAAGATTGGCGGAATTTAACGATAATTGAGGGGGGGACCCACTCTAGTGGTCTCTACTACTCCGCCGTTCTGCAGTCTCAATGTAGTGCCTTATTGCAGCCACTCCAACTTCATTTTCGATGTGGCCATCACAAGCTAGACAAACTCAAAATTTTAGATAGTTCGGTTATGTCTTGTTCTTGCAATTTATGTGATGTATGCCAATTGGGAGCACACCATCGCATGTTTTTTTGGGTTCGTACTGCATAGTAATCTTGTAAAGCTTTTGACTTAAAACATATTGATGTTTGTATCCATTCAAGACAATGAGTTATGAAAGTTTTAGATATTTCTTTTCTTTTGTGGATGACTTTTCACATGTGATTCGATTTGATCTTCTTAAAACTCATTATGAGGTTTTTCCCCTTATTTGTGCGTTTCATAAAATTATTATTGTTAAATTCTCAACATCCATTATACTGACAATGCCCTTGAATACACTTAACGACAAGGTTAATAAAAGGTGTGAGGCACATCAAGGCGTTTTTGTCTGTGTGAGGCGAGACGTCAACCTGAAATTGTACCGAGGCGTGAATATATATAAGCCTATAAACTATATATAATATAGCTTTGAACAAAGAATACAAACACCACACAAAACAAGATTTATGTGGAAAGCCCTTCAAGAGGAAGGGCAAAACCACGGGAGGAGATACCCTAAGCCTTTGACGGCTAGGTTTTTCTTATTCTTTTGTCTCACAGAAAATAGGGAAGATGTTATAATATATATTTAAAAGGTGGTAAATGGGTCCACCTCCAAGATCCATCTACCACAAACATGAACATAAAATAATAAGTAAATGGGCCATCTCCCTAGCCCATAAACATAGATAACTTAAACCCCCCCCCCTCAAATTGGGCATACAAGTCAAACATGCCCAACTTGCAAATAGATTCAACAAAGGTGGAGGCACGCCTCTTTTGAAACATTTGCAACTTGCTCGCTTGTCTTCACATACGGCAAACAGAGAATCATACATCAATCTTTTCAGGGATGAAATGTCGATTTAACTCCTCATGCTTTGTTTGTCATGCAACAGGTGATTATTCGCAAGATTAATTGCAGACTTGTTGTCACAATATAACATCATGGGAGTCTTTGGAGTGATGCCCATATCAGATAAAAGTATTTGGACCCAAAGTTTTTCGGTGACCCCCAATGTGACGGCTCCATATTCAACTTCTGCACTAGATTGAGCAATAACTGGTTGTTTCTTACTTCTCCAAATGACAAGATTTCCTCTTAAGAAAGCACAATATCCAGAGGCAGAACACCTGTCATCTTGAAACCCAACCCAGTCAACATCAGTGAAGCATTCAATCTCTAGCTCATCACCTTTAGTGTAAAGGAGGCCCATGCCAGGATTCTTTTTCAAATAAGCAAGAATGCTATAAACAACATGAAGATGAGAATCAGTAGGAGCATGCATAATTTGACTTACAATATTGATAAAATATGTTATATCAGGTCTGGTAAGAGTAAGATAGACAAGCTTTCCAACCAAATTAAGATAATAGTTCTTTTGTTTATTATTAAGCGGATGATCCATCTTTGAGACTCATCTTATGATTTATCTCAATAGGAGTATCAACCGACTTACGCCCCAATTTTCCTGTTTCTTTGAGGATATCCAAAGTATATTTGTGTGGCACAAGCTAAGACCATCTTTAAACCTTGCTATCTCAATTCCCAAAAAATATTTAAGTTTTTGCAAATATTTGATTTCAAATTCATCTGCAATATTTGTGTTTCATGATCTCATCCTCATCATCCCCAATAATACCATGTCATCTACATAAACAAGCATCTAGATAACATTCCTTGCGGTCCTCCTGGCAAACAATGTGTGGTCGCCATTTCCTTGCAAGAAACCTAATGTTTTCATGAAAATCTTCAATCTTTCAAACTAAGCATGTGATGTTTGTTTAAGATCATATAAAGACTTTCAATTTGCAACATTTTCCTTCCTGCTCATATCCAGGAGGCATCTGCATAAAAAGTTCTTCAACAAGATCCCCATTTATGAAGGCATTCTTCACGCACAATTGGTGTAATTTCCATGAGAAGTGAATGAAAATGGCCAACACAATCCTAACAGAGTGCATTTTTGCAGTAGGAGCAAAAGTCTCTAGATTATCTATTCCATATTTTTGAGTAAAGCCTCTAGCAACCAGTCTAGCTTTATATCTATCTACAAGTCCATCTGCTTTGTATTTGATGGTGTATACCCACCTCGATCCCACAATATGAGCCCTTAGGGTATATCAACAACATCCCAACTTTGTTTTTTATTAAGGGCATTCATCTCCTCCATAGCCTGGACCCATCTTGAATCAAGATAGGCTTCCGCAACACACCTGGGAATAGAAGAAGTTGCTAGTCATGACAAAAACATTGATGTTGTGTACTAAGATGGGAGAAAGTAACATATCTTTGAATAGGATGCCTAGTGCATTCACGAACTGCCTTTCTAAGAGCAATAGGCCAGTCATCAAAATATTTTCTCTGTCATTCTGTGTCTTGTTAGAATTAGAGGATTGACCTTGTTGGGAAGAGAAGATGAATTGGGATTGGTTGGAATTCTCGGTATCCTCTCATGTGCTTGTGCAAATCTTTCTCTGCTTTCAGTTCTAAACTCTTCCAGATTGGTCTTATGCTCCCATTTACTGTTGCTTTCATTTAGGGTTGTAGAAGATTCACAATTTATCAAAAAACTAGGTTCCTCTTCACATTCTCTCCTCAAGGAGTACGCCTTTGGCACCTCAAGACGCACCTTTTTATGCTCAATGGGAAGTTTGTCCTTTTCTTCAGATATGGGTTTGATCCATCTTTGATCATGTGCTTATTCTACGCAACAAAATGGTATTGTTGAGCATAACAATTGTCATGTTCTCGACATTACACACTCACTATTCATGCCAAAATCCCCAAAAATCATTGGTCAGACGATGTTCTCACTGCATGTTTCTTGATCAATCATCAACCTCAACCGTCCTCGATTCTAAAAAAGGTAGCTCCTTTTTTGGTTCTCTATCTGTAGAAAAATCCATTTCTTCTATATCCTCAGGTTTTCTGTTGTGTCTCCTTCGTTCAAATATTTGATCCCAAGGCCGACAAACTTTCTTGTTAAGTGATTAAAATGGGGTTTTTTTTTATAACCCTTATTATAAAAAAAGAGTACAAATGCCTTGATCTCACATCCAATTGCATTTTATGTTTCAGTTGATATAACTTTTCGCGAGGATGAGTTTTTCTTCCCTTCACTATACTCGACGTCCGTGGTGATTATCCATGAGATGGCATCGCTTCTAGCACCATTTGCTTAACCGTTACCCCCATCATCTTCTCCACCACCTCAGTTTTTCTCCCAGTTCTATCATTTATGCATGGAAGTTGATCGCCAAGCAGGTGTCCCTCCATCGTCTGTTCCAGTCGCTTGACAAGGGTATACGTTCCTACACCATGCACTTCCAATATTCGAGACATGTTGTCTAGCTCGCCTCTCTCCTCTACTTATGTTTTTGCCACAATTTTGGATAACAAATCTATTTCCAAATATCTAACAAATGCTTGTCGACGTCCTAGATGGTAAACTGTTATGATGTACAAGATGCATGCCCTATGCGACAAGAACGTTGTTGGCTGTTGGTGGGTATTCTCAGTCAAATATGATGTGTTGGCACTGTCAAGCAACTGAAGCCACAACTGGTGGCCAAAGATTTTACTCAAATTGTAGACGTGGATTATTTTGAGACAACTCGAGTGACAAGGATTGCTTCCGTCCGCATTCTGATCTTTTTAGCGACTCATCTGGACTGGCTTCTATTACAACTTGTTAACATGACACTTTTCTACATGTGATCTCTTGGAGGATCTATATGCAACAACCTCCATGATTAGTTGTTGAGGGGGAGTCTTCGACGTTCCTTGTATGGGATTAAGCAATCTTCGAAAGTCTGGTTCAAGAAACTGAGCATAGTCCTAGAAAAGCTAGGTATTACAAGACATGCTACATATCACTCACTCAGTCACTATTCTCTTTTCGATCCTCAAGAGGTCACATTCTCCTAGCTGTATATGTGGATGACAGTGTGATCACCAACGATGAGACAAGCAACATTTCAAATATGAAGCAATCCTTACAAATTCACTTTTATACGAAGGATCTAGAAATTTGTGGTATTTTCTTGGCATAGAGGTTCTTTGTTCTATCACATGGATTAGCTGATCCCAAAGACGTTATGTCTTGGACCTACTTCATGAGACTGGGATGACAAATGCAAACAGGTTTTCACTCCAATGGACTGTCACACAAAAGATTTAAGTGAAGGGGAGCTCTTTTGTGATCCATAAAAGGGCCGTTGGGTGGTTGGATAACCGATTTATCTGATGATCACTCAACCTGGCATCACCTTTGTTGTCGATGTGGTTAGTCAGCGTATGAGTGTGCCACTTCAAGATCACTAGTGTAACGGATCCTATGCTGTCTTATTAGTGCTTTAAGAGGAGTATTCTTCAGTCGTCCTAAGCAAAAGTATATTACTACTTCTGCATATGTCGATGCGAACTTGGCAGGGGATGGTCAAGACTGCTGTTCCACATCTGGTTTCTGTGTCATGTTAGGCAATCACCCTGTGGCCTGGAGAACAAGAAATAGTCTGTGTTCGTGCTCCAACACCAAAGCTAAATATCGAGCTATGTTCGTGCATGTTGTGATTTATAGTGCGTGCATTCTATAATTATTGGGTTTGGAATTCCTTTTCAGATTCCAGCTACTGTGTACAGTGACGATGAGGTTGCAATCCACATAACAAGTTTAGCACATTGACATGGATTGCCATTTGGTATGAGATTTAATCAAAGCTAAAAGATTGTGACTCTTCACATACAGATCGGATCGCTGACATTCTAAGCAAACCACTTCCTCCAGCTCTCCTTAGTATAAGTGGTTATCTAGTCAATTATTTAGGCCCCTTGTCTTTATTCTCTGTGTTTTACAGGATCCATTTACCCCCTTAAGTGTACTCATGCATCCCTGGACTCCTATACATAGGAGGGTCTGTACATTAGCAACATCACTCTTTGTACAATTGGGTTGAATCTTCCCTTGGGGTTTGTTGTTTGGCATTTTGTTAGTGTGAATTGAAATGTTGGATGTCTGGCCATGGGACAACTATTTTCTGTTTTATTGTCTATGTGCATTTGGTCTTTTCTTAAGAATGTATTGAGTTATAAACAAATAAATTGTACTGAGTATATGATATACTGCTGCTTTGTTTTCTTAGGGTTGACATAGCTTGCATATCAGAAGGGGTTAACCTAAAAGCATACATATTATAGCTAATTACAATGCTTACCACTAATATTTCAACTAATTCACGTCCAGTCCTCTATATATCTGTTCTAAATGATGAGTTGTCACTTATTATCTGCTTACAAATTTCATCCCATTGTGCTTCAGTTTCATGTCATACCTCATCTATATATGAAAGTAAATAATCCGTCCTACCCCAGTTATTTAAACTTCTTTAAAGTAGACTCCGTCTAGAAGTGTTAAATTGGCAATGGGTTGATTTGTATGACGTATTACATGATAAAACTTCTGATAGCTTAATGTATATCTTCATTCCTCTCAGAATTAGACTGTATTGTTATTCATTTGTTCGTAGTCAGAGCATTTACTCACTCTTTTTCAAAAAGAGCATATTGACCGTGAATTTTCATTCTATGTTACAACTGAATAACTCCTGATCCCTGGATGTTAGTTTTAGTTTCCATCATGATATGAATAATATATATATATCAACATTTTTTGAAGGGTTATATGTTTTTTCACAAGTTCTTATAGTGCCTTTTTTAAAAATATTTCACCTTCTAGTGTAATAAATGAGCTCTCTGCATCTATAAGCCATACAACAATATTGAAGCATCCTTGAGATTTAAATGATGTCACTATGGTGGTTTTGGTTATTCTCATCTAGCATCGTCTCTCCTTTTAATAAGACAGTGTTCTACTTTTGAGTTTTGGTAATTGTTATGAAGTAGGAGGTTCCTAGGTACAGTTATATATTAGCTGTTATAGTTTTGTTCATGTATGACATTACAATTTTTGCTTTTAACTCGGTAGCGATATCATTTATTTTATGCAATGTTGGTAGATTTACTACATAAAAAATGCATAACTCTGAATTTTATCATAATTTCAATCTATTCTTGAATAGTTGATCACACTTCATTTAAACTTTAGTGGATATTCCTGAAGTTCCGAATAGTTAATTTGATTCCAACTTTTCCACTCAGCTTGAATCCTAAACTTTTATAGTTCTGATTCTTCTGACCATACCTCGTCAATGGCTGAACTTTTTACTTTCTACTTAAGAATGTCTCTAGTTCCCGTCTATAAGATCTACAGAATATCTGTGAGCCAAATGGATGATTATAGTATATTGAGCCAGATGAATGCTTATTATTTTGTAGGCTAATGCCTTTCAAGCAATACTACCCCTTCTTCGAGAGAAAATTATTGCTAGTTTCACTGCTGATGCTCGTGAAATATTTCAAAAAGAGTTTGACTTTTTTGACAAAGTGACTTCAATCTCGGGTGTCCTATATCCATTGCCAAAAGAAGAACGCCGGGCTGGTATAAGAAGGTACATATGTAAAAATTTAGCCATCTTGCATCTGTAAATTATGCTCCTATTACACTGATCTTTGTATTATAGGGAACTGGAGAAGATAACAGTTGATAGTGATGATCTATATTTGCCAACTGCTACAAACAAACTTGTCAGAGGCATTCAAATTGATAGTGGTATCCCCCTTCAATCAGCTGCCAAAGTTCCAATAATGATTACATTTAATGTAGTTGATAGGCAAGGTGATCCTAATGATGTGAAGCCTCAAGCATGCATTTTTAAGGTAACACAATCCATTAAATGAGAAACTTTTCATCACTTTTTTCAGATTCCATCCAATTGCAATTCCTGGATGTACCTGTTGTCCGAAACGACCGTATTACTATACTTATTTTCTACATATACTGGCACTGCAGGCAGTGATGAAATAATGAGTCACACATCTTTCTCCTCTAGAGTTATCAGTGTCTTTAAAGAGTTTCTTTTGTTTACAAACAGATATTTTTGGACATTTCATAAGCCCGGAAAAAAAGTGTACCTTTTAATAAGATGTGGAAGTTCACAACTTAATTCTATTCCTATGTAATGATATCATGGCTCTGAGCACTTTATCCCGGTCCCACTTTTATGGAAGTTTCCTATTATTCGCGACTTTTCACAATTTATCCCGCTTTTTCATGATTTATACGATTTTTCACGATTCTTCATGACTTTTCATGATTTTTCACTATTTTTCTCTTTTTAGGAGCTTGATCTTTTTTCCCCATACCATGTACACGAAACTCCTGATATACACTAAACCTCCAACCCCCACTCCTCCAGACAATTTCTCTCACTAAGATTGTATGTCTTGTGCCCTTAATAGTTACATGTATCAAATATGTATGTATATATACACATATCTACATACATACATTTATATATATGTATAAACATAAATACATATATATGTATGTATACCCAACTTATTCTTTGATTATTCCAAACAGATGATCGAACTTTGACCAAAATTTATCGATTTTTTCAAGAACTTTCTTGATTTTTTTTCCAAATTCTGATTTTTTCTAGCCAGCCGAAAAATTGCCAAGTCCCGAACTTGTCACTATGGTTTGCATGTCTGCAATGAAATTTCTTGATCTCTTCTTCCTCCCCCTAAGTCTCCTTCCACATCCCGTGCACTGCTGTTTTTAATTTGTTTTTCTAACTTTGTATTCCTACTTCCTAGCTGTTGTATTTTTACTTTTCTGACTTCTTGCATGTCATTTGCATATTTCTGTTTTCTTTCTCCTTCAATTCCAACTTATCTTCCTCCTACTGTAGTTTCTTTTTTCTTCCTCTTAATTCTCCTCTTGATCCTAGCATACAATACAATCTAATAAACATATACTTACAAAATAGCATGTAGTATCATATATTCATATGTATATACATATATGTAACTGAAAAAATAAAAAAAGTAATAAAACGCCCATAAAAGCCTAGGTGTCCGCCTAGGCACGCCCATTGGGTGAGACTTACCGCTTAGCCGCATTGACAAATATGGTAAGATGTCGAAGGCGTGAGAAAGACTACATGAATAGCTTGTATTATCTAAAAAGTTACTAATTACATTTCTAGCAAATTACCATTAACAATAATGTCAACAACAAAAAAAGAATTATTGTAAAGAATATAAGAGAGTGATCAACAAGTAAATAGATATTTATTGTCATAGCTATAAGTATTGAGCAATAGAATCACTATCCTTACTGAATATAATCTGAATTGAAGCTGCAAAATAAGAAAAAATAAAAAAATGTGTATTAAGAGTGTTAGATCCAATTAAAAGTGATATTTGGCACATAACATAGGCAACAATATTAATTTTGTACATTAGTGTTAGATAATAAAAGAAAACAAATCGTTGTATTAGATAGGAGAAACCCTGCTCCTATAAATAGGAGAACAGGGAATCATATAGACTTAACTAAACCCTAATGGGCCAAGACACAGTGAGGCCCATATTACAAGGACAATATAAATAATTAATAAACGGACTCTCTAACACTCCCCCTCAAGCTGAAGTTGGGAGAATCCCAAATCAGCTTGCAGATAGAGAGTCAAACTAGAAAACAAATAGCCAGAAATAAAAGGATAAACCAAGCCCATACAAGAAATTGCTCCCCCTCAATATTACAATAAAGCACACATATACTCATACACTCCCCCTCAAGTAGATACTCCAAGCAAGCAGACAAGCAGGTCACAGAAGCTTCTCGATCATCTGGAGCAGAAATAAGCAGCAACACAATCATCTGGAGCAAAAGAGATAATAGTTGATAGGCACCAAGGTCTTCATCAACGTCGTCGTAGTAGTAGCCAGAGAGTGCTGGGTCACAGGCAGCAAAGTCCAGAGAGTGCTGGATCACAGGCAGTAGAGGTCAACGTACAAATAAAGTACGGACGGGTCAACGTGCGAAACAGAGCACGGACAAGCCAGAGAGTGCTGGTACACAGTAGTAGAGAGTCGACGTGCAAACAAGGCACGGACATGCCAGAGAGTGTTGGCGCACAGCAGTAGAGAGTCGACGACATAGGCAGATAGAAGACGAGTATCGCAGAGTAGCAAGAAAATACATAACTCCAGTAGACGAAGCTCCATGTAAAGTTAGTAACAAATGTCTTCATCATCTTCCCTCTTCATAAAGCATCCATCACAGTAGCAGACGTCATAAATCCAGATATCAGCAGTTAATGTGGCAATGAAGTAGCATAACACAACTCTCCTCCATCTCATCTCTTCCCTCTACTCTTTCTCCTCTATTCTCCCCCTCACGCCAAGCACGGAAAGAGTAAAGGAGTGGTTGGCGTGGACAGTAAAAAAAACAATGGTAGAGGCAAAAAATTTCTATAGGCAAATAGGTGGAGGAGGCAACCGACAACACGCATGGATCTTAGAAAAACCCACGTAGGGGCAACAGATGAAGAGAAAACCCTATGCCAACATGGAGGATCAGTCACTCCACCATGAGGCACAGGCAGACAGAGAAGGAGAAGCCTTTTATGCCGTCAACGTGCCAGAACAGGAAAAACGCCGGGGCTGTCCAGAGATTGTAGCAGATGTACTGTAGCAGTGGAAAAAAAATAGAGGGAGGGTTGCGGTTGGGCAATAGGCAGCAGATCCGGCAGTCGGTAGTAAGAGCGTAAAGGAACAAGGAAGAAGACAGGGAACTGCCTTTGGTTCTTGCTCTCTCTCACGTAAGGTTTTGGTCCCTAGGACGGCTGCTCTGATACCATGTCAGATAATAAAAGAAAGCAAATCGTTGTATTAGATAGGAGAAACCCTGCTCCTATAAATAGGAGAACAGGGAAGCATACAGATTTAACTAAACCCTAATGGGCCAAGACACAGTGAGGCCCATATTACAAGGACAATATAAATAACTAATAAACGGACTCTCTAACAATTAGGATAGCGATATTGAACATTAAAATACATAAATATACAACTGAACCCACAAAAATAGGTCAAGGTGGCATTACAGACAAGGAAGTAGCGCCTAGGCGGCCGCCTAGGTGTGTGCCTTAAAAACTATGCCTCATGCCATTAAGTGTTCTCTATTTTGCATTTATCCCATATCAAGTATCTCGGTTTTGCACCACATCCTTTGCTCGTACAAATAACCATGCCTTAACCCCACATATAGAAAAAATTGCCCTCTTTCAACACTACACATATATTTTGCTTCACTACGAATCAATTGTGAATATTGATATGTTTCATGAGGTTTTTCGCGAATTATCTTTTCGCAATTATTATCTTAGTGAATGTATAGCTTCACCATGCCCCACTCCCAACTAAAATATCGATTCTAGTTTATTGTCTCCCTATTTGATGGCTTTCCAATTGGTAGCTAACCGCCACACCTAGACCAATATTTCAATATTCATATGATTCAATGTTTTCAAAAGCGGGAAGCAGGAGGCACGGCAACACCTTTTACTGCTTCAGCGCCAGGCTGGCGCTTTTAAAAAAAGCAAGTGCCTAAGTTCTTATATAGTTTCATACAAAATTTACATATATAAAATAAATTTATACATATCGAAACATCATGCACATCAAAACTGAAATCCTAAATAGTTTATAGCGCATTACCATAAAACAATAAAAGAAGTTATAAGCAAATACAAATCAATTACATAAATTTAGCACATAAAGAAATAGATCTAAATTGATATTCTACCTGTACTTCTGACGTTTTCAACATTAGAAAAGTTGATCCAATTGATGAAACACCACAATGCACCAACATGAAAATATGGAAACAAGAAATAGTTAGTTCTTCTAGTTCTGGCATAGATTCTCTTTTTAACCCCAGATGCTTCTGCTACTTGACCCCATGACTCCAGCACCTAGATATATTTCATCTTCAACATTGAGATCGACAAACCAATCTTTTGCCCTGTCTCTGTGATATATTTGATAAGAGGAATCCCCTTCCTTTATATTGGAGAAGGGGGATGCATACAGACTTTAGACAAAACCCTAGTGGGTCAAGACAAATAGACTCAAATAACTTAATTAACTAAATTAACAAGACTCTCTAATACTCCCCCTCAAGCTGAAGCTTGGGAGAATCCCAAGTCAGCTTGCAAACAGAAAGATAGACGAAAAATAAAGAAGCGGGATAAAAAGATAAACCAAGCCCTTACAAGAATTTCTCTCCCTCTAGATTATAATAAAACACTCATCCCTCAAGTAGATAACCTAAAGCAAGTGTGTAAATAGGTCGAATGTGAAGTATGTCGCAAGTCGCAAGTGCAGGTTGCAAACAGGTAGCAGAAACTTCTTGATCAAAAGGATATGACATCCGGAGTAGTAGTAAACATCAACAAGAAGGCTTCAGTGTCTTCATCACAGTTGCTATCGTTGCAGTCCAGAGAATGTTGGGTCACAATAGCAATAGTAGTCAACGTGCAAACAAAACACGGACGAACCATAGAATGCTGGATCACAGTAGCAAAAGGTCAACATGTAGACAAAGCATGGACAAGTAGAGAATCAACATGCATAAGGTGCAGACAAGTCAGAGAGTGTTGGTTCAAAGTAGAAAAGTCCAGAAAGTGCTGGCTCACAAAGTCCAGAGAGTGTTGGCTCACAGTAATAAAGTCTGGAGAGTGTTGGTTCACAGTAGAAGCAGTCAATGTGCAAAGAAAGCACGGACAAGTAAAGAGTCAACATGCAAAGCATGGACAATGTCAACTTGCAAATAAAGCACAGACATAAAAAAGTAGAAAATAGAGTCGACATAGTCGGGTAGAAGACCGTCAGCTTAAACATGCAAGCAGTATGCATGAAGCTCCAAACAGTAAGTTCTCCAAAAAGCATATAACAATATGCGTCAATAGTGGAAATCCACAAGTTCTTTAAGAAGTGCATAAAGATCCACAAAAATATAGACAACAGATTGTAATCTTCATGTCCTCCATCTCATCTCTTCTCTATTTCTCCCCTCACACCAACCACGGAAAGAACCTAGAGTGGTTCAGGTGGACAATGATAAAGAAACGTCCCAGAGAAAATAAACTGTAGCACTGCAGAGGGGTTTGGGGGCGCGGCGCCCCAATTAGGGGGTCCCCGAAAAAAAGGTCTACAAAGATTTTCAAGGAGAAATCGAACCCAAATCTCCATAGAGATCAATATCATGACGAATAAAATCTATGAAAATTTGCACTAGCGAGTCGCAGTAAATTAGTAGTTTCTTTTTGAAGTTCCAGAAGTTCCAAGGAGCCAGTCAGGCGGGAACTCGCCTGAGTCTGGGGCCACTATATAGTGTATTTCAGTACAATACTATCGATAAACAGACGTTTGTTGTCTTCCTTCTATTTCTTGGGTAAGCATCTAATTAAGGTGAAGTCGATGCAACAACTCTTGGACAGTACAACAGCAGATTTCAGAGACGCAATGTCTCTTTTATCCATCTACTTCCGAGCATCGAGTCGGCCAGAAAAAATCTCATCAGGTGTAATAAGAGACATCTAATTTGATGTCGTGAACAATAGACTTTCTCTCGACATCCCACATCTTAATACAGTCCTAGGTAGCAGTGCATAGCCAGTACCAGTTTGGACGAAACAAAGAGCGTAGATAATGGACCCAACATCAAGCGAGTAAAGATTTTTCCCTTCAGCAAGGTCCCCAAGCAAGGTGATTTTGTCTTTGCCACCACTAGTGCAGAGAGAATATCGGGGCTGACTACAACAGTGCTCACATATCCAGTGTGGCCAGTGAGTGCAGTGGATCTTGCACTTCATGAAGTTCCAAACCTATAGAGTACGATCCCAAGACATGAACACAATGGTAGGATGTTGTGTATTTGGGTTGAAGCGGAAACAGGCGATCCAATTGGTGAGCGGTTGTGGAGGATAGGTGGTGGCTTGGGTGGAGGTGGGGTTATGCGGCTAGGTGGTGGCAGTGGGAGTAGCAGGGTGTGCGCTTGGACATAGGGCTGGCAAAAATCCTGCTACCCGGCCCGACCCGATCCGACCGGACCCAACCCGACCCGTTTTTGGGTCTAAAATAGGGCACGTGTCTAAATTGGGCTGACCCGAAATGGGTCTTTTATCTCCGGGCCGCGTACAGTTGCGCCCTACTTTGGTCCTAAAGACCCGAGCACCCGGAGCGGACCCGACTGCTAAATAGCCTATCCTTATAACTCATTCCCACTCGCCACTCGCCAGTCTCTAGGATCACTCAACCTAAACCTAGCCGCCACAAACGTGAAGCTGCAAGCAGACTAAGGAGACGACGAACCGGGAGAAAGGCACATCAACTCCTCCGTGGATAGGAAACGCTAGTAGCAGCACTTGCTGCTTGTTCGACTACTCGCGAATCGAGATATGGTGCTTCCCTTTCGCCCAACCCCAGTGGAGGCATCGAGTTCTCATCCACAGGCCACCACTTGCCAGGTTTGTAGTATTCCATGCTTCCTAATCCTTGGCTATTTCACCATCCGACAGTGGTATTTTGCTGTGACGCTGTGTTCTCTACTCCATGACATCCCTCTTTGTCATTTCCTATTCCCCAAATCCAGATCGTGGTGATCCTCTTCGCCGTATTCTCTACGACCCTCCAGGTTCAAGCTAGGGACTACAGATGGATCTCTAGGCGGCCCAAAATTGTGGGGACCACGATACACCGCATTGTCGTTGTTGTTGATAACGCGAGCTGATACAAGACCCACCTTCAGAGGCCGCGGCCGCAACATCGGCGAGGAGCGAGTCCATAATCACAGCCGACCTCCTCAGCCACGGCAGGGTGTCGGATGTTGCTGCGGATGTTGGACTCTGTGAGGTCCAGTCCGACCAGCGGGTAGATGTCTTGGATCACCTAGGAGTCTGTGCCTGGGTAGTTGCGGGCCTGCGACCAGACGCGACGGAGGAGGGCGTCTCTGATCATCATGGGACGACATTTGATAGGGCGAGCGGGGAATAACGACTTCGTCTGCTGAAGTTGCGGCTGCAAGAAGATTCTTGAATCTTTTCAAAAATTAGGAGAAATCAATGCTCTTGTATCCCTTTTTATTTCAAAGTATAAATTTTTATGACAAATTTGAGATTTTTGAGAAATCGATGCTCTTGTAGAGTTCCCAATGCTGAGATTTGTATGTATCCTCTATTTATCACAAAAAAATCGCTAAAAGATCAAAGTCCTTGCAAATCCAGTTGATGGAACACTATTTCACGAAATAGGTGCTGCATTTCGCACTGATTTTGCAATATCAAGGCCCAAACTGGACTTTTTTGCACTAAAATACCCCCTATTTTGTGAAATTTTCACGAAATTGCGGGTCAGTTCTTGCGTACTGACATTTCAGTGTCTGGTTGAAAAAAAATGAAATTTTGCTATTTTGATCAAAAAAAATTCCTATGAATAAAAATGACAAGATCAGCTGCAATTTTCTTGATAAACACAAAAGTTATTTGAATGAGAACGACGAAAGCCAAATTTTTTGAGAATCTGACTCAGCTTGTCAAACCAGGCGCGAGGACTTTGTTTTAGTCCATAAATAGCTTTCCTCAACCTATAGACTCGCGAGCAATACTCCCCTTGGGCAACAAAGCCAGGCAGTTGCTCCATGTAAACCTCTTCATGCAGATCTCCATAAAGAATGGCATTTTCAACATCCAACTGAAATAATGGCCAATCTTTGTTCCCAACAACCGAGATGAGAATTCGAACAGAATTGAGTCTAGCTACAGGATAAAATGTCTCAAAATAGTCCACTCCATAAGTTTCACTATACTCGCGAAGAATAATCCCCCTGGGCAACAAAGTTAGGCAGTTGCTCCATGTAAACCTCTTCATGCAGATCTCCATAAAGAATGGCATTTTCAACATCCAATTGAAATAATGGCCAATCTGCGTTCACAACAACCGAGATGAGAATTCGAACAGAATTGAGTCTAGCTACAGGAGAAAATGTCTCAAAATAGTCCACTCCATAAGTTTCAGTATACCCTTTTGCCACCAGGCGTGCTTTCAGACGCTCAATCGTGCCATCAGCCTGATATTTAATAGTGAAGATTCATCGACATCCAATGGTAGGACAGGCAGAAGGGCGATCCACAAGATCCCGTGTCTTGCGGTCAAAGAGGGTCTTCATTTCATATTCCATTGCTTGTCGCATGTTGGAATTTTTAGTGCTTCTGTAGCATTTTTCGAGATATGCACAAGAGATTGCTGCAGTAAATCAAGCAAAGCGAGCACCCAGATTAGTAGAGGAATCAAAATGACTAATCAAATGTTGATTACAGGAGCGGACACCCTTGCAAAGGCTAATAGGAAGGTGTAAGAGTGTACCTGAGTTGTGTTGTGATCTTCCGATGAAGGAGGATTTGGTTGTTGAGGGGCCATGGAGGGGATAGTAGGCTTTGGTCGTCTCTTGTAGACCTTCAACGGTCGTTCCCCAAGTACCAACATAAAGGGTGGATCAATATGCACAATGTCTGGTAACGGAGTGGGTGCCAAGAGCTCACAGGATAAGGAGGCCCCTTTATTAGAATAGTATGGCAGATGTTCGAAGAACACCACATCCAACTTGTAAGAAGAAATGAAGGAGGAAGAAGACGGAAACACCGATCACATGTCGGCTGCAAGATGCAGCAAACGTGAGTAGGGCTTGAGCCTACACACTTGTATATATGTATTAGGGTAAGTACATGAGGCACAAAGAGAGAAAAACAATAAAAAATAAATTCCATAAGTAAAATAGATCTGTCGCTGGTTTGCCGTTCCGCCGCTGTGTCGGTGTCGATACCATCGACTTAAGTGTCGATGGTATCGACGGAATATTGTCTTGCGCCTGAACCAATCTCGATACTATCGACATGTGTGTCGATAGTATCGACCGGGATGCAGCTTGCCTCAACTTGAACCTGAACTGATCTCGATACTATCGACAGAATGTCGATAGTATCGACCGGGGTGTAGGTTGCTTCACACTCCCCCTCAAGCCAGAGAGTACACATCGTGTATGCCCAGCTTGCCGCAAAGTCTCTGAAAGATTGCTGAACCCAAAGGCTTCGTCAGAATATCTGCTAGTTGATCTTCAGATCTGACATATGGAGTCACAATAGTGCCGTCTTTTATTTGATCACGAATAAAATGGCAATCAACCTCTATGTGTTTTGTACGCTCATGAAAGATAGGATTTCTGGCAATGTGCATAGCAGATTGATTGTCACACTTGAGCTCCATAGAAGGTAGAAAAAAAATTTGCAATTCAGATAAAACAGTTTTGACCCATTTCAATTCACAGCATGCATGAGCCATAGCACGGTATTCAGCCTCAGTGCTAGATCTAGCAACCACATGTTGCTTCTTACTTTTCCATGTGATAAGATGATCACCTAGAAAGGTACAATAACCTGATGTAGATCTCCTATCAGTATGATCACCAGCCCAGTCAGCATCTGAATATCGTGTGAGAGACAGGGTAGATGGAGGTGCCTTTGGTCTAGAATATGTGATACCTTTACCGGGAGCATTTTTCATATACCTCAGAATTCTGCAGACCGCTGTCCAGTGTGATTGTCGCGGAGAATGCATATATTGGCTGACCACGCTCACAACAAATGAAATATCAGGTCGGGTGACTGTTAGATATATTAACTTGCCCACTATTCTCCTGTAATATTCTGGATCTTTATACTCAGCATCATCAACCACCTCTTTGATGTGATAATCCATTGGTGTAGATACCGGTTTAGATTCAGCCATGCCAGTCTCCTGTAACAAATCAAGCACATATTTCCTCTGAGATAAATTGACACCTGCATGAGATCTAAGCACTTCAATGCCTAGAAAGTATCTTAGTTTGCCCAGATCCTTTGTATGGAAGTGTTTTTGCAAACCCTCTTTGACACGAGATATTCCCATGGTGTCACTGCCAGTAATTACTATGTCATCAACATAGACAAGAAGGATAATGGATCCACGAGAAGAGCTACAATAAAATAAGGAATGATCAGTCATGGAGCGAGAAAAACCCATCTGAAGAATAACTTCACTGAACTTGTCAAACCAAGCTCTAGGTGACTGTTTCAGCCCATAAATAGCCTTTTTTAATTTGCATACTTTCTGACACTCCCCCTGAGCAACAAACCCAGGAGGTTGCTCCATATAAACTTCTTCCTGTAGATCACCATGGAGAAAAGCATTCTTTACATCCAGCTGAAATAGTGGCCAATCAAATGTAGTAGCAAGAGAAATAATGATCCGCACAGAATTCAGGCGAGCAACAGGAGAAAAATGTTTCAAAGAAGTCAACACCATAGGTTTTGGTGTAGCCCTTTGCAACCAATCCGGCTTTCAACCTTTCAACAGATCCATCTGAATTGTGTATTTAATAGTGAAAACCCATCTACAGCCTACTACTTTCTTTCCTGCAGGAAGATCAACCAGATCCCAAGTACCATTATTTAAGAGAGCTGACATTTCACATTGCATAGCCTGTGTCCAGCCACTGTTCTTCATAGCATCATAATGATTTCTTGGTATAGTCACAGAATCAATCCCAATAGCGAATGCACGAGCCTGCTTAGACAGATGAGACAGGCAACATACATTTGTAATAGGATGTTTAATAGTACATGACCTAGTACCTTTCCGAACAGCTATAGGAAGGTTGGGATCTGATGTCTCTGTAGGATTCTCTTGAGCAGAAGGCGATGGTGAGGGCTCAGGGACTGGTGCCGCTACTTCTTCTGGATCTTGCCTGCCTCGCCTATGGTATACATGTGTATAATGCTCAATGGCGGGTCTATCTCCTGCTTGTTCATCCGGAATAGAAGTAAAATCCGGAATGATAGGTGGCACTCCCTCACTCGGCACAGATGGTGCCAGTCTCTCATTTTGTATTTTTGGTGGCTCTCCCTCTCTCAACTGCTCCCCCTTGCTCATAGCATTGGAGAAATATGGAGTGGTCTCATGGAAAGTGACATCCCTAGACACAAACATGCGGCGAAGACTAGGACAGTAACACTTGTATCCTTTGCTCGTAGTAGAGTAACCCAGGAACAGTGTTTTAATGGACCTAGGAGACAGCTTGTCGGTCTTAGGGTCGAAGTTATGGACAAATGAAGTGCAACCAAAAACTCTAAGAGGAATAGGATAGGGAGAGTCCTTGGGACGCAATACAGAAAAAGGAGTATGTCCGTGAAGAACAGAGGAAGGTTGCCTATTAATCAAGAAACAAGCAGTTAAAATAGCTTCAGACCAAAACTTCTTGGGCACATTAGATTGAAACATAATAGATCGAGCAATATCAAGAAGATGGCGATTCTTCCTCTCTGCCACCCCATTTTGCTGAGGGGTGTGAGGACAAGATGTGCGGTGAATCATACCAACCAAGCTACAAAAATCAGACATAGCCTTTTGAACATACTCCAAAGCATTATCAGACTGAAGAATTTTTATATTGCAATCAAACTGGACTTTAATTTCAGTATGAAAATGTTTCACAATAGACAACACGGACTCTCTACTTTTAAGAAGGTAGATCCATGTCATGCGTGAGAAATCATCGACAAAGGAGATAAAATAACGAAAACCATTATAACTCTAGTCTTTTACAGGACCCCACACATCACTATGCACTAACTCAAAGGGACAAGAAGTCCGCTTATTGACTCGACTGGGATAGGATAACCTATGGTGCTTTCCCAGTTGACATGACTGACACTCTAAGGAAGATAATTGACACAATTCTGGTTCCAACTTCCGCAGGTTCTCCAAAGAAGGATGTCCATATCTGCAATGCCATAGTAAGGGGGAACCACTCAACATGATAGATGGAGCAGGAGCAGGCATTTGGCGAGGTAGACTATCACTGTTGAAAAGGTAGAGATCACCTTTCCTAGGCCCCCCACCAATCGTCTTCATACTCTTGAGATCCTGTAAAATAAAACAAGAAAGTCCAAATGTTACCCAACATTTTAGAGTGTCAATCAGTTTTGCAACAGAAAGAAGATTAAAAGGAAATTCAGGCACAAAGTGAACTGATTTAAGATCAATCTTGGGTGTTAGGGAGACAGATCCACTAGCTAAAACTCTTTTCACTGAACCATCTGCCAGTGTAACAGATTGGTGAGGAATAGACGAGTCAATAGTGTGGAGCAATCTCCTCATACCAGTCATATGTTGAGAGGCGTCAGAATCAACCACCCAAGATGAGGATGAGCCAGATGCTATGAGAGATGTTGCCTGATTACCAGTTGTAGATGCCAGATTTGCCGATGAAGATGATGATGACCCCATACTCATGTGTTGTGTCGCCTGAATGAACCGATCATATTCTTCTTGAGTGAGAGTGATGCCGGTGCCAGAGGTAGTACCCACAGTTGTAGAGGATGAGGATCCTGTAGTGGTGGCACAATGTGCTGCCCCCACAGGTGGTGCAGCAGGTCTTCCATGTTTCTTCCAACACTTCTCCACTGTATGTCCCGGTTTGTCACAAAAGGTACATTTCGGACGTGTCCCACGCCCTCTACCCATACCGGGGCGTCCTCCTCGTACCGCAACAGCAACGGACGCATGAGATTCTCCAGAAGGTATATCAGGAACAAAGGAAACAGACTCAAACAGAGATTGTTGGATCCTTGAATAAGCCTCCACAAGGCTGGGTAGTTTATCAGTAGCCAAGATAACGCTCCGAGCGGAGCTACAAGTTGAGTTAAGCCCAGATAAGAATTTGGCTGTAACTAGATCATCTCTATCCTTTATCTGTTCTGCAACAGTCACAGGATGATAATAACTTAGCTCTTGAGCAAGAGCCTGAATCGCCCCAAAATATTCCTCAAGTGATCGGTCACCCTGTTTTTCAGCAAATAAACGGTCATAGATCATAAACTGACGGAGAGCATTCTTATCTTGAGAGTAATGTTGCTTCAATGCGTCCCATATTTCCTTGGCCGTACAGTAGAACATGAACCGTGCGGCGATTGCGGATTCCATACTATTCCACAGCCAAGTCTTCACAAGACTGTCATGTCGCTTCCATTCAGCATACCCTTCGTCAGTAGATGCCTTGGGACCCGAGTCAACATGCCTTGCTCTGTCACGAGCCTCTAAGACGGTGTGGATGGCGTTCATCCATAGAAGATAATTTTTCCCATTGAGTTTGATAGAGGCGATAGGTGACACCTCGTTGTAGATCATAGGTGTCTTGATATCCTCCATTGTAGAACGGAATATATGACGGATTGATACACGTCAAGGAAGATGTGGTGACAGAGAGATACACGTCACACACAGAAGAAAACAAAGAGAAATGTGTTACTGACGCATTCACAGCCTCCAAATGATATTCCTAATCACACATGGAGTAGGTGTGACTAGGATGATGATTGAGACGAAGCTAGTCCTCCGGTGGTGTTTTTAGATGATCGTTGGATCACCTAGAGATCCTCAACTGCTTTGTGATAGCGGCTACGGTAGAATTAGATATCTACCGCAGACCCAGATTAGCTAACGGTGGTTCTCCTCAGTCGGAGGATTATGCCAAGCCGACGGGTGGGAAGCAGTCGGCCGTCAAGGAGAGAGAGACCTGGAGAGATTCTCCGGAGAGAGAAGGAAGAAGCCCTAGATCGATCTCCGCTCTGATACCATGTAAGAAGAAATGAAGGAGGAAGAAGACGGAAACACTGATCACATGTCGGCTGCAAGATGCAGCAAATGTGAGTAAGGCTTGAGCCTACACACTTGTATATATTTATTAGGGTAAGTACATGAGGTACAAAGGGAGAGAAACAATAAAAAATAAATTCCATAAGTAAAATAGATCTGTCGCTGGTTTGCCGTTCCGCCGCTGTGCCGGTGTCGATACCATCGACTTAAGTGTCGATGGTATCGACGGAATATTGTCTTGCGTCTGAACCAATCTCGATACTATCGACATGTGTGTCGATAGTATCGACCGGGATGCAGCTTGCCTCAACTTGAACCTGAACTGATCTCGATACTATCGACAGAATGTCGATAGTATCGACCGGTGTGCAGGTTGCTTCACACTCCCCCTCAAGCTGGAGAGTACACATCGTGTATGCCCAGCTTGCCACAAAGTCTCTGAAAGATTGTTGAACCCAAAGGCTTCGTCAGAATATCTGCTAGTTGATCTTCAGATCTGACATACGGAGTCACAATAGTGCCATCTTTTATTTGATCACGAATAAAATGGCAATCAACCTCTATGTATTTTGTACGCTCATGAAAGATAGGATTTCTGGCAATGTGCATAGCAGATTGATTGTCACACTTGAGCTCCATAGAAGGTAGAAGAGAAATTTGCAATTCAGATAAAACAGATTTGACCCATTTCAATTCACAGCATGCATGAGCCATAGCACGGTATTTAGCCTCAGTGCTAGATCTAGCAACCACATGTTGCTTCTTACTTTTCCATGTGATAAGATGATCACCTAGAAAGGTACAATAACCTGATGTAGATCTCCTATCAGTATGATCACCAGCCCAGTCAGCATCTGAATATCCTGTGAGAGACAGGGTAGATGGAGGTGCCTTTGGTCTAAAATATGTGATACCTTTACCGGGAGCATTTTTCATATACCTCAGAATTCTGCAGACCGCTGTCCAGTGTGATTGTCGCGGAGAATGCATATATTGGTTGACCACGCTCACAGCAAATGAAATATCAGGTCGGGTGACTGTTAGATATATTAACTTGCCCACTATTCTCCTGTAATATTCTGGATCTTTATACTCAGCATCATCAACCACCTCTTTGATGTGATAATCCATTGGTGTAGATACCGGTTTAGATTCAGCCATGCCAGTCTCCTGTAACAAATCAAGCACATATTTCCTCTCAGATAAATTGACACTTGCATGAGATCTAAGCACTTCAATGCCTAGAAAGTATCTTAGTTTGCCCAGATCCTTTGTATGGAAGTGTTTTTGCAAACCCTCTTTGACACGAGATATTCCCATGGTGTCACTGCCAGTAATTACTATGTCATCAACATAGACAAGAAGGATAATGGATCCACGAGAAGAGCTAGAGTAAAATAAGGAATGATCAGTCATGGAGCGAGAAAAACCCATCTGAAGAATAACTTCACTGAACTTGTCAAACCAAGCTCTAGGTGATTATTTCAGCCCATAAATAGCCTTTTTTAATTTGCATACTTTCTGACACTCCCCCTGAGCAACAAACCCAGGAGGTTGCTCCATATAAACTTCTTCCTGTAGATCACCATGGAGAAAAGCATTCTTTACATCCAGCTGAAATAGTGGCCAATCAAATGTAGTAGCAAGAGAAATAATGATCCGCACAGAATTCAGGCGAGCAACAGGAGAAAAATGTTTCAAAGAAGTCAACACCATAGGTTTGGGTGTAGCCCTTTGCAACCAATCGGGCTTTCAACCTTTCAACAGATCCATCCGGATTGTGTATTTAATAGTGAAAACCCATCTACAGCCTACTACTTTCTTTCCTACAGGAAGATCAACCAGATCCCAAGTACCATTATTTAAGAGAGCTGACATTTCACATTGCATAGCCTGTGTCCAGCCACTGTTCTTCATAGCATCATAATGATTTCTTGGTATAGTCACAGAATCAATCCCAATAGCGAATGCACGAGCCTGCTTAGACAGATGAGACAGGCAACATACATTTGTAATAGGATGTTTAATAGTACATGACCTAGTACCTTTCCGAACAGCTATAGGAAGGTTGGGATCTGATGTCTCTGTAGGATTCTCTTGAGCAGAAGGCGATGGTGAGGGCTCAGGGACTGGTGCCGCTACTTCTTCTGGATCTTGCCTGCCTCGCCTATGGTATACATGTGTATAATGCTCAATGGCGGGTCTATCTCCTGCTTGTTCATCCGGAATAGAAGTAAAATCCGGAATGATAGGTGGCACTCCCTCACTCGGCACAGATGGTGCCAGTCTCTCATTTTGTATTTTTGGTGGCTCTCCCTCTCTCAACTGCTCCCCCTTGCTCATAGCATTGGAGAAATATGGAGTGGTCTCATGGAAAGTGACATCCCTAGACACAAACATGCGGCGAAGACTAGGACAGTAACAGTTGTATCCTTTGCTCGTAGTAGAGTAACCCAGGAACAGTGTTTTAATGGACCTAGGAGACAGCTTGTCGGTCTTAGGGTCGAAGTTATGGACAAAGGAAGTGCAACCAAAAACTCTAAGAGGAATAGGATAGGGAGAGTCCTTGGGACGCAATACAGAAAAAGGAGTATGTCCGTGAAGAACAGAGGAAGGTTGCCTATTAATCAAGAAACAAGCAGTTAAAATAGCTTCAGACCAAAACTTCTTGGGCACATTAGATTGAAACATAATAGATCGAGCAATATCAAGAAGATGGCGATTCTTCCTCTCTGCCACCCCATTTTGCTGAGGGGTGAGGACAAGATGTGCGGTGAATCATACCAACCAAGCTACAAAAATCAGACATAGCCTTTTGAACATACTCCAAAGCATTATCAGACTGAAGAATTTTTATATTGCAATCAAACTGGACTTTAATTTCAGTATGAAAATGTTTCACAATAGACAACACGGACTCTCTACTTTTAAGAAGGTAGATCCATGTCATGCGTGAGAAATCATCGACAAAGGAGATAAAATAACGAAAACCATTATAACTCTAGTCTTTTACAGGACCCACACATCACTATGCACTAACTCAAAGGGACAAGAAGCCCGCTTATTGACTCGACTGGGATAGGATAACCTATGGTGCTTTCCCAGTTGACATGAAAGACACTCTAAGGAAGATAATTGAGACAATTCTGGTTCCAACTTCCGCAGGTTCTCCAAAGAAGGATGTCCATATCTGCAATGCCATAGTAAGGGGGAACCACTCAACAGGATAGATGGAGCAGGAGCAGGCATTTGGCGAGGTAGACTGTCACTGTTGAAAAGGTAGAGATCACCTTTCCCACCAATCGTCTTCATACTCTTGAGATCCTGTAAAATAAAACAAGAAGGTCCAAATGTTACCCAACATTTTAGAGTGTCAATCAGTTTTGCAACAGAAAGAAGATTAAAAGGAAATTCAGGCACAAAGTGAACTGATTTAAGATCAATCTTGGGTGTTAGGGAGACAGATCCACTAGCTAAAACTCTTTTCACTGAACCAACTGCCAGTGTAACAGATTGGTGAGGAATAGACGAGTCAATAGTGTGGAGTAATCTCCTCATACCAGTCATATGCTGAGAGGCGCCAGAATCAACCACCCAAGATGAGGATGAGCCAGATGCTATGAGAGATTTTGCCTGATTACCAGCTGTAGATGCCAGATTTGCCGATGAAGATGATGATGACCCCATACTCATGTGCTGTGTCGCCTGAATGAACCGATCATATTCTTCTTGAGTGAGAGTGATGCCGGTGCCAGAGGTAGTACCCACAGTTGTAGAGGATGAGGATCCTGTAGTGGTGGCACAATGTGTTGCCCCCACAGGTGGTGCAGCAGGTCTTCCATGTTTCTTCCAACACTTCTCCACTGTATGTTCCGGTTTGTCACAAAAGGTACATTTCGGACGTGTCCCACGCCCTCTACCCATACCGGGGAGTCCTCCTCGTACCGCAACAGCAACGGACGCATGAGATTCTCCAGAAGGTATATCAGGAACAAAGGAAACAGACTCAAACAGAGATTGCTGGATCCTTGAATAAGCCTCCACAAGGCTGGGTAGTTTATCAGTAGCCAAGATAACGCTCTGAGCGGAGCTACAAGTTGAGTTAAGCCCAGATAAGAATTTGGCTGTAACTAGATCATCTCTATCCTTTATCTGTTCTGCAACAGTCATAGGATGATAATAACTTAGCTCTTGAGCAAGAGCCTGAATCGCCCCAAAAAATTCCTCAAGAGATCGGTCACCCTGTTTTTCAGCAAATAAACGGTCATAGATCATAAACTGACGGAGAGCATTCTTATCTTGAGAGTAATGTTGCTTCACTGCGTCCCATATTTCCTTGGCCGTACAGTAGAACATGAACCGTGCGGCGATTGCGGATTCCATACTATTCCACAGCCAAGTCTTCACAAGACTGTCATGTCGCTTCCATTCAGCATACCCTTCGTCAGTAGATGCCTTGGGACCCGAGTCAACATGCCTTGCTCTGTCACGAGCCTCCAAGACGGTGTGGATGGCGTTCATCCATAGAAGATAATTTTTCCCGTTGAGTTTGATAGAGGGGATAGGTGACACCTCGTTGTAGATCATAGGTGTCTTGATATCCTCCATTGTAGAACGGAATATATGATGGATTGATACACGTCAAGGAAGATGTGGTGACGGAGAGATACACGTCACACACAGAAGAAAACAAAGAGAAATGTGTTACTGACGCATTCACAGCCTCCAAATGATATTCCTAATCACACATGGAGGAGGTGTGACTAGGATGATGATTGAGACGAAGCTAGTCCTCCGGTGGTGTTTTTAGATGATCGTTGGATCACCTGGAGATCCTCAACTGCTTTGTGATAGCGGCTACGGTAGAATTAGATATCTACCGCAGACCCAGATTAGCTAACGGTGGTTCTCCTCAGCCGGAGGATTATGCCAAGCCGACGGGTGGGAAGCAGTCGGTCGTCAAGGAGAGAGAGACCTGGAGAGATTCTCCGGAGAGAGAAGGAAGAAGCCCTAGATCGATCTCCGCTCTGATACCATGTAAGACGAAATGAAGGAGGAAGAAGACGGAAACACCGATCACATGTCGGCTGCAAGATGCAGCAAATGTGAGTAGGGCTTGAGCCTACACACTTGTATATATTTATTTGGGTAAGTACATGAGGTACAAATAGAGAGAAACAATAAAAAATAAATTCCATAAGTAAAATAGATCTGCCGTTCCGCCGCTGTGCCGGTGTCGATACCATCGACTTAAGTGTCGATGGTATCGACGGAATATTGCCTTGCGTCTGAACCAATCTCGATACTATCGACATGTGTGTCGATAGTATCGACCGGGATGCAGCTTGCCTCAACTTGAACCTGAACTAATCTCGATACTATCGACAGAATGTCGATAGTATCGACCGGTGTGCAGGTTGCTTCACACTCCCCCTCAAGCTGGAGAGTACACATCGTGTATGCCCAGCTTGCCACAAAGTCTCTGAAAGATTGTTGAACCCAAAGGCTTCGTCAGAATATCTGCTAGTTGATCTTCAGATCTGACATATGGAGTCACAATAGTGCCATCTTTTATTTGATCACGAATAAAATGACAATCAACCTCTATGTATTTTGTACGCTCATGAAAGATAGGATTTCTGGCAATGTGCATAGCAGATTGATTGTCACACTTGAGCTCCATAGAAGGTAGAAGAGAAATTTGCAATTCAGATAAAACAGATTTGACCCATTTCAATTCACAGCATGCATGAGCCATATAGCACGGTATTCAGCCTCAGTGCTAGATCTAGCAACCACATGTTGCTTCTTACTTTTCCATGTGATAAGATGATCACCTAGAAAGGTACAATAACCTGATGTAGATCTCCTATCAGTATGATCACCAGCCTAGTCAGCATCTGAATATCCTATGAGAGACAGGGTAGATGGAGGTGCCTTTGGTCTAGAATATGTGATACCTTTACCGGGAGCATTTTTCATATACCTCAGAATTCTGCAGACCGCTGTCCAGTGTGATTGTCGCGGAGAATGCATATATTGGTTGACCACGCTCACAGCAAATGAAATATCAGGTCGGGTGACTGTTAGATATATTAACTTGCCCACTATTCTCCTGTAATATTCTGGATCTTTATACTCAGCATCATCAACCACCTCTTTGATGTGATAATCCATTGGTGTAGATACCGGTTTAGATTCAGCCATGCCAGTCTCCTGTAACAAATCAAGCACATATTTCCTCTGAGATAAATTGACACCTGCATGAGATCTAAGCACTTCAATGCCTAGAAAGTATCTTAGTTTGCCCAGATCCTTTGTATGGAAGTGTTTTTGCAAACCCTCTTTGACACGAGATATTCCCATGGTGTCACTGCCAGTAATTACTATGTCATCAACATAGACAAGAAGGATAATGGATCCACGAGAAGAGCTAGAGTAAAATAAGGAATGATCACTCATGGGGCGAGAAAAACCCATCTGAAGAATAACTTCACTGAACTTGTCAAACCAAGCTCTAGGTGACTGTTTCAGCCCATAAATAGCCTTTTTTAATTTGCATACTTTCTGACACTCCCCCTGAGCAACAAACCCAGGAGGTTGCTCCATATAAACTTCTTCCTGTAGATCACCATGGAGAAAAGCATTCTTTACATCCAGCTGAAATAGTGGCCAATCAAATGTAGTAGCAAGAGAAATAATGATCCGCACAGAATTCAGGCGAGCAACAGGAGAAAAATGTTTCAAAGAAGTCAACACCATAGGTTTGGGTGTAGCCCTTTGCAACCAATCGGGCTTTCAACCTTTCAACAGATCCATCCGGATTGTGTATTTAATAGTGAAAACCCATCTACAGCCTACTACTTTCTTTCCTGCAGGAAGATCAACCAGATCCCAAGTACCATTATTTAAGAGAGCTGACATTTCACATTGCATAGCCTGTGTCCAGCCACTGTTCTTCATAGCATCATAATGATTTCTTGGTATAGTCACAGAATCAATCCCAATAGCGAATGCACGAGCCTGCTTAGACAGATGAGACAGGCAACATACATTTGTAATAGGATGTTTAATAGTACATGACCTAGTACCTTTCCGAACAGCTATAGGAAGGTTGGGATCTGATGTCTCTGTAGGATTCTCTTGAGCAGAAGGCGATGGTGAGGGCTCAGGGACTGGTGCCGCTACTTCTTCTGGATCTTGCCTGCCTCGCCTATGGTATACATGTGTATAATGCTCAATGGCGGGTCTATCTCCTGCTTGTTCATCCGGAATAGAAGTAAAATCCGGAATGATAGGTGGCACTCCCTCACTCGGCACAGATGGTGCCAGTCTCTCATTTTGTATTTTTGGTGGCTCTCCCTCTCTCCACTGCTCCCCCTTGCTCATAGCATTGGAGAAATATGGAGTGGTCTCATGGAAGTGACATCCCTAGACACAAACATGCGGCGAAGACTAGGACAGTAACACTTGTATCCTTTGCTCGTAGTAGAGTAACCCATGAACAGTGTTTTAATGGACCTAGGAGACAGCTTGTCGGTCTTAGGGTCGAAGTTATGGACAAAGGAAGTGCAACCAAAAACTCTAAGAGGAATAGGATAGGGAGAGTCCTTGGGACGCAATACAGAAAAAGGAGTATGTCCGTGAAGAACAGAGGAAGGTTGCCTATTAATCAAGAAACAAGCAGTTAAAATAGCTTCAGACCAAAACTTCTTGGGCACATTAGATTGAAACATAATAGATCGAGCAATATCAAGAAGATGGCGATTCTTCCTCTCTGCCACCCCATTTTGCTGAGGGGTGTGAGGACAAGATGTGCGGTGAATCATACCAACCAAGCTACAAAAATCAGACATAGCCTTTTGAACATACTCCAAAGCATTATCAGACTGAAGAATTTTTATATTGCAATCAAACTGGACTTTAATTTCAGTATGAAAATGTTTCACAATAGACAACACAGACTCTCTACTTTTAAGAAGGTAGATCCATGTCATGCGTGAGAAATCATCGACAAAGGAGATAAAATAACGAAAACCATTATAACTCTAGTCTTTTACAGGACCCCACACATCACTATGCACTAACTCAAAGGGACAAGAAGCCCGCTTATTGACTCGACTGGGATAGGATAACCTATGGTGCTTTCCCAGTTGACATGACTGACACTCTAAGGAAGATAATTGACACAATTCTGGTTCCAACTTCCGCAGGTTCTCCAAAGAAGGATGTCCATATCTGCAATGCCATAGTAAGGGGGAACCACTCAACAGGATAGATGGAGCAGGAGCAGGCATTTGGCGAGGTAGACTATCACTGTTGAAAAGGTAGAGATCACCTTTCCTAGGCCCCCCACCAATCGTCTTCATACTCTTGAGATCCTGTAAAATAAAACAAGAAGGTCCAAATGTTACCCAACATTTTAGAGTGTCAATCAGGCTTGCAACAGAAAGATTAAAAGGAAATTTAGGCACAAAGTGAACTGATTTAAGATCAATCTTGGGTGTTAGGGAGACAAATCCACTAGCTAAAACTCTTTTCACTGAACCATCTGCCAGTGTAAAAGATTGGTGAGGAATAGACGAGTCAATAGTGTGGAGCAATCTCCTCATACCAGTCATATGCTGAGAGGCGCCAGAATCAACCACCCAAGATGAGGATGAGCCAGATGCTATGAGAGATGTTGCCTGATTACCAGCTGTAGATGCCAGATTTGCCGATGAAGATGATGATGACCCCATACTCATGTGTTGTGTCGCCTGAATGAACCGATCATATTCTTCTTGAGTGAGAGTGATGCCGGTGCCAGAGGTAGTACCCACAGTTGTAGAGGATGAGGATCCTGTAGTGGTGGCACAATGTGCTGCCCCCACAGGTGGTGCAGCAGGTCTTCCATGTTTCTTCCAACACTTCTCCACTGTATGTCCCGGTTTGTCACAAAAGGTACATTTCGGACGTGTCCCACGCCCTCTACCCATACCGGGGCGTCCTCCTCGTACCGCAACAGCAACGGACGCATGAGATTCTCCAGAAGGTATATCAGGAACAAAGGAAACAGAGATTGCTGGATCCTTGAATAAGCCTCCACAAGGCTGGGTAGTTTATCAGTAGCCAAGATAACGCTCCGAGCGGAGCTACAAGTTGAGTTAAGCCCAGATAAGAATTTGGCTGTAACTAGATCATCTCTATCCTTTATCTGTTCTGCAACAGTCACAGGATGATAATAACTTAGCTCTTGAGCAAGAGCCTGAATCGCCCCAAAATATTCCTCAAGTGATCGGTCACCCTGTTTTTCAGCAAATAAACGGTCATAGATCATAAACTGACGGAGAGCATTCTTATCTTGAGAGTAATGTTGCTTCAATGCGTCCCATATTTCCTTGGCCGTACAGTAGAACATGAACCGTGCGGCGATTGCGGATTCCATACTATTCCACAGCCAAGTCTTCACAAGACTGTCATGTCGCTTCCATTCAGCATACCCTTCGTCAGTAGATGCCTTGGGACCCGAGTCAACATGCCTTGCTCTGTCACGAGCCTCCAAGACGGTGTGGATGGCGTTCATCCATAGAAGATAATTTTTCCCGTTGAGTTTGATAGAGGGGATAGGTGACACCTCGTTGTAGATCATAGGTGTCTTGATATCCTCCATTGTAGAACGGAATATATGACGGATTGATACACGTCAAGGAAGATGTGGTGACGGAGAGTTACACGTCACACACAGAAGAAAACAAAGAGAAATGTGTTACTGACGCATTCACAGCCTCCAAATGATATTCCTAATCACACATGGAGGAGGTGTGACTAGGATGATGATTGAGACGAAGCTAGTCCTCCGGTGGTGTTTTTAGATGATCGTTGGATCACCTGGAGATCCTCAACTGCTTTGTGATAGCGGCTACGGTAGAATTAGATATCTACCGCAGACCCAGATTAGCTAACGGTGGTTCTCCTCAGCCGGAGGATTATGCCAAGCCGACGGGTGGGAAGCAGTCGGCCGTCAAGGAGAGAGAGACCTGGAGAGATTCTCCGGAGAGAGAAGGAAGAAGCCCTAGATCGATCTCCGCTCTGATACCATGTAAGAAGAAATGAAGGAGGAAGAAGACGGAAACACCGATCACATGTCGGCTGTAAGATGCAGCAAATGTGAGTAGGGCTTGAGCCTACACACTTGTATATATTTATTAGGGTAAGTACATGAGGTACAAATAGAGAGAAACAATAAAAAATAAATTCCATAAGTAAAATAGATCTGCCGCTGGTTTGCCGTTCCGCCGCTGTGCCGGTGTCGATACCATCGACTTAAGTGTCGATGGTATCGACGGAATATTGTCTTGCGTCTGAACCAATCTCGATACTATCGACATGTGTGTCGATAGTATCGACCGGGATGCAGCTTGCCTCAACTTGAACCTGAACTGATCTCGATACTATCGACAGAATGTCGATAGTATCGACCGGTGTGCAGGTTGCTTCACACTCCCCCTCAAGCTGGAGAGTACACATCGTGTATGCCCAGCTTGCCACAAAGTCTCTGAAAGATTGTTGAACCCAAAGGCTTCGTCAGAATATCTGCTAGTTGATCTTCAGATCTGACATATGGAGTCACAATAGTGCCATCTTTTATTTGATCACGAATAAAATGGCAATCAACCTCTATGTATTTTGTACGCTCATGAAAGATAGGATTTCTGGCAATGTGCATAGCAGATTGATTGTCACACTTGAGCTCCATAGAAGGTAGAAGAGAAATTTGCAATTCAGATAAAACAGATTTGACCCATTTCAATTCACAGCATGCATGAGCCATAGCACGGTATTCAGCCTCAGTGCTAGATCTAGCAACCACATGTTGCTTCTTACTTTTCCATGTGATAAGATGATCACCTAGAAAGGTACAATAACCTGATGTAGATCTCCTATCAGTATGATCACCAGCCCAGTCAGCATCTGAATATCCTGTGAGAGACAGGGTAGATGAAGGTGCCTTTGGTCTAGAATATGTGATACCTTTACCGGGAGCATTTTTCATATACCTCAGAATTCTGCAGACCGTTGTCCAGTGTGATTGTCGCGGAGAATGCATATATTGGTTGACCACGCTCACAGCAAATGAAATATCAGGTCGGGTGACTGTTAGATATATTAACTTGCCCACTATTCTCCTGTAATATTCTGGATCTTTATACTCAGCATCATCAACCACCTCTTTGATGTAATAATCCATTGGTGTAGATACCGGTTTAGATTCAGCCATGCCAGTCTCCTGTAACAAATCAAGCACATATTTCCTCTGAGATAAATTGACACCTGCATGAGATCTAAGCACTTCAATGCCTAGAAAGTATTTTAGTTTGCCCAGATCCTTTGTATGGAAGTGTTTTTGCAAACCCTCTTTGACACGAGATATTCCCATGGTGTCACTGCCAGTAATTACTATGTCATCAACATAGACAAGAAGGATAATGGATCCACGAGAAGAGCTAGAGTAAAATAAGGAATGATCAGTCATGGAGCGAGAAAAACCCATCTGAAGAATAACTTCACTGAACTTGTCAAACCAAGCTCTAGGTGACTGTTTCAGCCCATAAATAGCCTTTTTTAATTTGCATACTTTCTAACACTCCCCCTGAGCAACAAACCCAGGAGGTTGCTCCATATAAACTTCTTCCTGTAGATCACCATGGAGAAAAGCATTCTTTACATCCAGCTGAAATAGTGGCCAATCAAATGTAGTAGCAAGAGAAATAATGATCCGCACAGAATTCAGGCGAGCAACAGGAGAAAAATGTTTCAAAGAAGTCAACACCATAGGTTTGGGTGTAGCCTTTTGCAACCAATCGGGCTTTCAACCTTTCAACAGATCCATCCAGATTGTGTATTTAATAGTGAAAACCCATCTACAGCCTACTACTTTCTTTCCTGCAGGAAGATCAACCAGATCCCAATTACCATTATTTAAGAGAGCTGACATTTCACATTGCATAGCCTGTGTCCAGCCACTGTTCTTCATAGCATCATAATGCTTTCTTGGTATAGTCACAGAATCAATCCCAATAGCGAATGCACGAGCCTGCTTAGACAGATGAGACAGGCAACATACATTTGTAATAGGATGTTTAATAGTACATGACCTAGTACCTTTCCGAACAGCTATAGGAAGGTTGGGATCTGATGTCTCTGTAGGATTCTCTTGAGCAGAAGGCGATGGTGAGGGCTCAGGGACTGGTGCCGCTACTTCTTCTGGATCTTGCCTGCCTCGCCTATGGTATACATGTGTATAATGCTCAATGGCGGGTCTATCTCCTGCTTGTTCATCCGGAATAGAAGTAAAATCCGGAATGATAGGTGGCACTCCCTCACTCGGCACAGATGGTGCCAGTCTCTCATTTTGTATTTTTGGTGGCTCTCCCTCTCTCAACTGCTCCCCCTTGCTCATAGCATTGGAGAAATATGGAGTGGTCTCATGGAAAGTGACATCCCTAGACACAAACATGCGGCGAAGACTAGGACAGTAACAGTTGTATCCTTTGCTCGTAGTAGAGTAACCCAGGAACAGTGTTTTAATGGACCTAGGAGACAGCTTGTCGGTCTTAGGGTCGAAGTTATGGACAAATGAAGTGCAACCAAAAACTCTAAGAGGAATAGGATAGGGAGAGTCCTTGGGACGCAATACAGAAAAAGGAGTATGTCCGTGAAGAACAGAGGAAGGTTGCCTATTAATCAAGAAACAAGCAGTTAAAATAGCTTCAGACCAAAACTTCTTGGGCACATTAGATTGAAACATAATAGATCGAGCAATATCAAGAAGATGGCGATTCTTCCTCTCTGCCACCCCATTTTGCTGAGGGGTGTGAGGACAAGATGTGCGGTGAATCATACCAACCAAGCTACAAAAATCAGACATAGCCTTTTGAACATACTCCAAAGCATTATCAGACTGAAGAATTTTTATATTGCAATCAAACTAGACTTTAATTTCAGTATGAAAATGTTTCACAATAGACAACACGGACTCTCTACTTTTAAGAAGGTAGATCCATGTCATGCGTGAGAAATCATCGACAAAGGAGATAAAATAATGAAAACCATTATAACTCTAGTCTTTTACAGGACCCCACACATCACTATGCACTAACTCAAAGGGACAAGAAGCCCGCTTATTGACTCGACTGGGATAGGATAACCTATGGTGCTTTCCCAGTTGACATGACTGACACTCTAAGGAAGATAATTGAGACAATTCTGGTTCCAACTTCCGCAGGTTCTCCAAAGAAGGATGTCCATATCTGCAATGCCATAGTAAGGGGGAACCACTCAACAGGATAGATGGAGCAGGAGCAGGCATTTGGCGAGGTAGACTATCACTGTTGAAAAGGTAGAGATCACCTTTCCTAGGCCCCCCACCAATCGTCTTCATACTCTTGAGATCCTGTAAAATAAAACAAGAAGGTCCAAATGTTACCCAACATTTTAGAGTGTCAATCAGGCTTGCAACAGAAAGAAGATTAAAAGGAAATTTAGGCACAAAGTGAACTGATTTAAGATCAATCTTGGGTGTTAGGGAGACAAATCCACTAGCTAAAACTCTTTTCACTGAACCATCTGCCAGTGTAACAGATTGGTGAGGAATAGATGAGTCAATAGTGTGGAGCAATCTCATCATACCAGTCATATGCTGAGAGGCGCCAGAATCAACCACCCAAGATGAGGATGAGCCAGATGCTATGAGAGATGTTGCCTGATTACCAGCTGTAGATGCCAGATTTGCCGATGAAGATGATGATGACCCCATACTCATGTGATGTGTCGCCTGAATGAACCGATCATATTCTTCTTGAGTGAGAGTGATGCCGGTGCCAGAGGTAGTACCCACAGTTGTAGAGGATGAGGATCCTGTAGTGGTGGCACAATGTGCTGCCCCCACAGGTGGTGCAGCAGGTCTTCCATGTTTCTTCCAACACTTCTCCACTGTATGTCCCGATTTGTCACAAAAGGTACATTTCGGACGTGTCCCACGCCCTCTACCCATACCGGGGCGTCCTCCTCGTACCGCAACAGCATCGGACGCATGAGATTCTCCAGAAGGTATATCAGGAACAAAGGAAACAGACTCAAACAGAGATTGCTGGATCCTTGAATAAGCCTCCACAAGGCTGGGTAGTTTATCAGTAGCCAAGATAACGCTCTGAGCGGAGCTACAAGTTGAGTTAAGCCCAGATAAGAATTTGGCTGTAACTAGATCATCTCTATCCTTTATCTGTTCTGCAACAGTCACAGGATGATAATAACTTAGCTCTTGAGCAAGAGCCTGAATCGCCCCAAAAAATTCCTCAAGAGATCGGTCACCCTGTTTTTCAGCAAATAAACGGTCATAGATCATAAACTGACGGAGAGCATTCTTATCTTGAGAGTAATGTTGCTTCACTGCGTCCCATATTTCCTTGGCCGTACAGTAGAACATGAACCGTGCGGCGATTGCGGATTCCATACTATTCCACAGCCAAGTCTTCACAAGACTGTCATGTCGCTTCCATTCAGCATACCCTTCGTCAGTAGATGCATTGGGACCCGAGTCAACATGCCTTGCTCTGTCACGAGCCTCCAAGACGGTGTGGATGGCGTTCATCCATAGAAGATAATTTTTCCCGTTGAGTTTGATAGAGGGGATAGGTGACACCTCGTTGTAGATCATAGGTGTCTTGATATCCTCCATTGTAGAACGGAATATATGACGGATTGATACACGTCAAGGAAGATGTGGTGACGGAGAGATACACGTCACACACAGAAGAAAACAAAGAGAAATGTGTTACTGACGCATTCACATCCTCCAAATGATATTCCTAATCACACATGGAGGAGGTGTGACTAGGATGATGATTGAGACGAAGCTAGTCCTCCGGTGGTGTTTTTAGATGATCGTTGGATCACCTGGAGATCCTCAACTGCTTTGTGATAGCGGCTACGGTAGAATTAGATATCTACCGCAGACCCAGATTAGCTAACGGTGGTTCTCCTCAGCCGGAGGATTATGCCAAGCCGACGGGTGGGAAGCAGCCGG
Organism: Alisma plantago-aquatica; assembly: GCA_963693085.1. NCBI lineage: Eukaryota > Viridiplantae > Streptophyta > Magnoliopsida > Alismatales > Alismataceae > Alisma > Alisma plantago-aquatica. The sequence continues at coordinate 505,975,455 of OY856411.1, read as the reverse complement.
CCGTCAAGGAGAGAGAGACCTGGAGAGATTCTCCGGAGAGAGAAGGAAGAAGCCCTAGATCGATCTCCGCTCTGATACCATGTAAGAAGAAATGAAGGAGGAAGAAGACGGAAACACCGATTACATGTCGGCTGCAAGATGCAGCAAACGTGAGTAGGGCTTGAGCCTACACACTTGTATATATGTATTAGGGTAAGTACATGAGGTACAAAGAGAGAGAAACAATAAAAAATAAATTCCATAAGTAAAATAGATCTGCCGCTGGTTTGTCGTTCCGCCGCTGTGCCGGTGTCGATACCATCGACTTAAGTGTGGATGGTATCGACGGAATATTGTCTTGCGCCTGAACCAATCTCGATACTATCGACATGTGTGTCGATAGTATCGACCGGGATGAAGCTTGCCTCAACTTGAACTTGAACTGATCTCGATACTATCGACAGAATGTCGATAGTATCGACCGGGATGCAGGTTGCTTCACACAACTAACATCCCATTGTCGCATGATAGGGTCGTAATAGCGATATCCTTTTGTGTTCTGGGATAACCCAAACAAATGCATTTTGTGGAGCGAGGGTCAAGTTGTCATCCCTGGACGAAGAATGTTAACAAAGTAGGTGCACCCAAAGATGCGCGGAGGACAGAAAAAAGCTACGCATCAGGAAAGAGAATGTTGTATGGAATTTGATTTTGTGAAACAGAGGAAGGCATGTGATTGATAAGGTAGCAAGCAGTAGAAACAACTTCAGGCCAAAAACGTTGGGGAACGTGATAGTGAAGTAGTGTGGTGCGAGCAACTTCTAGAAGATGGCAATTTTTTTTGTGCAGCTACTCCATTTTGTTGTGGGGTATAGGAGCATGAAGTTTGATGAATCGTCCCACGAGAGCAAAAATAAGTGACATTTTTGAATGAATTCAAGAGCATAGTCAGTGCGGAAGATTTCAATAGGTTTATTGAACTAAGTAAGAATTTCAGAAGAAAAAAAAGGTGGTGATATTGTCCATAACAGTGTTGCGATCTTTAAGTAAAAATAACCAAGTTGCTTGAGAAAAATCGTCAATGAATGTCATAAAATATTTAACATCGGAATGACTTGCAATAGAAAATGGATCCCATATATCAGGATGGACATTATCAAAAATGCATTTAGAGCCAATTTCTTTCTTTGTAGGAAATATAGAATGAATTTGTTTACCAAACTGACAAGCTTCACAAGAAAAACTTTTATTAGCTAAAGTAGGAAGTAAATATTTCAGTTTTGAAGCAGACGGGTGGCTAAGATGGTAATCACACTGAAGCCCAGTCACAGACAAAGATAGCGTAGCAGTCACTGATGTCAGTCCATCCGGGTAGTGAAGCCCATCTGGTCCCTCATGGCCCAAACCAATCCTCGTCTTCGTCCGAAGATCCTGAAAAACACAACCTAGAGGGTCAGACGTAATAGAGCACTGAAGGCTCTTCACAGTTTTATTGATTGAAAGAAGATTAACAGGAAATTTAGGAACATATAAGGCAGATTTCAGATGCTAATTGTGAAATAAAGGAATAGTTCCAATGCCATGTACGGCTGTCTGAGAACCGTCAGCTACCGTTACCGGAGGTAGACAGGTGGATCTTGTTAGGTCAGAGAATAAATCAAAATTATGTGCCATATGGAGCAAAGCACCAGAGTCATTACACCATTTATTTTTACCAGGACATGAAGCCGTGAACAAGGTAGACGAGCCTGCTGACTTATGAAGTAGATGATAAGTTGGACATGAGTTCTTGGAAGAGCTTCTCAAACTCAGACCAGATCTAATTAGAAGAGGGTTGAGAAGAATGGTGATCAGCAGAAGTATAGTCGTCAACTACATCGGAGGTGACTTGGTTTGCCCATGCGGGCTTTCCATGTTTGATCCAGCACCGGCCTTCGTTATGATTGTCTCGTCCACAGAAGTTTCAGAAGTGAGGGCCAATTGGTTGACCGCAACCAGGTGTAGTAGAAGTCCCTCCTGAGGTAGGAGGGGGACGTCCACCACGACCACGGCTACAGCCGTGACTATTATCAACGAGCGCACAGTAAGAGCAGGGTGCTCAATAGCAGGAACGAAATTCATTGATGGGGATGTTGAACACGTTTGAGCACATCCCATAGAGTGGGTAGATGATCACTAGAAGGGATTTGATCAACAACTCTAGAAAATGAGCATGGTAATAAAAAAAACCTCATTGAGGCTCTTGAGGCTTACGCCTCGGTGTCCTAGGCTGAGGCTTAAGTCTCACAATGTCTGAGGCCCGCCTCAAAGCACTGAGGCTCTGAGGCTTAGCTGAAGCGCGTGCCTCAATTCTGGACGATGACGTCTAATGTTAACCACCAAATTGTCTACTTTTAAGATTATTACAAACACTTTCTTCAAAAAAAAGCAGAGTTCTTATAGTTAATTGTTATTCTTAATTAATAAACTTTTAATCGTCATTTCTCAAGTGACATCTTTTGTTCTAGTAGTATAAAGAATTGATATTGTGAAACACAAAGCAGTTTTGGGAAGCGTCGGGTTGCACAATGTGTGTACCCTCATATATATAAAACTGAAACATTTACAGAGAGGTCCACATATAATATGGAAATAACAAAACAACTAACAGAATATATAAAACAGGAATATATTGTAACACTCCCCCTCAAGTTGGAGCATAGATATCATGCCCAACTTGTCCGTCAGTATGCAGAATTGCTTCTTCGCCAGCAGCTTGGTGAAGATGTCAGCAACTTGGTCTTCAGAACGAGTGAAGGGAGTGCAGATCTTGCCAGTAAGAATGGATTCCCGAATAAAATGACAATCTACTTCAATGTGTTTAGTGCGCTCATGATAAACTGGATTATTAGCAATGAAGATAGCAGCTTTATTGTCACAGTGCATAGGTATAGCAGAAAAAGAGTCAACCCCGAACTCTTTTAACAGAGAGCGCACCCACAACAATTCACAGGCAGTATGGGCCATGGCCCTATATTCAGCTTCAGCACTGGACCTGGCCACAACATTTTGTTTTTTACTCCTCCAGGTAACCAGATTACCTCCAACATACGTACAATACCCAGAAGTAGATTTTCTGTCAACTTTGTTGCCTGCATAATCAGAATCAGAGTACCCTTCAAGAGAACAGTGTCCATGCTTCATGTAGTGAAGTCCCTTGCCAGGAGACTTCTTCAAATATCGTAGAATCTGACAAAGAGCATCCCAGTGACACTGTCTGGGTTTATCAAGGTACCTGCTAAGAAGACCCACTGCAGTAGAAATGTCAGCTCTGGTGACAGTCAAATAAATGAGTTTACCAATCAGCCTCATGTACTTTTTGTGAACAGTAAAGAGAGGAGAAGAGTCATCATCCCAATTTACATTAGGATCTAGAGGAATATCAGCAGGTCTCGCTCCCAGCATACCGGTCTCCTGCAGTATGTCTAGGACATATTTTCGCTGAGACAACACAAGAGCATTAGAGTTTCTAGAAACTTCTATGCCCAGAAAATATCGAAGTTTGCCCAAATCTTTGGTAGCAAAGTGCTTGCCTAGATGAGATTTAGTAGCCTGAATACCAAGGGAATCACTGCCAGATATGATAATATCATCAACATAGACAATCAGAATAATAATACCAGTTGAAGTCTTCTTGGTGAAAACAGAATGATCCACCTGAGATCGCAGAAACCCAAAATCAATCATAATTTTGCTCAATTTATCAAACCAGGCACGGGGACTCTGCTTAAGCCCATAAATAGACTTCTTTAACCTGCAAACTTTGTGAGACTCCCCCTGAGCAACGAACCCAGGAGGTTGCTCCATATAGACTTCTTGTAAATCGCCATACAAGAAGGCATTTTTCACATCTAGTTGCAACAGTGGCCAATCAAGATTAACAGCAACAGACAGAAGAATTCTGACAGAATTAAGACGAGCAGCAGGAGAGAATGTCTCAAAATAGTCAATACCATAAGTTTGGGTGTAGCCTTTAGCAACTAACTGTGCCTTCAGCCTTTCAACAGTGTCGTTAGGTTGATATTTCACAGCATACACCCATCTGCAACCTACAGGTTTACACTGAGGAGGTGGATCCACCAGCTCCCAAGTATCTCGTTCAGCAAGAGCCAACATTTCCTCCTTCATAGCAGACAGCCATCCAGTACTCTGTAGAGCATCCTGGATATTCTTTGGAACAGCAACAGCAGATAAGGCATATACAAAATTGCTAGAATGAACATTCAGATGATCAGTAGAAACAAACTGAGCAATACTGTGTGATGTGCAAGAACAAGTACCCTTTCTAAGAGCAATGGGTATATCAAGATCAGAATGTACCTCAGGTGTAGTAGAACCTTCTGGAGGTGAAGATTGGTTATCATGGGGGGTTTCTTGAGTAGAAGGTGCTCTGTTCCTGCGTTGATAAACTATAATAGGAGGTTTAGCAGCCTCAGTAGTGACCTTATCAGTAATATCAGGCACACAATCAGTAGTAACAGGTAGAGGAGAGGCAATAAGATCAGACTGTAAACTGTCACCACTAGTAGAATAGTAAGGGGTATCCTCAAAGAAAACTACATCACTGCTAGTATACCATTTTCTTGCAGTAGGACTGTAACATCTGTATCCCTTCTGGGTACGAGAATATCCCAAAAAAATGCACTTCTCAGCACGAGGAGACAGTTTATCAGAAGCAGGTCCAAGTAACCTTACAAAACAGGTACATCCAAAAATCCGAGGAGGCACAGTAAATAACTGAATATCGGGTTGAAGAATTTGAATAGGTATTTTGTTTCCAATCACAGATGATGGCATTCTATTTATCAGAAAACAAGCAGTCAATATAGCCTCAGGCCAAAACGAGCGAGGAACATGTGCATGCATCATAATAGTTCTAGCCACCTCTAACACATGTCTATTTTTATGCTCAGCCACACCATTTTGCTGAGGTGTATAAGCACAGGAGGTCTGATGTATCGTACCCACAGATTTACAAAAAACATCCACATCTTTTTTAACAAATTCCAGCGCATTGTCAGTACGAAAAATTTTTACAGGTACACCATATTGTGTTTTTATTTCAGCAAAAAAGAACCTGATAATAGACAAAACTTCGGACCTACTTTTCATCATAAACAACCAAGTAGTCCTTGAAAAATCATCAATAAACAGAATAAAATACTTATGACCAGATAGACTTGGCACATGACAAGGGCCCCATACATCAGAATGTACTAGATCAAACATATTTTTACTGCTAATATGACTGCGTCTAGGATAAACAGCTCTAGTCTGCTTTCCAAGTTGACATGACTCGCACTGAAAACTACAAATGCCAAGATCAGAAACTAAATGTCGAAGCTTTTCAGATGATGGATGTCCCAGCCGGTAGTGCCACTGTAATGCAGAAACCGAGGTAGATAATGCAGGAGTCACAGTTGCTTTAGCTGCTTTTGGCAAATGATCCAGGTAGAAAAGTCCATCAGCACCTTCATACCCCCCACCAATCTTCATCCTCGTGCGAAGGTCACATGAACCAGGAATAAAAGTCAGACTACACTGTAGGCTTCTCAATATCTTGCTGACAGACAATAGATTCAAAGGAAATCTAGGCACATATAAGGCAGATTTCAGCAGAAAGTCAGAAACAATATCTCCTACTCCAGCGACCGCGGACTTGGAACCATCAGCCAGCATAACAGATGAGGGTCGAGTAGGTTTATATAATTTGTGAAACAGTGATCGATTTCCAGAAATATGTGAAGAGGCACCGGAGTCGATGACCCACTTAGTATTACCAGGAGTAGAAGAAGAGCTCAGGAAGGCAGTGTCATAACCAGAATAAGCTGCGGCATGAGCTCCACTAGTCGAAGTTGTAAAATTCATATATATAAAATTGAAACATTTACAGAGAGGTCCACATATAATATGGAAATAACAAAACAACTAACAGAATATATAAAACAGGAATATATTGTAACAGATATATCGTTATTTTTTTACATATTTATTTTTGTATTGTGGTGAGTCTTTAGTCTCTATTATCATCATTAAGTTTCAGAATTAATTTCTATTTCATATTTTTGTGCTTGTATATACCTATTTTTGTTATACACATTCATATAAAGAATTGATATATCGTTATTTTTTTACATATTTATTTTTGTATTGTGGTGAGTCTTTAGTCTCTATTATCATCATTAAGTTTCAGAATTAATTTCTATTTCATATTTTTGTGCTTGTATATACCTATTTTTGTTATACACATTCATATACATAACACATATAAATATATATGTGCAAATACATGTATAAGTTTATTTTTTATGACCGCCTCACACATATTTTGAGGTTTACATCTCGCCTCACTGAGACAAAAATGCGTTGTTACGCCTCACGCATTTTACAACCCCACTGAGACAAAAATGCCTCGTTACGCCTCACGCATTTTATAACCTTGGGAAGGGAGTCCGACAAGAAACTAGACAAGTTGTAGTTCATTTCGTTGTTGTTTCCTTGATGTCAGCAGATAGAGGACGATAGACTTCATATCCATCCCAGAGTGCAGAGCACTTGTTGTAGTAGTCTTCAATAGAAGTATCAGTCGAATACTCATTTGCCAGATTCTTGAAGATCTCGAACACCTTCTTGGGGTTTTGTTGATGAGAATAGACGTGGGACAACTGATCTCACATGGCTTTGGTGTCATGTCGGTGAAGGAGGGACTGACTGATCCTTGGCTCGGTATTGTTGACAATCCTGGACATTATGTCGAAGTCATCTTTACTCCAATGTGTGTAGGCTTGCTGCGTCTTATCATCTGCCAATGCATTAGGAGGAGGTTTAGGTTCAGTGGTGATATGTGAGTAGTGACCTTGTGCCTGCACATACAGAATAAAAGATGTCGACCAAGGATGGTAGTTGGAGCCATCAAGTTTCACTGTGGTGATACACAAAGAACGTGGAGGCTCCGTAGATACCATGACGCACAAATCAGTAGCTAAGGTAGGGTAGAAAGCAACAACAGGCAGTAGTCATGAGGCAGCCAGAATAACCTTTGGCACAAGCAGAAGAAAGTCAGGATCAATAGATCTGAAGAAACCCACAACGGGGAAGAAGACGACAACAATAGATTTGACGCATCAGATCCTAGAAACCCGCAAAAGGGGCAATATGGATTGGAGAAAAACCTACACCACCATGGAGAGAATCGTTACTCCACCATGAGGCGCAGGCAGATAGCAAACATAGGCAATTAGAAAGTCAACGTGCTATTTTAAAATTTACTCAGAGACGATGAGGGTCTAGGAAGAAGGGAAGGAAGGAGATGATGGGCTAGATGGTGAGAATTATGGTGTGTGTTGGAGGGGGACAACAGTGGGGAAGGGCCTTTGTAGGTGGGGAGATGGAGGCAATGGGCTGGTGGGGGGGGGGGTTGCCGGCGGCGGCGACAAGGTAGGGGAGGGTTGGGTGGTGGCAGGATGGCTGAAGGAGAGGGAAGGGGAGGAGAGGAGGTGATGGCAGGGCGGAAGAAGAGAAGGAGAGGGAGAGCAGCGACGGTGGAATGGGAGGAAGAGAGGGGTTGGAGGAGCGGCAAGGCAGGGGGGCGACAGTAGGGAAGAAGAAAGGGATGGAGGGGGCGGCTAGGGAAGATGGGGAGGCATTAGGGTTGGGAGGGGAAGGGCTGAGGGCAAGGAAGCATGGACACGTTTGTAGATACGAACACGGAATGGGAGGAAGAGAGGGGGTGGAGCGGAAGGGGGGGTGACATCAGGGAAGAAGAAAGGGATGGAGGGGGCAGCTAGGGCAGATGGGGAGGCATTAGGGTTGGGAGGGGAAGGGCTGAGGGCAAGGAAGCATGAACATGTTTGTAGATACGGACACGGACACGGGACACGGCAATTTTCCAAAATATAGGCCACGGACATGACACTGATGAGGGCTATTTTTTTTCTTATGTATAAATATGTGAGTGTATAATACATGTATGTATAATAGTATATGAATATGAATGCAAAGGTGTATTTATGTGAATTACAAACAATATGAAGTCGACAAATAAACCTGCTGCGTTTTTTTTAGGTAACTACATTAGATTTTCAGAATGAATAATCACTGATTTATTTAATTTATTAGACCAAAATGTGATTCATGATATAGAACTCATCATGGATTTTGAATTTGAACTCTTTAAGACATTTTACTTGTAATTTTGATTAGATCCCATTGTGTTATATGTTTTCAATCACAAGAACACTTAGAAGTGGCTGTATTTCCAAATTTACACTCTGAAACAGGTTACTACTGGAGCAGTTGCTGCACGAGAGTGTCCGGGGAGTGTCCGGACCGTGTCCAGCTGTGTCCGGGCTGCAAAAAAATGACCAAAATGGATAGCCGTGTCCAAAACATTTTGGGCCGTGTTCGGGAAGTGTCCGTGTCTGAAATGTGTCCAACACGGACACTGCAGCTGTATAGAAGTGACCTTGCTTCCTAGGTTGAGGGGGATCGTATTGCTATTGATACCATATAGAATAATAAGATTGTTGTATTGAGTGAAATTGAGTACAATGCCTTTTCTTTTATAGGACAAGAGAATAAAACAATAACCATAGTTAAGCAATATGGGATAAATAACACAGGTAACATTTAGAGTAGAGCACATGTAAATAGGAAATATAAGCATATCTCTATACAAAGTACGATGACTTAATTATTTGATTTTATCATTGAAAATTGACATCAAAATTCCCCAATGAAATTCTCATTGAAACAGTTTAGGGTCCTTCACTCAAAAATGAGGAGACCCCACCCCGACATATCCAATATGAAATATCATTGCAATTTGAGTAAATCTACACTAGTAGATCATTTTGCTAAAGTTTCATTAAACTAATTCAATCATTTGGTCGTCAAAACGCTAAGAATGCATTTGTCGAAATTTCTGTCAAAATTTACGAAATTTCTATTTTTGTGACCACCGAAATGCCATCAAAATCGGACATTTTCTTGCTTGCATATTGGTAATGAATTAGTAATAGACTAGTAATGTTTAGTTACTTACCATCTCAAATGCACTCAATAGATTAGTAATAGACTCCAATTTCTTTCACAGCTTGAGGACGTTGCATGTCAAATTTTGGATTCGAAGGGCCATTCTCTGCAACTGTTGAGTATCATATCCATAATTTGTCCACCACTCCACTGTTTCATTTAAGAAACTATTTGGAAACCAAAAGTCAAAGAACATAATCTATAGAAGTTATAACAAGTGACAATTTACCGATATCCAAGTTAGGACTTGATTTTTGTGTGATGGCACTTGCTTTCCCAAAGGCCCCTGTAGCTTCCCTATAGGCTGGTAGCTCTATCTCCATGACAATTTTCTCTTGGATTGCACTTTCAGGGGAAAAAGGTGTCTATACACCACATGAGTCCTCACATGATACCACCCATTGTGTTTGTCTCAGGATCGGCCCAATAGTAAAGGGATTCCGATAGTAACCTACATTGTTATATAAATTATATATTAGACATAAACTAAAAATAACCCAAAGATTTAAATAATTATGTTTTATTGTTTATAATTTACCTGCCACATGCAAGGGTCAGTGTAGCCTCTTACCCATTTTCAACAACAATGTTAATGACCTTCAAAAACAAAGGATCGTAACTCAGACTCTCTTCTAATTCCTTCTTGACACTAAGCATAGCAGCATAGATAAAACTCATAGCTGGTTTCTTCTCACTATCAACCAGTCATAATACCTTCAATAGCGGCTTGAAAATCTTCAAAACAAACATCACTCCATTCAAGAATTGTGATGTTGTTATCATGATAACGTGGCGTTATCCCTCTCCCGTTTTGGAGTACTTACATGTTACCACTCAGCTGAATAAACCATTATCCTCATCTAATTTTTTTCTCAAGCAAGCTTTGTAAACTCAAGTATGCAGTGGCAAGTCGGGCGAAATCAGGACTAAACAAGTCATCCTTGGTGAACTTTCTCAGCAAATTAAGAGTGCTATGATGACTATAGATAAATATAGCCATCTTTTTTCCCCTTTTTATCCTAGGAATTTCACCAATGCCCTCCAACATAAGATCCACACAGTGGGCTGCACACGGTGTCCAAAAGATCCCTGGCCTCTAGTCCTTAGAAGTCTCCCTGCTGCAATATTAGAAGGTGTATTATCCATCGCAACGTGCACCACGTTGGCTTCTCCAACCTCCTCAATGCAACCTGCACGCGTGTTCAATTGATTTTCTTTTGCTTTTATTATCTAAAAGTTGCTTTTATTATCTAAAAGTTGGTATTGACCAGTGTTTTGAAAAGCGACCCAGGCGCCCGCCTGAGCGGCCGCTTGAGCGGCCAGGAGGCTCAACCGCCTGGTTACAGCCTTGAGCGGCCACTCAGGCGGCAGCCCATTAAGCGGCCGCCTAAACCCGCCTGGTCCGCCTATTTGCCCACCTGATTCCTTGTTTTGGGTGCCCGCTTTTGGCCGCCTAAATTTTAGGCGCTGGATTTTTGTACAATTGCTGTCTTTTTTCATTTTTTTCTAATCAAATGTTGTTGCTGCTGCTATATATTGACTTTCCTAGTATCTATCTATGTGCATGAGTGACTGTATTACCATGTAATATAATGTGCAATACTATAAGTCTGTAATAATGTAATACATTGCTGCTGTACATTGTTTAATATGAAACATTACTGTATAATACATTTTATAATACAATAATACATACATAAATATCTACTTATCTACTGCAAATTGTATTTATTTACCTTTCTACCTTATATAACTATAATGTACTAATACATTCTATAGTGTAATATATATTCTATTGTTTACTGGATATTAATGAAAAACATTATATATATTCTATTTGTTTACTGCATTTTAGTATATATAGTTATAAATATATTCACTACAGTAAAAGTAAACAATTTGGGTATTAGTAATACCCAAATACCATATTACAACTGTGTTAAAAACTATCTGGGTGCTTTATTTTGTTGTGTACGCTGTATAGATAAGTCTAAAACTTCCTTATATATATATATATATATATATATATATATAGAGAGAGAGAGAGAGAGAGAGAGAGAGAGTCGGGCTAGAATACACTCGAGTGTACAGATCACGCCGTACACTCGATGCACAAAACTAATTTGAAATGCCTGATTTTTTCCTCCTTTAGATGCAAGACCTATAAGTGTCCAAATGAGCTGGAATTTATTATATAATATGTTCTTAAGATATTTAAGAAGATCAACGGTTTAGATTTTTCAAAAAGTTATTGCATCTTTAAAAACGACTGAGGTGTACGGTGCCTCCGGTACACTCAAGTGTACACTAGCCTCTCTCTCTCTCTCTCTCTCTCTCTCTCTATATATATATATATATATATATATATATATATATATATATATATATTACTTATATACAAATATGTATATCTTTTTATCAAATTATAGAAGAATTTCAGTATCCGCTTTTTCAAAAAGCGGCCGCCTGGCGCTCAAGCGGCCACAAGGTGCTCTCCGCACGCCTCCCGCTTCCCGCTTTCTAAAACATTGGTATTGACGAAATTGTACTTGAAAACTTTGTGATAAAAAATACATGATATATAGACCAGTGTGTTTTTGTTGATACCCACTGTTATGCATCCCATCCATAAGTTAAGCCACAAGCATAATATGTCAAATATGTGGAACCATATACATGATATTCAATATGTGTATGTTAATATTGGTAATTTGTATGAGTAATGCATATAGTATAATAATATAATATTTTAAATCACCTGTATAGTCAGGTTAGGAATAATTCTACACCAGTTTCTAGAACAATAACCGCCTAGCTAAGGTTAGTTAGTCCAGCTAATTATTTTGCATGCATGCTTGAGACATAAGGCCCTATACTACATTTTGATCTCCATGACTACCCAAGTACCAATTAACCTTTGGGGCTGGATTCTGTCAAGCTGATTCTGCAGACTATGTAAGAAGTTGCAGCTCCTAGGGTTGCACATTCTTCTAAATTTCACACTGATCTTATAAACAAAGATCTTAGTCTCTACCAATCTGCAAAGATGTTGAATTTCAGTACTAAGTTCTAATGTTGAATTCTACTTGTATATCAAACACGGCATAAGACTAGAAGCAACACATTTATGATTTACCTAAGAGAGTCCGCCTTCAACTGATTCTCTTAGTTGTAGCTTACCAAAAGAAATCTTTTATTCATCCATATGTACTGATACTACTTTTCCCATTCTTCTCTTATTGAAGGTTGGAGATGATTGTCGCCAAGATTTGCTGGCGTTGCAAGTAATCTCTTTACTCAGAGATGTATTTGAGGCAGTGGGAATTAATCTTTATCTTTATCCTTATGGAGTTTTACCCACTGGTCCAGAAAGAGGCATTATAGAGGTGAGTTCTTAAATATATTTCAAGGTTAGCAAGTTCTAGTCAATTATCTTTTCTTTGTTTCAATTTTCTTTCATGTTTGTCTTAAAATGCACAACAGCTTCCTTTGCATTGTATCTTTGAAGCATTTCCATGTCACTGTGTAAGGCAATATGGTTCTTATTCGCTTGGTACAACTTCCTTGGAAAATATCCCAATGCACAACAGCTTCCTTAACTTTCACCTATATACTGCCTGTGTATCATGTTCTTCGTAATATATTTGAATCATTTTCAAGGCCTCCTAAACTGTATTTATTCCAGTCCTCTGAGAATGGTAGTTTTCCTACCATTTTTAAACCACAATTACAATATTTCGGAAGATATTTCTAGTTTTTTTGTTTGTATAAAGTCATTTGCTCGTATCATCTAAAGATACTAGCAAGTAGTAGTTAATGCCAAAGACTGTTCTGTCTAATAAGCATCAACTTGTCTAGGCTGATTAATGGGTATCAATGGTCTTTTTAAGGTTCTTAATGTTCATAGTTAGATATGGTTCTCCATGTTAGATGCATAATGCAATATTCATTAGTGGTTTTTATCGCTAATGTCCTTTTTTTGGTGTAGCCTCCACTTTGAAGCATAGTCACAATATTCACCGTTTTATTGAAAAAAAACGTGTTTTTTCCCCTGCCGTATGTGACGCCCGTTTAAAACTCCAAACCGTTTAATACGTTTTATTCGCATTTTATACCCGTATACCGTTATAAACATGTTTTGTACGTTTTTTCCCGTTTTGTACAGTTTTGTACGTCTGTCTCTAGGGGGTTTTGTTTGCGTGCTTCCCCTTTTTCATAGGATTTTTTTTCTGTGCAACCCTCAATCCCTCAAAGGACAAAACATCTATCGTCCTATTGTGTTGCCCTTTCTTCCCTTTGCTCCTCCATCGTTCCCTCATCTTACTGTTCTTCTTGCTGCTACATTTCTTCCTCTCTGGTTCCTTGTTTCCCCTCTTCTCCCTGTTTATGCTTGCTGTTATATTCTGCCCATCTGCCTCCATCTTCTCTTATTGTTGCTTCCCCTTCCTCTTCCTCCATTATCATTTCTTCGTCATCTTCTTTCTGCTTACTTTTCTTCCTCCCCCTCTACTTCTGTGTTACCCCCTTCATCCTCTAGCTCCAACTTTTTCCTTCTTTTAATTGCTTTGCTTTCATTTCTCCCCCTACCACTATTTCCCCTTGCTAGTTACATCCTTTTAGACCCTTCTCCAGATTTTCCAACTTCCCATTTAATCTGTATCCTCTTATCCTCTCTCCATCATCCTTATTCAATTCTTTTAATTCTCCTCCTTTGAAATCACCCATTGTGACCACTGTAAGTCTGTACCTTTCTTCCAATATTTCTTTTTTGTTCTTGTTTGCAATTGAAATCTGCAATTAATCCATTAGTTATGAATTTATTCACCTGTTTTAGATTTTCAATGAATATTGATTTGTTATGTTTGACTTGCATATTGCAAATATTAGGGGTCATCGATTTGATCTTCAACTTTGATTTTCACTTGTAGCAACTTGACTTACTCTCCATCACTGAATTATGTTTTCTAAATTATGTGTGCATGTGTATATAAGTGTGTGTGTGTCTATATATATATATATATATATATATATATATATATATACCCATTTTTTCCCCGACTTTTTTCCGAATAGTTGACCGTACTTTTACCGTACGTTGACCTTTTTTATCTGATTTTTCCGCATAATTCCCGTTTTCCGAATTTTTCAGCTCGACCGTACGTATCCCGAATACTGAATTTGTGACTATGCTTTGAAGTCATTTTTAATGTAACATGACTTTATTATTGTTTTTAGTGATTAGATTGCAATATTAAAAATCAAAACACTCAAGTACACTCTTGCATATCTTGGGAGATTTACATATACATGCAAAGTATAGATTAGAAAAAGAGTTTATTAGATAATCCAAACACAATACAGTAGACTCTCTTTCATAGGATAAGAGAGTAAGCCAACAGTCAGAGATAGGTAATATGGGATAAAAGAAAAAGGCTGGAGACAAGAAAAGTCTAAAGCCCATAACAAAAACATAAACAATTAAGCACATATACTAATACTCCCCCTCAAGTTGGAGCATAGATATCAATCATGCCCAACTGTCAACCATGCTATTGAATCTGGCCTTGGGAAGAGGTTAGTGAAGATATCAACAACTTGATCAGACGTGTGAGTATATGGAGTGGGGATAGCACCAGACAATACAGCCTCTCTGACGAAATGACAATCCACCTCAATATGTTTAGTCCGCTCATGAAAGGATGGATTGCTAGCAATAAAGATGGCAGCCTTATTATCACAATGCATAGGAATAGGATCAAAGTTAGATATATCAAATTCTTTCAGGAACTGCAGACCCATAACAGTTCACATGCAGTGTGAGCCATAGTTCTACACTCAGCTTCAACACTGGAGCGAGCGATAACAGTTTGTTTCTTACTGCGCCAGGTAACAAGGTTACCACCTACAAAGGTGCAGTAGCCAGAAGTAGATTTGCGGTCTAATCTGATGCATGCATCGTCAGAATCAGAGTACCCTATGATTTTACAGTGCCCATGATTTTTGTAAAATAAGCCTTTGCCTGAAGAATTTTTTAGATATTTCAAAATGTGGCACTGTCTGGGTTTATCCAGATATCGACTGACTAAGCCTACTGTAGAAGTGATATCAGCCCTTATCACTGTTAGATATATAAGTTTACCCACCAACCGGCGATATTGATGGTGGTTGGGATATGGAGAAGTATCATCGTCCCAGTTTGTATTAGGATCCAAGGGAGTAGCAGTGGATTTTACACCAAGTAGTCTCGTTTCTGACAACAGATCCAAAATATATTTCCTTTGAGATAAGCAAAGACTTGAGGAAGAGCGAGAGACTTCAATACCCAAAAAATATCTTAATTTACCCAGATCTTTAGTGACAAAGTGTTTCACCAGATATTCCTTCGTATCCTGAATGCCTACTTGATCACTTCCAGATGTAATAATATCATCAACTTACATAATCAAGATAACAAGGCCAAAGACAGTTTTCTTAATGAACACAGAGTGATCAGAATGAGAACGACAAAAGTTGAACTGTTGAAGGATACTACTGAGTTTGTCAAACCAGACACGGGGACTCTGTTTCAGTCCATAGATTGCTTTGCACAACCTGCACACTTTAGAGCACTCCCCCTTAGTGACAAATCTAGGTGGTTGTTCCATGTATACTTCCTCATGTAAATCACCATATAGAAAGGCATTTTTAACATATAACTGAAACAGAGACCATTCACAATTAACCGCTACCACTGCATTGAAAAATGTTCTGAGCGGCCGCTTAAGCGGCTAGTTGATCGGTCAGGACCTCCAGCCGCTTAATTTTGTTGTTGAGCGCCCGCTTAGCGTTTCTACAAAACTGACTGTTTTTCGGCCGCTTAGCCCGCTTTTTCCCCCGCTTTTTGCCTTTTTTAAAATATTGTTGTATAGCTATAACTTGAAGTAAATTTCATGGTCCAAGTATTATTGCTATAAAATATTAAACTTATATACATTAAATATTCTATGATAAGTCGTTCTTATTTGGAATGCATACTTTGTATGTAAGTTTTTACAATAGGGTATTGTTGTAATGTATACAAGTGAATTACATGTAATTATTATCTACTTTAGAATGCATACTTTAATTAAATGCACTGCTCTAATGTATGATTAATTAATGATATGCACATATAACAATAAGTTAGTAAGGTATCCATGATAAGTCTATTATTTACTGTTTAGCTATGTAAACATGTGATGCAAACTTTTTGTTGTATCATGTATGTAGGGTGTTTTATCCATGTCAAGTCTATTGTTACTATATTATAACCATAATCATTGTTTTGTAGTTATCTTATAGACTATTTGGGTGTTTTATATTGTTGGGTAGAGTGTTTAAAAATATATAAAAGTTCCAAAGAGTATAGTGTTTATGTACATGTGTGTAATTTTGTATAAAATATATAAAACTATAACCCGTTTTTTTTCAAAAATCGCCCGCTTACCGCTTAACAAGTAACAAGGTGTTGTCTGCATGCTTACCACTTGACGTTTTTTACCGAACAGAATTGAGACGTGCAACAGGAGAAAAAATCTCAAAATAGCCAATGTCATATGTTTGAGTATATCCTTTGGCAACAAGACGAGCTTTCAGGCGTTCAATTGTGCCATCAGGTTGGTACTTTATAGTAAAGACCCAATGGCACCCGACAGGGGAGCAAGAAGCAGGTGCATCAACTAAGTCCCATGTATGGCGATCAGTAAGTGTCTGCATTTCAGTTTCCATAGCCTGGCGCCACGTAGGATGTTGTAAAGCCTGAGTAGCATCCTTGGGAACAGAAGAGGTAAATTTTGCAAAATTCATCCCCAGGTTAGCAGTAGAACAAAAATTGCCAATAGGATGTTAGGTACAAGACTTGGTCCCTTTTCTCAAGCTAATAAGAAACATTTAAATCAGAAAATACCTAAGGTGGCGGCTGATCTGTCGACGAGGATTGAGAAACGGGGGTTGGAGGGACCGTAGAGGGAGATGTATTTCTCGAGCGTCATTGATACACTTTCAGAGGCACGGATGGAGCTATATTCGAAGAAGACAAGTCAGTGTCAATCGACACAGGTAGAGGTGTATCAAGTAACTGATTAGATGTTAATGTTGCACCTGTTGGAGAACAGTATGGAGACTCCTCAAAGAATAACACATCAGCACTAACAAACCATTTCTTCACAGCAGGATCATAGCATTTCTAAACTTTTTGAGTCCGAGAATATCCTTAGAACACACATTTGGTAGATCGAGGGTCAAGTTTAGTTAAACTAGGGTTTTGACAAAGCAGATGCTTCCAAAAATCTGAGGAGGCGCGTGAAAAAGAGGAGCATCGGGATAAAGAATTTGACAAGGTATTTGATTTCCAAGAACAGACAAGGGCATGCAATTAATCAGGTAGCAGGCAGTTGAGATAGCTTCAGGCCAAAAAGATTGGGGTACATGATAAGGAAAAAGTAGAGTGCACGCAACTTCTAAGAGATGTTGATTGTTGCGTTCGGCCACCCCATTTTGATGTGGAGTATATGAACAGGAAGTTTGATGAATAGTACCCAATTTGCGGCAAAATTGGCTGACAGATGTTTGCTCAAAGTCTAAAGCATTGTCAATGCGAAAAATTTTGATAGGTTTATCAAACTGGGTACGAATCTCAGCAAAAAAGGTCATGATAGTGTCAAGCATGTGGCAGCAATCTTTTAATATCAAGATGCTTTGGATCAAATACAATTTTTCTTAGAAAAGGTAGCACTAGTTTGTTTTCCCAAAGTACAAGTTTCACAGTGAACGACAAAATCAGAAATAATAGGAATTAAATGCTTTAACTTTGCAGCAGATGGATGGCCCGGTTTGTAATGTCATTGGAGCCCTATAACGGAAGCAGTCAATAGAGCAGTCGGCTTCGACAAATCCAAGTAATACAGCCTGTCTGGTCCCTCATGGCCCAAACCAATCATCATCCTCATGCGCAGATCTTGAAAAACAACACCATCTGGGTCAAAAGTGATAGAACAGCGGAGGCTCTTCACAGTTCTACTAATAGACAACAAATTTAAAGGGTACTTTGGAACATAAAGAGCTGAACGCAATAGTAATTTACTAATTTCCTAGGAGTGTAGATATTTCCAATGCCAGCAACAGGCGTTTGAGAACCGTCAGCAAGGGTAACAAATAAAATAGAAGAAATTTTACGTAGATCTGAAAACAAAGCAGAGTTGCTAGATTTATGAGAGGTGGCGCCTAAATCAATCACCCATGTATTTTCACCAGAAGGTGCAGAAGATGCAAGAAGAGCAGAACCTCCATTACTAGAGGCATCAGTAGTGGACGGAGCAAGGCAGACATGGAGTAGCTTCTCGAACTTGGCGTAAATCCAATTCGTAGAGGGATGAGATGAAGAGGATGGTGTAGAATCAGGCTAATCATTAGTGACCTAATTTGCCCATGCTAGCTTACCATGCTTTATCCAACAGCAATCCTCAATATGATTGATCCTTTTACAGAAGTTACAATAATGCAATTTAGAGGAGCCCGGGCCAGAAGAAGATGAATCATGACCAGATTCAATAGTAGAACGACCATGGCCACGACCACAGCCACAAGGAATCTCCTGAGTGAGCAGCAAGAGAAACATCTAAGTGGTCAGGTGACAACGGGGAGACAGATGGTAGGCGTTGTTTTCGTTTAAGGGCGTCGTGTTGAGTAGGTAAAGGATCGATGGATAATATCTAATCGACGACCCCAGAAAAGGAGTGGGGTAAACCGGCAAGAAATTGCTCCAGTTGTAATTCATTGCACTGTCGTTGTACCTCGGTAATATCAGCAGAGAAAGGATGATGAACTTCAAACTCGTTCCACAGAGAAAAACACTAATTATAATAATCCTCCACTAAATCGGTCATAGAATACTCCTTGGCCAGTTGTTTGAAAATTTCAAACACCTTTGGAATTTGTTGATGAGAGTAAACATGTGAGAGTTGGTTCCACATTGCTTTGGCAGTCTTCGGGAGAAGAGGGGCGGAGGCAAGGGAAGGAGGAGGCGGCGGCGGTAGTAAAGGGAGAGGGAGGTGGCAGTAGCAGGGGGAAGAGAAGGTGGGTGGTGGCTAAGGGGATTAGAGAGGATGGATGGCGGCTAGGGTGGATCATGTTGCTCTGATACCATATACATTAGAAAAAGAGTTTATTAGATAATCCAAACACAATACAATAGACTCTCTTTTACAGGGATAAGATTGTAAGCCAATAGTTTGAGATAGGCAATATGGGATAAAAGAAAAAGGCTTGAGACAAGACAAGTCTAAAGCCCATAACAAAAGGAAAAAGATAAAACCATAAAACAATAAAGCATGTATATTAATTCAAACCATGAAAATGAATCGTTGTAAGGATGAAAATAACATAACATGATATATTTGGGTTCCTATGTTGTGTAACAACTATTGTGAATCAAATTATGAGAAAATTCTCTTTAACCAAAACTTCTTTACATGAGTCACTTATATATAGGAGGATTCCAAAGAAGAGGGATTACACATAAAACTTCAGTGGTACATAATGCATATGTTGGAATAAGTAGGGAATACATGTGTGGGCCTAAACTGAATAGGTAATGTTAGCCCTTCAATAGATAATGTTCACACTTCCCCTCAAGCTAGAGGAGATCACACGTCATATAGTCTTAGACTGGGACTCCCAGCTTGTGACACATATACTGGAATAAGGCTGGAGGCATTGGTTTGGTGAAAACATCAACCACTTGATGACTGGATCAACGGTCTTTACATGAGGCTTGACAGTCTTCTTTGATTTAACATGATCATGAAAAAGTGACAATCCACCTCAATATGTTTAGTACTTTTATGGATGACCAGGTTTTTGGCAATACAAATAGCTTCTTGGTAGAGATTGTACATGGATTCCAAACTCTATGCGGATGATACGACTCACTATAGATCGCAGCAGGCATGTGCCTTTGCTCTATATTTATCTTCCATGCTTGATCTGGTTACCATTCTTTATTATCTTGCTCCCTACCAAGTAAGTTGCAGAAACCAGAAATCCATGGAGGAGCACGGATGTCCGGCCTAAGAGCAAGCTGGAAGATCACAGTGTAACAAGGATGAAGGCCATTCAGAAACGGCCAGAAACAATAGCATTCTACTATTTGGTGACATCCACTGACGAGGATGGAGAGAAGTAATTAGGTTGATTCGCTAATGACATAGCTTTGTAGTAGACATCAAGAGGCCAGTCTTCTTGCTGCTCATAGAAAAGTTTTCCAATATATTCTATGAAGCACATATATGGATCCAGATACGAATACGGGTACTGACAGGGGATACAACAATTTGCTGAAATATACTTAACGGATATGGCAATGGATATAGGATTTTTTTTTAAATTATGCCAATATTTTTATTTATAATGTGCAAGAAAGACTGTCTAATGTAATATAAAGATAAATATCCAGAAAAAACCTTTTTGGACAACATTTTTCAACCTTTGTTTGACCTCATGAACGACTACCTTGTCCAACTTCCTCTCCTAGTCCTTTTCCAACTCCATCTCCACCAACCTCTTCTACTTCAAGGTTGAGTGAGTGGGACACATGTGCATGATCATCACTGACAGTGGTTCTGCCACTTATGTCTTTTACGCCTCATCCTTTCCAGGTTTTAGGGTTCTCCAAAATTGTATCTAAAATCTGAATGCCTCAGCTCGACGATACCAATTGACATGTCACATAGATGTTGTATTACCTTTTCATATTGTTACATTATATATTTCCTATTTTACATAGCATGTTATTTGTTTTGTTATTTCTCTTTTATATATGGACCTCTCTGTAATTCTTTCAGTATTATATATATGAGGGTGCACACATTGTGCAACCCTAAGCTTTCTGAAAACCCTGACTCTGTCACATGATACCAGAGCAGGTCGAAACCTAGCCATCTCTCCCTCCCTCCCTCCCTTCTCTCTCTCTCTCTCTTCTTCTCTCTCTCCGCCGCCGCCCCACCCCCCCCCGCGCCCGCCCGCAGCAGCAGGCCGCCGGTCGCCCAGTCGGTTGCCGCCGGCCGCCGCTGGCAGGGCTGCCGCCCACGTAGGGGTCGTCCTCCTTGCTCCTGCTTGTGGTTCCGTCTCGTCTCCTGGCTCGTGTGCCGCTAGTGCTTGAGCAACATCACCAAATCTTTTTTTTTGTTGTTGTTCGCACAGCAGGCGCACTGCCGGGTGGCCGTCTTCTACGGGATCATTGAGCCGCCTGTAGATCTGGCCGGTCTAACCATATTAAAGAAAAGTGCTGGGAAAAGTATGGTAAACCGGCTTGGGCCAATGCTACTGCGGATTCATCGTCTACTGCTTCTGAGGGTGTTACTCCGACGCCTGTGCCAGAGACTGCGGAAGCGACCGCAGACTACATCTGTGCTGAGGTGGAACGTCTTCTTCTTGAGTGTGCTGGCTCTTCGACTGCTGCTTCTACTAGTGGACCACATGATGCATACTCTGCTTATGATACTGCATTCTTGAGTTCCTCACCTTCTATTTCTGGTAATACCAAATGGGTGATAGATTCTGGTGCATCTGCACATATATCTGGCAATAGATCTCTGTTTAAAACTCTATCTAAACCTGCTCGTCAGTCTTCTGTTATGCTTGCTGATGGCTCAAAGTCTTCAGTCTTTGGAGTCGGTGATATTGTTTCTCAATTTTGCCTCAAGTCTGCCTTATATGTGCCTAGATTTCCTCTGAACTTATTATCAGTCAGCAAAATTTATGAAGTTTGAACTGTAGCCTGACGTTTGTTCCTGGTTCATGTTCTTTTCAGGACCTTCGCACGAGGACGAAGATTGGTGGGGGGTATGAAGGTGCTGATGGACTCTACTACTTGGACCAGTTACCTCGATCAGAGAAAGCTGATGTGGTATCTGCTTTATCGGCTTCTGTTTCTGCTCTGTAGTGGCACTACAGGCTGGGACATCCATCGTCAGAGAAGCTGCGTAGTTTAGTGTCTGATATTGGCAGTTGTACTTTTCAATGTGAATCCTGTCAGCTGGGAAAACAAACTCGTACTGTGTATCCTAGATGTAGTACTGTGAGCAGTAAAAACATTTTTGATTTAGTTCACTCTGATGTATGGGGTCCATGCCATGTACCGAGTTTGTCTGGTTACAAGTATTTTATTCTATTTATTGATGACTTTTCTAGCACTACTTGGTTGTTTCTATTAAAAAGTAGGTCTGAAGTGTTGTCTACTATCAAATATTTTTTTGCTGAAATAAAAACGCAGTTTGGCTTGCCTGTTGAAGTTTTCCGCACCGATAATGCTTTAGAATTTGTTAAGCAAGACGTGGCGGTTTTCTGTAAATTTGTTGGTACGCTCCACCAGACTTCATGTGTCTATACCCCACAACAAAATGGTGTGGCTGAGCAGAAAAATAGACACTTATTAGAAGTTACCAGGACTATCATGATGCATTCTCATGTGCCCCGCTCCTATTGGCCTGAGGCTATCTTGACTGCGTGTTTTCTGATTAATAGGATGCCATCGTTTGATATTGGAAATAAGATTCCTATACAGGTTTTGCAACCTGAAACTTCTTTGTTTGTTGTGCCTCGTAGAATTTTTGGGTGTACCTGCTTTGTCAGATTGCTTGGACCCACTTCTGAATGCATTTTTCTGGGCTATTCTAGAACTCAGAAGGGTTACAGGTGTTCTAATCCCAGTACCAGGAAATGGTTTACTAGTAGTGATGTTGTCTTTTTTGAAGACACCGTATTATTCTTCAGCAGGAGATAGTTTGCAGACAGACATTCTTGCCCCTCCTTTGCCTGTTATTTCTGACTGTGTGCCTGACAGTACTGACACTGTGACTACTGAAAATCAAGATCCTCCACTTATTGTTTATCAGCGCAGGAATATAGCACCTTCTACACAACTACCCCCCCAAGGCAACCAATCTTCTCCTCCAGAAGGTTCTGCTGCACCTGAGGTACACTTTGACCTTGACATACCTATTGCACTCAGAAAGGGTACTCGTTCCTGCACTTCTCATAGCATTGCTCAGTTTGTATCTACTGCTCATCTGAATACTCATTCTAGCAATTTTGTATATGCTTTATCTGTTGTGGTTGTACCCAAGAATGTTCAGGATGCATTGAAAAGTACTGCTTGGACATCTGCTATGAACGAAGAAATGATTGCTCTTACTGACAGAGACACTTGGGAGCTGGTGGATCCACCTCCTCAGTGTAAGTCGGTGGGCTGCAGGTGGGTATATGCCGTAAAATATCAACCTGATGGTACGGTTGAAAGGTTGAAAGCACGGTTAGTTGCAAAGGGCTATACTCAGACATATGGCATTGATTACTTTGAGACTTTTTCTCCTGTTGCTCGCCTTAACTCTGTCAGGATTCTCCTATCTGTTGTTGTGAATCTGAATTGGCCTCTTCTGCAGCTTGATGTGAAAAATGCTTTTCTGTATGGTGACTTGCAGGAAGAGGTGTATATGGAGCAACCTCCTGGGTTTGTTGCTCAGGGGGAGTCTCACAAAGTATGCAGGCTTAAGAAGTCTATCTATGGGCTCAAGCAGAGTCCTCGTGCCTGGTTTGATAAGTTGAGCAGGATCATGATTGATTTTGGTTTTCTGAGGTCACAGGTTGACCACTCTGTGTTCACAAAAAAGACTTCAGCAGGTATTACTGTTCTGATTGTATATGTTGATGACATTATTATCTCTGGCAGCGACTCTCTTGGTATTCAGGCTACCAAAGATCATCTAGGCAAGCACTTTGCTACAAAAGATTTGGGCAGACTTCGGTATTTTCTTGGCATAGAGGTCTCTAGAAACTCTAATACCCTGGTGCTTTCTCAGAGAAAGTATGTTCTTGATATTCTGCAGGAGACTGGTATGCTTGGAGTAAGACCTGCGGATACTCCTCTTGATCCCAATGTGAATTGGGATGATGATTCCTCTTCTGTGTTTGCTGATCATAAAAAATTCAGGAGGTTGATTGGTAAATTGATTTATTTGACTGTTACTCGTCCTGATATTGCTATTGCAGTGGGTCTTCTTAGCAGGTACCTTGATAAACCCAAACAGTGTCATTGGGATGCTGTATGTCAAGTTCTGAGATACTTAAAAAAGTCACCTGGCAAAGGACTTCATTATGAAAAGAATGGGCACTGTGTTCTTGAAGGGTATTCTGATTCTGATTATGCAGGCAGCAAAGTTGATAGAAAATCTACCTCCGATTACTGTACGTTTGTAGGAGGCAATCTTGTTACCTGGAGGAGCAAGAAATAGAATGTCGTTGCCAGATCGAGTGTTGAAGCTAAGTACAGGGCCATGGCCCATACTGCCTGTGAGTTACTGTGGGTGCGTTCTCTTCTGAAAGAGTTTGGGATTGAGTCTTCTTCGGCCATTCCTATGCATTGTGATAACAGAGCTGCCATCTTCATTGCAAATAATCATGTCTATCATGAGCGCACCAAACACATTGAAGTTGATTGCCACTTCATCAGAGAATCTATTCTTGCTGGCAAAATATGCACTCCATTCACGAGATCAGAAGATCAAATTGCTGATATCTTCACCAAGCTGTTGGCGAAGAAACAGTTCTGCACACTGATGGACAAGTTGGGCATGATTGACATCTATGCTCCAACTTGAGGGGGGGTGTTACATTATATATTTCCTATTTTACATAGCATGTTATTTGTTTTGTTATTTCTCTTTTATATATGGACCTCTCTGTAATTCTTTCAGTATTATATATATGAGGGTGCACACATTGTGCAACCCTAAGCTTTCTGAAAACCCTGACTCTGTCACACATATCATGTTGCCCACGTCAATAGGTGTTATGTGATGTGCTAGCATGCATCTTAGCACACCTCATTTTGGGATGATCCTCGTAGTATGAGTGTTACATGCAACATGATAGTTTTGCCAACACACTCCTTTTAGATTCTCTATGATCTCTCCTGTTGGCATTCTCAGCCAACCACACCTCTACAACATACTCTACAGCACATGCCCTTTACGCAACTTGGTATATCATCAGTGAGTCGGTATCTGACTCGCTATAGGCTCATATTTCTCCTCCGGGTGGAATTGATGTAGGATAAGTTGCTCAGTTGATCCTACTCTAAGCTCGACATCCGACGAGAGAGCTAGATTTGACTACTTAGTCATTTTTGGGGTTTGTACATCTTCATTTCTATTCATTTGTGATCGCTTATGAGTTTGAGATGTGCTCACTCACATGTATCGATAATAAAACCTGCATCATTATCACAAAAATTTCGGGGACTTGTTATTTAATTATGTCCATGGATTTTTTTCTAAGATTAAAGGTTTATATTTTATAAATTTATTTGAGTTATGTTAGTTATAGATTATTCACAATTTCCTGAGTCATTATGGACTTAGAGTTTCAGTTACTCTCTATATAGACCCACCTTTGGGAATTTGTCTGGCAGATTTGATTATGAAATTGATTATTTTTAACTGGACTTTCCATCATTAGCTATGTACTCCTGCAAAGGTCCTTGTGATGTGTCCTTGCATCTTGCCTATGCAAGCTTTTGAGCCTCGTTTCACTTCTTAACAGCATCTCTTCATTGCCCCATTTCTTCGTAAGCCATTCTACAAGGCAATCTCTCAATTTACCTTAGGAATTGGCTTTTAAACATGTATCAATTCACTGGTTATTCAAGTATGAAATTATCTCTTGGCGTGATATAAGTTTGTGGCGAGATGAAGTCTTTACCTCATCTCATTTACTGAATTTGTTTCTCCATCAAACGTTGCACATGCTGCCCCTCAACTATTTGAGAAAAGAGCTACCAAAAAAAGGGATAATTACATTAGAGCCTCAAAACTTGATGTAAAGAAGAAAGTCAAAACCCTTATATTCATAAACAACTGGCTATACTACCCTTGATAAACAAGTGAATGTTGGTTTTCTCTATGTGATCTCTACAACATTCACAACTTAAAAGTAAACCGCCTTAAGAATCGTTGATTCTATTGTCTACATGTCAGAAGTTGCATAGCTCATGAGCAAGTTCTCCTGCATCCAGTAGACATGCATCACCTCCTATGTTAGTTTCATAAACTTGGCAATGCTGGCTGTGAAGCCCCATTATTTGATATCAGCAGTAGCCAAATACAGAAGTCAGGCTCCTATCTGTCCCTGGCATGAGGGCTTTGTGTTTGAGGGAGTGGTACCCCTCATGTACCAATCTGCTAGTAAGCTGCAGCCAATTCCACCCCCTGTCCTGGTCAAACAACTCTCTCACTTTTTTTCTTCTTCTAAATATAAACTAAGCGGAAGTTGATGAACTGGATTGGGGTGTTGTCATATTAACATCTGAATCAGAGTGGTCCCTCCTAAAGATACTAATGAGAAAATTGTATCAAAAGAGGAAGGGCATTCCCTACATCACAACCTAGGCAGTTCGGTTGCAGTGTCATCAATATTGCATCTAAGAAGCACACCCTTCCCTGAGGAAACCGTGGCCGTCCTGGACACGTGTTGGACACGGACACGGCATGGGCAAGGCTCAGAAGTGTCCACTTTCTTTTTAAAGCCCGAACACAGCATGGACACGCCTTGGACACGCCGTGGACACGGCAGGCTCAAATCAATTCCCTATATAAAAGAAATATAAATTATATATCTTCTCTCTCCCTCGTATTTCAACACACTACCATGTCTCTTTCCCATCCTTTTCCTAATGATTATTACATGTTTATCTGTTATAAATCGTACTTATATATAATTCATCATTATATAACTAGTGTTCTAGGAATTTGTCATACAAATTCATTATATTCATCATTCTTCATTCATACTTGATTTCATATTGCAAGTGTATTCTAGATTCATCTACATTGATCACTTATTATCTCATGATGGAACCTTACTAGTGCTTTCTTATAAAGTCTGCATTCATTTTGTAAGTGAATTTTGGGTTTGATGTATATTTCTTTTAAGTTTATTTCTTTAAATCTCATGTAATCAGTTGCTTTACAGATTTGGACAGACGGATATTATATGTATTAACTCCATGTTATGTGTATGTATATATGTATACAACTATATTTATACTTATACATATATGTATTTATATATGTATATATATATAATTACATATATATGAATGTAAATGCATATGTATATGTGTATGCCGTATCCAACGCTGTGTCCGTATCCTATATTTTTTAAAATTGCCGTCCCATGTCAGTGTTCGTGTTTCCTAGTATTGCATGCATGTTTTCAATAGAGTTAAAAATATCATTGTATGAAACATAGTTCTTCCACTTGAGGATGGCTGCATCGATCGCTTGAAAATGTTGGTCAGTGATGATCGGTTCTAGTTCCAGGCCAAAGTATCTCTGTTGTTCTTGTGTTTTTCCTTTAGATACTGATTCATTGTTCACTATTTAATTGATTGTCAACAGTTTTTATTTTACTGATGATTAAGATCACCTCTTGACTTCTTTTAAAAGGTGTATCATTTAGGACTTAGTTTTATAGATGTGTAGCATTACATTGCAATATATGGCCCAACAAGAATATGATAAGTAGTTTAGTCCTTGAGAAATACTGCTAGTCATGCAGTTTGCAGTTTGCCGTGCTAAAATGGTGAGTATTGCACAATGTGATTCGTTCATTCTCTAACTACTAGTCCGTTCTTTTGCTATAGGTTGTTCCAAACTCCCGAAGCAGAAGCCAGATGGGTGAAATAACTGATGGTGGCTTGTATGAGATTTTTCAACAAGATTTTGGTCCTGTTGGATCCCCAAGTTTTGAAACTGCCCGTGAATTGTTCATTATTAGCAGTGCTGGTTATGCAGTTGCTAGTCTCCTTCTTCAACCCAAAGACCGTCATAATGGCAATCTTCTGTTTGATAAGTATGTAGAACAATTAATTACTTGTGCTATTATCAACATTTTGCTAAGAACTGTTACAATTTTTTTGCTAACCCCGTGATTATCTGGTTTTTACAGCGTAGGAAGGTTGGTACACATAGATTTTGGTTTTATATTGGAGACATCTCCAGGCGGTAACATGCGTTTTGAAAGTGCTCATTTCAAGTTGAGTCATGAGATGACTCAGTTGCTTGACCCCTCGGGCACCATGAAAAGTGAAACATGGGGTCAGTTTGTCAGGCAAGTATTTGGTTATCATATTATGTGTATGCTTTAGATTAGTATTATTAAAAGAAGTTCCATTTAGCACCGAGTGCAATATTAAATTGCCTTGCAGTAGAAGTTCGTTGTAATTATTCTTCTCGTACTGTGTTGCACGCATATAGTTTCTCTCCTGGCTTCAGTAACGTCCATTCCGACGCAAGTTTGGTTTTCTGAATGTCTATTGCAGTTTAGATCTCTTGGTGTGGGTAGTTTGTATTGGGTTAGTGTGAAAGTCATCTTGACTCACTCGCTTGCATACCTCGCTTTGATGCCCTCCTGGGATTGCTGCCTGGGTTGTTGTCTGCAATTGTTTTTCTCTAGCATAGCATCTTTAAATTCGAACACATCATTTTCACAATGCCTATAATTTTATCTTTCTGATGGCACCTTCCCTTTGGGAGTATTTATTCAGCCCTTTTGTCTTAAATATTAAGACATAGTTTTAATATGCCATTTTCCACGTCCCATCAAGATCAGTTACATGATCTGGTGAGTTTTTCATACAGAAGCTTCAGGATCTTTTACTGGTGTAAGTTTCTCACCAACATTGGCTTCTGTGAAAGACACTTGCACCGAGAAAATAACCAAATTGGAGAAGCCTCAGAAATAACTTGTTTCATATCTTCCCCAACCCTCTTTGTTGTCTGGTTCACAGTTATGAGTTATGACTACCATGAAGACACCTACTAGATGATAGAATTAGTCAAAAGTTTTGCATCCCTTGTTGGATGCTTCTCCTGTCCAAATTGATTGTAGACGCTTCTTTACTTAGCTATTATTGGCTAAGGGTTGAAATAAAGCTCAAATATTGCAGTCCTACTTGACAAACATATTGTTTAGTAATTCCCTTCTCGTACATTCTGCAAGCCTGATCTGTTTCCATCAACTTCTCTGTTTTTCTTGGTACATATGCATTGCTTGGCAATGCTCTGGGCAGCCACCGAGCAGCGTTGACCCAGGCTCTGTCGATGCCAGCAGGGATCCGACGCTGTGATTTTTTTTTTGATAAAAACCAACAGCGATGGGTTGCCATTGTTCTTTCTTAATGCAATGTCTGCTAAAGATCTGTTTTACAGAGTTTTGCATCATGTGAAATTCTCGTGATGGATAACCAGCGATGGTATTTACACTTGTCACTTCGCCGAATGGTACAATAGTGCCCTTTTATACTAGTATTTTCTTTTTTAAACCTTCCGTTATATACCATGGGATTCGTCTCAGAGCAGCTGCCTTCAATTAGATAAGCATTATAACCTAGACCCTAATGAACCACTTTACACAAGCTTAAACGGAGTTCATCGCTTGTATCAACTATTTATGTATTTTATTCGTCCGTTGTCATGTTTTACGATTTGTATTTGTCGTATGTAGTCTGTAGGGTAAATCATGTTCAAGCTTTTCCCATTTTCAAACATCACCCAATGAATATATTTGTGATTTGGACAGATGGATCTTAAGTTGACTGTCTTTTAGCTCATAAACAAGTCAAACATGCATTCTCTTATGACAGTGCAACTTT
Organism: Alisma plantago-aquatica; assembly: GCA_963693085.1. NCBI lineage: Eukaryota > Viridiplantae > Streptophyta > Magnoliopsida > Alismatales > Alismataceae > Alisma > Alisma plantago-aquatica. Next base: position 505,945,679 of record OY856411.1, on the reverse strand, counting down.
GTATTCACGCCGTGATTTATCTATCTTGCAGTCTGTGTGTGAAAGGGTACCTCGCTGCCAGACGGCATATGAATGGAATTGTGAACACGGTGCTACTAATGGTTGACAGTGGGTTACCCTGTTTTAGTAGAGGCGACCCTATTGGAAACCTCCGAAAAAGATTCCATCCGGAGATGAGTGAGAGAGAGGCTGCAAATTTCATGATCAAGACCTGCATGGACGCATATAACAAGTGGACAACAGCTGGATATGATTTAATTCAGTATTTACAACAAGGGATTGAAAAATAGGATTACCCTTTCCATTTAGCACGGTCTCTTTTTTGGTGTCAATGGATGGGCAGAGCTGATGATTTAGATATGGCTGGGCTGTTTTTTGGTTGAGCTATTCTTTTAGTTGTTACTGGTGATTTTTTCTTACTATGACCCTAGAAGTGAAGGCTAGTCTTCTCGCCTTTTTAGTGTCCCAGAATTTTGAGAACGAAATGTTGTATCATTTCACATGTAAATATCGTGGTGGCACATATCAAGAGGGTGTCACGCCAAAAGCATAAATAACATAATATGATGTATATAGTACCTGTGCCCAGGGTTTTGTCCAGTAAGATATATATTGTTGATTTCCCTTTGATATTGGAAACTGGTTTATAAAGGCGAAGCTTGCAGTTGTGTGTTTCTTTTGGGATGAGAGGTAAAGCCCCTAACATGAGAGTATGTCTGACTGGTTTGTGTATCTATTTTGCTTCGATGCTATAGGAGATCAGGTCAAATGCATAGTCTTTCTTGATTGCCAAGGATGTGAGGTGTCATTTTCAATCATTTGCCAATCTGCACCTTGATGCTTATTATGGCCAGCTGGGTTTGTTTAATGCAACGCACAGAATTTGATAAAGTTGTCTCACCTATGAATTCAACTCCCGAATTTCACAAGTTCCTTTTTTAGAAAGGCAATCTGGAATCAAGATTTCCACAGTTAAAAATCGTAGATTGTTTTAATGTGACTTTATGGAAGTCTTTTGTTTGTTTGGTAAAATGTGAAATTACAATGTAAATTGTTGGTAATTATAATTTTGACTGCATCGTTTTAGAACTTCTTCATTGGTTTTCATTCTCCACTTAAGCTCAAACAAGTTTTCATTTTATTTAGAGTCTTAATTGTGCTCCATAACCTTGCAAAATTAGTTCACAGATTTTAAGATTTACTTAGACTAGATAAGAAGTCAGTATTAATCGATTTTAAGCAGGCTTTGAACTACTTATTGCTCTAGAAGCACGAACAAAAAACATATCATCTCGAATGATAAGTGAAGGATGCCTTGTGTAAACAAATGTTGTGGTTGTTGTGGACGTTCCTCTCTCAAAGGAGGAGATAGAAAACCCTACTAACCTACTGTTGAAACATGTTTGGTTGAATCTAATTTGAGATATGAAATTATTTTTTAGTTGAATTTTCTCTTTTTACGATGGAAGCTTGAGATTAAACCTTAGCTTTGTGACTCCCTCAACTGAAGTCATGATTGAAGCTGCAAGTTGGTCAAACTCTAACTTCGAAAGACTATATTGAAAGAACAAAAATATTATTGTATTCTAGTCAGCTAACATATAGATTGATGGGCTTAGCAATGCATAAAGATAAAAGCTAAAAGTTTGGTCCAAGTGTAGTCTAATAAAGTAATAGTTGGAGAAAAAAAGGATACAATTACTTGGTTTGTTTTTTATTACTCTTAGGTTATTTATTAACATAGACTCCACTGTCTACTGGTAAGATAAAAGCTAATCCATAAGTGCAAATTTTGGACGTAAAATTGATGTTGTTACAACAAGCATTCAAATAGCGTACAAACAACCACTAAGAGAACTTCCCATGTACTTAGGAGTTTGGGGCAGTAAATCACTCTTAGAAATCATAGAGGTCTTCACACACTCATGGAACATAAAATTCCTTAGCTATCCAAACTTGACTCGTATGAATTATGGGCAAGTAGGGATTTTTATCTAAAATACTACTTTGATATATGTATCTAGATATAGTTAGAAGATGTTTGCTTAGCAATTGGACCACGATTGGATCGTGTTTAGTGGACGCATTTGGCTTGTCACCTAATTGTTTAACTCGATTTCATGACTCTATTGGCTAAGTGAGGGAAGAAATCTCACATTTGAGCTAAAATATGATAACATTTATTTATTAGATATTGCAACAGAGAATTTGTATAACATATAATATACATCGCGTTCGGAAACATGGAAAAACAAGAAATTTAACAAGTACACTGCCTAAATAGTTTAGTTATGAATTAAGATAATTCATGTAAACTTTTCTAGTTTTGTTTTGTTTGATTGCTTGCGTTTTCCTTGGATCACTTCTCTTGTATTAGCCAAATGGAAACCACTTTGAAACTAAAGTGCAAAATTGCATGATATTCACTCTCCCTCGTGGCCTTAGGACCAAAGTAATCAAGACACCATCTAGCTACTTCTACAATTACAATACCAAAGCATGTATAGAAAACTACTAGTGTTACCTCTCCTATAATAATTGTATATGACATGGAATGCTTTTCAGTCTAGTGTGAGCCACTCAAAACCTCTAACTAACCAATATAAAGTAGAAATCATATTGTCAAAGAAGTAAAGATCAATAATAAAGAAGCAAAGATTATAAAAGGAAAAGTTGTTTCACTAAGATGCATGCATGTGAATATTACATATATATTTCTATTTACTTCAAATAATGAAAACCAACTTCATTTATTCTGACTTTATGTGTTAGTATATTCCATGAACTCACGTAAAGTGCACACTCAGATGAAAATCTCACAGCTAGATTGAGGACTCACCATACAAGTTTTAGTGTAAAACTCAAGAACTCTAAGACTACAAAAGTAGCTCCATGATCCACCACAAGGCCCACCATTGGTGGCTACATAGTTGGCAAATAAACACTGGCCACCTGTGTTAAAGTATTTAGGTGGAGTGTCAGGGCTCTCAAGTCTTCAAACTATCTGAGTGCAAGGTTCCACACAGAATGACACATTGCATGAAACTTAATGACTAGGATTTTCTTATCCTCTCATTGGAGCACTAACTAACAATTAGGTATGCCAAGACTCATGCTATTGTCGGTTACCTCACTGTATTCGGGAAACTCTCTTTGCTAGGTTGGTTCTAGCACTCCTTTGGTGTGGTAAATCTACATCATCACGGACTCTGTAAATTGGCATGCGCATTTTGTCCATCACAATAAAAACCTCTTTGATATAAGAGTTCAAGTGATGTCTAGGGAGCTACTTGCTAATTTGAAGATCAACTACATATCTCACTATCATTAATAGATTTCAATATCACACCTTGTAGAAGAATTCTTTATTTCTCATATCTGATTAGGATCATTGTTTAATTGAACATCTTTGTAGTTTTGTTTGTCATATTTCACTTATAAACCAAAAATGACTAATCAAACTCATATTCATATTTATATAGGAATATCACATTAACATGGTGAAGAAACTACTTCTTATGATATCTTAAGCAACCATGGTTAATTATGGGCCTTTGATTTTTAGTACTTCAAATATTTATCTATACATTATTCATGCACTCTAAAACTAAAATATATATGTCATGTTAATTTTCAATCCTTTCTTTTGTATGTTGCAAAGAAACAAATTCATAAAAATAATAATATAGCTAAAAAGAACATGAAAATATTATATTTCCTTTTTTTATTTAATTATGATTGATTTTGGTTTGGGATATTAAAGAACTTGATTCATATGTGAAAGACTTAGTGGAGATAAAAATAATACCACTCTAATTGATCGATTTAAACTAATGTGAGCATTTGAAGCAGAAAAAGGCATCCCTAGTTCTATTTAGGGATTTTAGTATCATTTAGATGTTAATGGAGGCATGGAAAGTCATTGAAAGCTCCATTGTAAGGCTTTAGAATCATTAGAGAATACATGCAAGCAACGAAAATCAAACATGAGAATGTATACTCCAAGAGATTATGGATTACGAAATTAAACTTAAGGTAGTTATTAGAAGTCATGCTTAAACCTTAAATCTCAATGTATCTAAGGCATTGTGTGGATAACTAACAATGATGGATCAACAAAATCACCCACATCTTGTTAAAATGAGCTCCATCTCCAAGATCTAGTAAGAAGGTGATCGGAGCAAACTTCTTATTCGCATCCTAGCATCCAAATAACAACATGATAGCCTTCTCAAGGCCAACAACCCATGAGCACACATGCATCATCAAGTCCAAGAACACCTTATTGTACCTTAGTTCTAGCCAAAGCACCAAGAAAAGGGGATAGAAGAGGTTAGAGAGCTTGATATACCCAACAACAGCATGTCCACTATTCCAAAGAGGGTAAAGAAGCTGAAAAATGAAAGGAAAGGGAAGAACCAACCCCAAACCATGGCCTTTCACCTAGATCCACCCAAGAACAACCATCTCTGATGCAAAGGAAGGCTAGAACACCTCAAGAAAGCCCTCTCATCACACCACTGAGATACACCTCTTCTAATAGGGAGAAATAAAGTCTAGTTCATGTCCAAAGAGAGATCCCAACAATATATCGCCTAGCAACCAGACAAAACCCCATAGTAACTAAATAGTAGAGACAAGAGGGATCTCAGTTTGAATTTAGGAAACTCAATTCAAATCCCAATCCGATGGGCCTACATTTGGAAATTGAAGTACGGCGTAGTAACCCGCCACACTAAATAAGATTACTCAAAACCAAAACATCGATCAAACACTAATCAATCATATTACCATAAAGGTACAAAATTAAAACCAAAATAAACTTTCTAAGCATTCTAGAGAACATGTATGTTGAACTCCAACATCTTGCATATATATAAAACCATACTATGTGTCTTTACATTTTTATGTGGTCTCAACCACGACATGTTATACAAAAATATATTATCCACATATTTACAACATCTATAAAACAATTACACTACCAAAATCTCGAGTCGTTGAACATCATCTATAAAACTTCCCTGCCCGGACCTGAGAGTATAGGGATGACTCTAGGACTCACTAAACAACCTAGAAACCTTCTTCCTCTACAGATCTTCAAATTGGTCCTCCTCACTACCAGAGGTCTAATAGTGTTGCTGACGATCACCTAAAAAGATGTGCTAACCCATGAGGTGAGACTGATGTCCCATCAAGAGAAATAACTTTAAAAAAAACATTTTTTGCTTATGGAAATATTATGTACTTTGGAAAATTAAAGCAGGTAATATTAGAGAGTTGAAAGACTATATAACTTTCATAAAGATCAGGTACATGCAGATTCATAAGTACAGTTGATTTCTCTTACCTCATTATTAATCATATACCAATTAAATGAAGCAGAGCAAGGATTAACATCCAATGTGAGTCACCAAGTAACCCTAACAAATATGCTACATAATTGAATTACAATATTTTATTAAGCCCAGGGTAGTTTGAGGCGTACCACTCAAACTGTTAGTTGACTGTTGTAAAGTCGCAATCAGCCCCATTAAGATCTAGAATGACTAAAATCCTAAGATCTCTTTTCCTCGGTCAGTTCCAGCAACAACCATAGTGGTACATCGGCCCAACTACTAAAACAACCTAGTTTATCTTGGGTACATAGGCCACGATACTAGAAACTACGGTATAAACCCTCAAATCTAAGTTACAATTTCAATTTCTCTCAACACATATCAACTCTTAGACACTACCTCTACCGCTCTCTAAAACTTTGGGATCTATATTGCAGATATATACCCATATACTCAACAGTATATCTCTCCGAGCTCCTCTTGGGAATATATGTTTTAATATCCAACAAGTTTTAACACTGAGATAGCTTTACCATCTCAGGGTGTTACATGATTAGGGTTACACTTGATTAATTATGTTGATTAAATATTTTTACTGCATCAACCAAGTTACATACAAACTGTAAAAGTATGCTTACAAAATAAGTTGTATAATTTCCAAATATATAAAATGTATGGCATTTGTTCTATGTTACTAAATCATGGTATATTCATCCATTCCCAACCATAAAAAGGACTAGATCTCAACTAGGGTGCATAACAATCCCAAAATGTCATTTGGGTAAAATAATTATTACTTCATGTAGTAACAATATTATTATCCAAAATTTTACAGAGAGTTTCACAAGTCACAATATATCACGCCAAATTTTGGCATAAATTTCTATGGGACGTCAACATTATGCCATTTCCAAGAACTAGGCATTTATGTGACGAAAACTAGCATGAATGAGCTACTTCAACATTATGATTTTGTCTAACTATCATTTTAGCATCAAAATAGTAATTAAAATAATTAAAACCACCATTGATTAACCACTATATAGTAAGGTTTAAAGTGTGGTTCAGACTTATGTACAATGGGTACCAAAACAACACATATATGACATTTTTAGAAGTCATAACACCATTATTTTTGGATTTTAGACCTTGTATTTTCAAGGCAAAGCTCATTTACAGAAGAAGAACGTTCATAGGGTCTAAGGAAGTCTTAAAAACTTGTATCATAATCATCCCCATATCAAATAGTGCACAAAAGGCAATCTTTTCTCATATTACGGATTTTTTAGAACAATATTTACATAAAACAGGTTATGAGTAGGCAAGAAACGTATTAGAGGTTATATCACTTCCCTTAAGGTGAAGAAAATGTCAAAACAACAAGAAATCTCAAATAAAGGAAGGAAAGACCCAAGATTTACACTCAAAAAGCTCCAAGATAGCTCCTATCATCAAGAATGGGGTAAATCTAGAGCCAAAGAAGGAAGAAAGAGAGTCATTCATCCATGTGTACAAGTTTCTAGTGATAAGCACCATAAACCTCTACCATGGTGAAGGAGGGAAGAAAGAAAATAGTAAGAAACAAGGTTAGAAGGGAAGATCTTACGTGCACGAAGCAAGAAAGCTTTGATTTGTCCTAGAAGAGATAGATCCAAGTCCTACAACAACGTGCAACCACGATATAGAAAAATTGTGACTCGGAGAAGCTCCTCCTTTGTCAACCGACAATTTCAGGTGGTCTCTAACAGCAAGAATGTTTTTGGTGTGGAAAGGTTTGTTTGAGGGAAGAGAGAAGGGGTACTTATAGCTATGAGTAGAGAGAAAGGAGTTTAAAGGTCGAAAACTGATTTGCCATTGGTCAACAGTCAAGTTCTCCATCTATTTGAACAACCACCACCTTCATCAATTTACATCCCTCAAGGAAAACCATTGGTTTGCACACCCAGTACAACCATCAATTGACATCCCTCAAGTAAAACCATTGGTTTGCAAACCAATGCAACCATCGAGTTGCAGCCTTCAAAGAAAACCATTGGTTTACAAACGATTGCAACCATCGAGTTGCAAATCCTCAAAGAAAACCATTGCTTTGCAAACTAGAGCAACCGTTGAGTTGTGAACCCTAAAGGAAAACCATTGGTTTGCAAACCAGGGCAACTATCGAGTTGCAGACCCTCAAAGAAAACCATCAGATTGCAAACTAGTGAAACCATCAAGTTGCAATCCTCAAGAAAAACCATCTGATTAGTGCAACCATCGAGATGATCAAGGAAAATCATCAAATTGCAAACTAGTACAGCCATCGAGTTGCAACCCTTAAGGAAAATTATGAGATTGCAAACCAGTACAACTATCAAGTTGAAACCCTCAAGGAAAACCCTCAGATTGCAAACTAGTACAACCATAGAGTTGCATCCCTCAAGGAAAACCATCTGTTGATGAACCCAAACAACATCAGAAAGTGCAAATGCCTTCACCTCCACACAAAACGAACATCAAGGGTTGTTAACTTTATGCAACATGGTTCCAAAGTATTCAAATCAAATGAATTATTTCCATATTATAAATAATACCACAAAGCAAGGTATATATGTGCTAAAATTGTAGTTAGATCCCTAGAAAAGGGAAAATTGCATAAAGGTCCACATAAATATATAAATTTGCAAAACTTAAGCAAACGAAGTCCGGTTGGGATCAAAAATGAAGCATAACCTTGTCAAACGATATCAAAATGTAATCTAATGTTTAATTAAGAGATTAAGCACACAATTAAATCAAACAAGTATGTTTAAGCATTAAACACAATCAGGGTCTTATAACCATAAATCCCTAATAGCGATTTTGCCCTTGAAATCCTCTGCAAACAAGGATGGGTACTTCCTATACATCTCCTCCTCTAACTCCCACTTGGCTTCCTCTTCACCATGGTGATGCTACAACACCTTCACTAAGACTATGTCCTTCTTCCTCAGCTTTTGCACACACTTATCTAAGACCAAAACTGGACCTTCAACATAAGAAACATCCTCATCAAACTCTACTTCCACTGGCTGTGTTGTATGCTTTGTATAAGGGTGACATTTTCTCAACATGGAAACATGGAAAACATTGTGCAAACTGTGCAACTCTGGAGGTGACTCCGGCTTGTACCCACTTCTCCAACTCATGTCATGATAGGGTAAGGTCCCATAAACCTAGGAGCCAACTTACCCTTCTTAGCAAACCTCATCACAACCTTCCAAGGGGATACCTTGAGATACACACAGTCTCCAACTTGGAAATTGAACAGTCTACAATAGTTATTAGCATATGACTTATGTCTATGTTAAGCTGCCTTTAACTATTATTGGATCAGATTGATATTTTCTATAGTTTGTTGAACTAGCTTAGGACCCAAATGTTGATACTCGCATGTCCTATACTAACAAAGAGGTGACTGAAAATACCTCCAGTACAAAGCCTCATATGGTGACTTGTCTATGATTATCTAATAGTTGTTGTAGGTAAACTCAATTGACTCAGGTGGATATCCCAACTCCCAAGAAACTAAAGGACACATGCTCTCAAAAGATCCTCTAACGTCTGAATGGTCCTTTTTGACTGGCCCTCTTTCTATGGATGAAAAGGTGTACTGAGCCTCAAATGTGTCCCCAAAATTGTATGTAGATGTTCCTAGAACATACTCATAAACTGAGGACCTCTATCTAATACTATCGTAGTTGGTATGCCATGCAGACCTACTATCTCGTCAACATAGATGTGTGCCAACTTCTCTGCAATGTAGGTGGTCTTAACTGGTCAAAACTAAGTTGACTTTGTCAACCAATCAACAATCACCCAAATGGAATCATGACCTTTGTCTATTCTTGGAAGGCCAACCACAAATTCAATGGTTGTTTGATCTCATTTCCACTGTGGAATTGGCAAAGGTTGTAATGTCCCTGTAGGATTTTGATGCTCCACCTTGACTTGTTGACAAACTAGACACTTAACCACAAACTCTGCAACATCTTCAAACCTGACCACCAATACAAGTCCTTGAGATTATGATACACCTTTGTACTTCCAGGATGCATCACATACATTGAGGAATGATAGTACCATATCCCTCAGACCACCAGTATTAGGAACCATTGTTCTATTATGGAAGCACATTGTCCCATCATCCAACTCATGGAATCCATCATTCTTCCCACTGCCAAACTCAGATATGATGTTTTGTATTACATCATCATTCTTCTACACGTCTCTCATTTATTGTAGCAATGTTTTCTTTACTTCTAATTGTGCCAATAAACCTACCAACAAGGAAACCTCCAACTATACATTCATCTACTGAAGCGTCACTAGCATGTCTAGTTTGTGACACACCATGTAGTGTAACTATTATTTATCTAAAGATGAAGATGATGATGACTTTATGCTTAGTGTATCAACCACTACATTCACTTTTCTAGGATGATAGTCTATCATACAGTCGTAGTCCTTGATCAACTACATCCCCTCCTATGCCTCATGTTCAACTCTTGCTTTGAAAAAATGTATTGGATATTCTTGTGATTTGTGAAGATTTGGCACTTCTCTCCATACAAATAGTGCCTCCAAATCTTCAAACAAGGACCAAATTATCTAACTTCAGGTCCTGAGTTGGATAGTTCTCCTCGTGTTTTTTAAGTTGTCGGGAAGTAAAAGAAATCACATTCTTGTCCTGCATCAACACACATCCCAACCCATTCTTTGAAGAATCACATAAAATAAGGTAGCCTGTCTCAACGCTCTAGCAACACTAGCATTGGAGAACTTGTCAACTTCTCCTTCAACAACTGAAAAGAACAATGACACTTGTCATCCCAAACAAAAAGAACACCCTTTCTAGTTAGCTTGGTCAAAGGTAGAGCAGCTACATTGAAGTTTTTAATGAACCTTGTGTAGTAACCAGCTAGAGCTAGGAATCTTTGAACCTTAGTCGGTGTATTGGGCTACTCCTAGCCCAACACTGACTTCACCTTCTTAGGGTCTACACAAACACCCTTAGCAGAGTGACATGACCAAAAATAGACACCTTAGTGAGACAAAACTCACACTTACTAAACTTATAACACTAGTACATTTCTGAAGTCTAATGTCACTTTTGATAATGTTGGTTCCAAAGAAAAACTGGCACCAAACAATCAATAACATAAGTTCTAAAGACAAACCATCACTGTTGGTCAAGCCCTGTTGATTTAAAAAAGACATGGGCACTGCTTTCACTATAGCGTCGATTTTTTTTTTGTGAAATCGACATCTTAGATTACCCGCAAAAACACTTTTTAGGGAAAAATATTTGCCTCTAAAAGTTATACATTTAGCATCGATTTCTCTAAGAATTGATGACACAGATTTCACGTCTTGTCTCCACAGAAAAAAAGAAAAAAAATATCCCCCTAAATTGTTTCTTAGTCATCGATTGTGATAAAGAAACCGAAGACACAGCGACCCACTTTTTTTTCTTGGAGAAGGGTCTCTGTCATCAGTTTTTTGTAAGGAACTGACGTCTAAGTGATGTTGTGCCTTGTCCCCACAAAAATATCCCCCCCAATTGCTTCTATGTCGTCAGTTTCTTTTTCGAACCAAGACAAAGTGATCTTGTTGAGGTTGACTTTTTTTGTTTGGGGTGGGTCTCTATCGTCGGTTTTGCTAAGATAACTGACGTCGAAGTGCTTAATTATTCGTCAATTTTAGTAAAAGAAACTGATGACTAAGTCTCCTGACAAATGCCAACTTTTTTGGGGGGGATTAGGATTTCTATCATTAATTTTAGCCTTTAGAAACTGACGACTAAGTCCCACCACATTTGTGCTAGTCTACACAGTCATGTTTGTCAGTACTAGTTTATGTGTCGGCTTGGTTTTTTTAACCGACGACTAAGTATTTCGTCATCAGTTTCCTTTAACAACCGACGACTAAGTTCACTTAATAGAACCTGTAAAATGTTTCTTTCTCCCATTCTCTATTTCATTGCTCCCCTAATACCTAAACTAGCTATGGCAATTATGTTCTCCTCTGCACTGTCGCTCCTATGCTCCAGATGTTGTGCTCACCACCGCTACTTCCTGAGGAGCTAGCCACAGTTGTTGGTGCTCGTGCTTATGGTTTCATTGATGTTGTTGCTCACCATCACTAGAGGTGCCTCCAATGAGCTCGCCTCCGCCGCCACCTGAGGAACTAGAAAATGTTGTTGAGAAGCTTACTGCCTGAGGAGCTACATGTTGCTGCTGAGGAGCTGGCCATTGTCGCCAGTAGAGGCCAAGGTAAAAAAATCTAATTTAAATTACAGCATATAGGTCCCATTTCTTGCATCCTAAATGTTAATAAATAAGTAGGATTCCTAAATGTTAATAAATAAGTAGGATTCCTAAATGATGAAATGAAATCTAGGGTTTCTGTAGGAATCTTGTTTTTACTGTGATTTTAATATACATATGGGATGATGAAATTGAGTTGTGCTCTCTATTAAGTTGCATAACTTGTATGGAACTGAGTGGCCAATTATCTTATGTTATCTCTAATAGTGTGTAACTTATTGATTTTTATTTATATACAATGTTGCATGATTAATGTTTGGGTTACTAATATTTGAATCTTAAGATCTAGAATTAGTAGGAGAAATATTATGATGCTTATGGAGAAAGGAAAAGTGTATATCTAAAATATGTAATGAATTATAGGGTGAATGTGACTTGTGGATTTATGGGTTTGTATTTACATGGAATTGATATGAATCATAAACCCTAATTTTGGATATATATATATATATACATATATATACATATATATATATGTGTGTGTGTGTGTGTTGGTCAAGAAACACGTCTGAGATTCACTCATTATGAGTAAATCTTGGATAGTCTCCAATTTGGAACTGTTGTTGAACACTTAATATCACTTAGGATGTAAGTATATAATGTATATTCGGTTTTCAAGTTGTTTAGTCATCACTTCCCCATTTGTTCCCTAAGTACATATGTTGGTGAACATTTGCCCATCAAAATGTTGCCAAAATTTTCTTGAAAATTGAATATACACTTACTACTGAGATTAGGTGTTCAAGAATGGGACAGGTGGTACAGACATTCATTACTGAACCCTAAACCTTAATCTGCAAACCATAAAACCTAATCTATAAACCCCTATCCCTAAATCCAAAATAATAAACCTTAATCTATCTATAAATCCTAAACCTAATCTATAAATCCTAAACCCTAATACTTGTTTTCTCTTTGATCATAGATAGGATAGATTGTGGATTTCCATTCCAAATCGTTACACCTCAGAGTTTATTACTGGTCTTGATCAGTTCATAAGATTTGCAGAGGAACATAGGAAACAACCTAGAGATAGGTTATATTGTCTATGTAGGCATTGCGATAACAACTTGAAAGTCAACACTGGTGAAGAAATCAAAAGTCATGGCAAGTGCAACGGGATTGTACAGGTCTATACATAATGATACTGGAATGGAGAGATTCCAACCATGAGATCAGTAGATGTCGATAGCAGTACTTGTGTTGAAGAAGAAATTTCTGTCAATGATGTAGATGTGAATGAACTGATTTCGATAGACATGGTTGATGTGATGTTAGACAGTTGTGTACATCACACCAATTCACCTTCCTTATTTATGAACATTGTGTGGGATGATGAGAGACTGTTATACATAGGTTGTACTAAGTTTACAAATATGAGTGTTGTGTTGAGATTGTATAATCTAAAGGCTAATAATAGATGGAGGGACAAAAGCTTCACATCATTGTTGTCTTTGTTGTAAGAAATTCTTCCTGAAGGCAACGAGCTTCTAATCTCAACATATGAATTAAATAAAATGTTATGCCCAATGGGAATGAAGGCTAAGAAGATACATGCATGCCCAAATGACTGTGTGTTATTTCAAAAGGAATATTTTGATTTGAAAGCTTTTCCAAAATATGGGGCGTCAAGGTATAAAATGTCAACTTCGGGGTAGTTCAAAACTGGCTCTCTTGCCAAGGTGATGTGGTATCTACCTATAATATCCTGATTACAACGTTTGTTTGCCAATCTGATGGATGCTGAGAATTCAAGGTGGCATGAAGAGGTTAAGAAAAATAATGATAGGATCCTACGACGTGCGTCTCATTCTTCACAATGTAAGAAGATAGATTTATTGTACCCTGAATTTGGTGAAGAACTCAGGAATCTAAAACTTGGGCTTTGTACTTATGGGATAAATCCATATGACACACTGAGAAGCCATATTAGCACTTAGCCTATTGTGATTGTTATATACGATCTTCCTCCCTGATTGTGTATGAAAAATAAGTATGTTATGATGTCATTGTTGATATCAGGCCCTAAACAACATGGCAATGGTATCGATGTTTATCTTGAACCTCTGATTGATGACTTAAATAAACTCTAGGGAGAAAGTGTGATGACCTATGATGCTTCGCGTAGAGAGACATTTTGTTTGTGTTCTATGTTGTTTTGCACTATTAATGACTTTCCAACATATGGGAATTTGTCTAGATACAGTGTAAAAGGATCCAAAGCATGCCCTATATATGAAGAGAACACTGATTCAATACGACTAAAACATGGTGGAAAGACTGTATATCTTGTTCATCAAAGATTTCTTCTAAAAGTTCATCCTTTCCAAAGTTTGTGCAAAGCGTTCAATGGACAGAATGAGGAGCAGAGTGTCCCTAAACCTATATCATGGGAGGTTGTTTATGAAAGAGTATAAGACTTTGTCAATAAATTTGGTAGGAGGTCACAATGCACCATTCCCACATAGAGTGACAAATCTTTATATAAGAAGAGGTCAATATTCTGGGATCTTCCTTATTGGAGTTGTTTGGCAGTTAGGCATTGATCGATGTCATGCATGTTGATAAAAATATATGTGATAGTGTCATTGGTACTCTGTTGAATAAACCAGGTAAGACTAAAGATGGCATCAAATCCAGAATGGACCTACGTGAAATGGGGATAAGGAAAAAATTAACATAAGTAGTTAGGAGTGATTGAAAAACATATTTACCCCTTGCTTGTTATATGTTGTCTAGAAAGGAGAAGAAAACTTTTTGTGAGTGCTTGCTTAATGTTATGGTACCACACGAATACTCTTCCAATATCCATAGACTAGAATCAATGAAAGATCTAAATTTGATAGGTCTTAAGTCTCATGTTTGTGACACTTTAATGCAACAAATATTTTCTGTGGTAATTCAATCTATACTGTTGAAGCATGTAAGGTTTGCAATCACCAGACTTTATTTCTTCTTCGACACTATATGCAGCAAAGTTATTGATCCTGAGAATCTCAGTAAGTTGCAAAGAGAAGTGGTTGTTACCCTATGACAACTTGAGATGTATTTTCCTCCTTCATTCTTTGATATCATGGTATATCTTGTTGTCCATTTGACTAGGAAAGTGAAAATATTGGGACTAGTTTTCTTGCATTAGATGTATCCTTTTGAAGGTACATGACTGTTTTTAAAGGTGATGTTCAAAACCATTATTAGTCTGAAGGGAGGATTATAGAGGGTTATATGGCGAGGGAGGTTATGGACTTTTGCAATGACTTTTTGAGTTGTAATGAAGCTCCCATAAATTACAAGAACATTGAGGACTATTTCTACAAAGGGACTTTAGGATCATGAGTGAAAGTAATCAATCATGAGTTGTGGGAACAAGCTCACTTGTTATTTTACATAACATCGATGAAGTGAGTGTTTATATCACCTAATATACCAATTTTATCAAGATAAAATATCCTCGAGTCGATTCAATGTGGCTTGCTAGAGAGCATAACAAGACATTTATTAGGTGGTTTGAAGATAAAGTCTTACGTCAACTATCTCAAACACCAAATAATGTTGCTAAAAATATCAAATGTCTCACCTTTAAACCAAAAATGAATGTTATGTCTTATGAAGGGTTTGACATAAATGTATTTTCATATTATACAAAGCGTCAAGATGATAAGAGTGTCGTCCAAAACAGTGGGGTCACCCTTCAAGCATCTTCACTGTTTTTTTCTAGTACAAAGGATAAGAGTTCACATGAAGCTAAAATGTCATATTTATAATGTCATTGAAGACATATGGGATTTTGACTATGTAGATTTCAAAATTTTGGTCTTCAAGTGTAATTGAGTTGATAACACTGAAGGAGTTGTAGTGGAGGAATTGGGTTTCACATTAGTGAATTTTGAAAAGATTAGCAAGAAGGGTGAACCATTCATAATGGCATCATAGGCGAAGTAAGTATTTTATATCAATGATCCTACAAATGAAAAATGGTTGATTGTTCTTAATGGTAAAAGGTAGTTCATTGAAGATCATATCGATGAAGAAGAGTACTATGACAAGTATGATGACTCCAGTCCATTCTCAGTTGTCTTTCCAACACCAAATTGAAGCTGGCATTAACTTATATGTACATGGAGATCACACCAAGGAAATTTTAATTGATAAAAGATCTCGATATTAGAGGCATGTTTTTATCTTTTTAAATGTTAGATGTGCATTTTACAATATTATATTTTATTGTTTGATTATTTTTATATGACATTTTTTAGATGGCATGTGACCATGAGTATGATGACCGTGATGATGATTACCATGAGGATGAGCTGCATCACAATGTGCACCCTGACATTGGTGTAAGTTGTATTGTTTTATTATAGAGATGTACATTTTACAATATGTCTATCTTATTGTATTGTTGTATTGTTTTATCGCATTTATAAGTTATATTTTTTATGAACTATATGTATTTTTTTGTCAATTTTAAGTTGAGGATGTACGTCCTGAGGATCTTGTTCAGCTTGATGAGAAACATTGTCAGTGTGCACAAATAAGGGGCATCACCGGATGAACAAGTTAATACAATAAAGTGGTAATGGACTGAAGTTGGTTGTTGAGTTTGATGATGCAAGAAATCCTTTTGGAATGGACCGTAACTCTTTTATGGCATATCTAGGGGTTCTTACTCATAGCCATTATAGTGTAGCAGTAGAATCTTGCCATAAAATTGATAAAAGCAAGAAATATTTCATATGGAAATAACTGTGTGAGATTTTATCATTTGCAATTCTATTTTCAAAGCTATTTACAATTCTATTTTTAAGAATATTCCATTAAGGATATGGACTTTTGCAGAGCATATATGACCTAGATGAAAAATTGCATTAATAGATCACTTTGGAATGGTGTATACATCACATAATTTGGATCTAGTTTCCATCGTGAAGTACATCAATTATTAGGAAATAATCGAGTTAGGGCTGTAGCTATGAAGCTGATGCAACGTTGTGGGAGGGTACTAAGGAATTATAGGACAAATATGACAAGACTATACATACAGGATACTGAGAAGAGGAAGAAGTCAATCACTGAGAAATGGAGCTATCTTGACCTGGAGACGTGGGAGGTGTTTGTTGCTATGAAAAAAAATGGATGAATTCAAGGTATTAAGCCTCACTCCCCATTTTGAATACATTCATATGAATTTATTATTTTACCTTGACCTTGATTGTTATGTTTTACTTACCAATTACTATTGATGATTGTTACTAATCGGGATGTAAGTGATGCTCAAAGAGAAAGGCGTATAAAGAATATGCACAACCACACGATGGGTTCATGTGGCTATAAAAATCTTCATCAAAAGATACTACAGGCGCCTTCTTCTCAACAGCCTACTACAAGGACTGTTGAGTCCTCTACTACTCCTAGACCTTTATCTCTCCATGATATGTGGATAGTTGGGAGGCAAAACAAATCTAGAGAAATAACCAACCCCATAACTACTGAGGCGGCTGCAAAAATAGTAAAATTCAACTCACATAGTAATTAGTATTGATGATTGTTATGTTTTACTTACCAATTACATATGATGATGATGATTAGTTGGAGCTTCACAAGCAAAGGAAACAAGGTAAGTTCATCCCTGAGGGCATAATGGATGAATTGATAGTTTCTCTAGGTAACCCAGAGCATCATGGGTGTGTTAGGGTTGCAGAAGCTGGTGTCGGTATAAGAGCTTTCTTTGGGCCATCATATCATAAGTGCAAATCTATCCAGAAAGGGGGATGCTCAAAAGAGGAGGTACAAGAGTTAATTACAAAGGGAATTCAGGAAGCAATCAGTCAGTATCATGCTTCTCAGATAGTACATGTGTCACCTCGCTCCTCATACGAGGTGGACCCCCTTATGACAGAGGTGGTTGGGAGTAATAATGTGGACCCACCACGTAGCATGTCTGCTATAAGTATTTTTATGACATAGTAGTCTTTCAGAATGATTTGTATAATATATAACACTATATACAAATTTGTAGGGGTTGAAGTCATGTCGTCTTAAATACAAGAATATGTCATTGCACTAGATGATGCTTACCCACTCCTTGAAGGTGACGTGATTCATGGTGCACTGTTACCTGCCGATGCGGTTCACATGACGTCGAGGCTTGTCTACGCCCCCTGGAAGCATACTACAGTGCCATATAACCACCCCAATCACGAGATGATAGGTGATGTAGAAGGTGGTGTGGTTACCTAGCTAAACGTTGGAGTTGTCTATACCAATGTATGGTAAATTTACATTGTGTTTGTATCTTTATATACAATACACCATTGATATAAGATTATATATGTGCAGGACATAGCGCTTAAGAAACCCCTTACATCTCATCATCTACCTCCTCCTCCTCCTCAATTACCTGGTTGGATTACAAAAGACCTATTTGACTCGCTAGATCCTCAGTGCAGGGGTATGCCAGTATGGATAGGCAAACATGAAGAAGTGTCGCCTATGATGGTCCATCTTAAGGAGGACAGTGTAGGTCAACCTCATGATACTAGTATATTTCTGCAAGATGTTTTGGAGTTGTTTGGTTATGTTTGCTTGAATACATATGTGGTATAACTTTAGATATGGTGAGATCTTATACAGCTATATACCTCATTTGATATATGTTGATCTATTTTCTTATATATTAATGCATACATGATATATGTTTTGCAGACACTTACATAGGGTTTGTACAGAGTTTTCACTGTCCCATGTAATATTTCTAGTTCCATCCTTGATTAGCCATGTAATTAAAGACTATGCATATGTTACCCAATATTGTTGTACCGCATTCAAATATTTTGGTAAAAAGAAAAAAAGTGTGATGTTAGCTCTATACAATGTTGGGTAAGTTTACTTACTTTGCTTATAATTTTAACTTAAATTACATTTCATTGTTGATTTAGAGTTTTATTTTGTTTGTCTTCTTTTTACTCAAGAATAACCATTGGGTGTTATTGGTTCTTGTCCCCGCGATGCCTAACTATATATTATCTAGATCCTAAGGGTGAGGAAGTAGACATTGGGGGACACGAATTGAAAAAGACATTATTCGTGTGACTAAATTTTCATATATATATCCATTAACATATATATTACATGACTGTTTACTAATGCAATTCAATGTGTTACGTTAACATTTATGGCTATAAAAGAATTCAAAAAAGCTAGAGGAAAGGTGGATAGAAAAAAGACAGTGATAGTTTGGCAGAATGTTGAGGTCGTTTTCTGACTTCAATGCATATTTATGTCAACTATGCTTACTTTTATTTATTGATGTTTTATATATATTGAAATCTACAGCATTCTTTACAAGACAATGGTTGGGTATGCAGATACTACATGATGCGGTATATGGATATGATTGTCAGATATGGGGAAGTAGACATCGATGAGATACAAAATGTATAATGTATATATAGTCTTGATCGTCATAAGTATATAGTCTCATTAGATAATATGAAAATCAAACTTACTAATCATATACCTCATTCTATTTGTAGGTGTTTAAAATGAAAGACTTCAATATGCTAGAAAAGCTAGAAGACATAAAAATGCCCTATAGGACATAACAACTACATGAGATATGAGAACAATGTGCAGAAGCCTTCGAAAAGAATGTCAACTTTAATTTTGATTGGGATAAAGAAGAATATTTTTTCTAAATTTTAATGTCATTATTTCTATATACATGTGGTGCTTTGCAATGTTAAATTTGATGCAAGTAAATTATTGGTGCATATATGTGAATGATGATCTATATACATGTGTATGAATGTGAAGATGAATGAATGAATTGTGTTTCTACATGTCATGAGAATAAAATTGGTGTATATGTAAATGAAGTATCATGTGTGTGAATGAATGTGATGAATGAATAGAATTATGTTTGCACATGTAATGAAATGGAATTGGAGAATGAATGAAATTATGTGCATATTATGTTTATTATTGTAGGTTTGGTGGCATGTTGTTAAGCTGAATTCACATGATGTTGTTAACATGTAGTTCAAAACTCCAGTTCTGAATTGTAGGTTCTACATCCTACCGACCATCCAAATAGTAGGTCTACATGACTGCTTTTAAACAAACATTGTTGTTGGTTGTTAAAAAACTGACACTATAGCCCTGAGTCGTTGATTTTAGTAATATAACTGACATTAAAGAACAAAACTAAAATGGTCATGCAGGACAGCACGACTGTGCTGGGTAGCACGCCATAGTCGTCAGTTATTTTATTGAACCGTCATTGTATAAGTAATTGTCAATTTTATAAGTTGAAATTGACAACTTCATTTATAAATAGGCGTCAGTTGTTACCAAAACCAAAGATGTAGGGTCCTTTACCATTTACAAATATGACATGGTATGGCTTTTGCGACGTCGATTTTTTTCTAATAATCGATGACTCATACTACTATCTGTGTCAATTTCTTCTATCATCACAACTGAGGTTGGGTCTCCGTCATTGGTTTTGCAGTTCCCTAATAACTAACGTCTTAGACCTCTGATTGTAGTGTCACCCACTTAAATGTTAGTCTATAACTGACTTATAGGGTTGTTTAACTGATGCTAGAGATAGTTTATGTACTAGTATAATTAGCATACAACTAATGCTACCTCAACAGCTCTAACGCTTGATGAAAATGTTTCTCATGTTATTGATTATACCTGGAGTATATCAAGATGTCATCAATGAACACCACCACAACTGATCTAGATATGATCTGAACACTATGTTCATCAGGTCCATAAATGTTGTCGATCCATTGGTTATCACAAACGGCATAATGATGAACTCATAATGACTATACCTAGTCATAAAAGTAGTGTTAGGTATGTCATCCGCTTTGATCCTCAACTAATGATATCATGATCCTAGATCTATCTTATAAAAACATTGTAGCACATCTCAACTAGTCAAATAGATCATCTATCCTTGGCAATCAATACATGTTCTTCATTGTGACCTTGTTGAACTGTCGGTAATCTATACAAAGCCTCATAGAACCATCTTTCTTCTTCACAAACAACACCAGAGCACCCCAAGGGGAAGTTTCCATCGTATAAAATCCTTCTCTATAAACTCCTACAACTGCTTCTTCAACTCCTTCATATCAGTTGGTGCCATCCTATAGGGTTCCTGAGCTATGGGTTGCGTTCTAGGAACTAGATTGATTACAAAATCAATCTCTCTAGGGGGTGGAACACCAAGAAACTCATCTGAAAAAACATCCTCAAACTCACACACCATAGGTACATCCTGGACACTAGGACTCATCACCTTGGTATCCACTACATGAGCTAAGAAAGCTACACATCCTTATCTCATCAAGTTCTCTACTATCACAGTCTACACAAGACATGTATGACGAATTTTCCTATCTCCTTGGAAAGTCCAAGAGACATTCCCATCACAAAATGTCACAACTACGGAACTAAAATCCAAGACAAGACCATAATGCTCCAATGTATTCATCCCTTGGATCAAATTGAATCCATGCATATCAAGTGGCATAAGATCCACTTGAATGTTGTGTCTTGAGAAAGAAAGAATGCAAGATGGGCAGACCTCTCTCAACATGGAAGAACCAACCAAAGGGATTTCTAAAATGAGGCTATCACCCCTACTACATACAGGAAGATTATATCACCTCTTTGGTGATAAATGAGTGTGACGCATCGGAGACAACTAAAATAGATACAAAGTTAGAAGTAGATAAGTCAGAATGAAAAAGTTTCATCTGACCTGTCACGACCCATGAGTTGACCACTCCTTTCGACTAACTCATAGCTTAGAATCTAGTCGTCGCCTATTATCGTCCTCAAACTCTACTTACTGCTCTTGAGGACTATGCATGTAATTTTTGTTGACAGTCTCTACTGCCACCAGTCATGTACTATTGTTGTTGTGAGCCTTGTTGGATCTGCCTCAACTATTGTGTCACCTCCTCATTCTTTACGAGGCATGGCAATCTCACATGCCCAACCTGACCGAACTTGAAGTGCATCCTTGTATCATACTACGACCTATACAATTACCCTATCACAGACACTAAACCTAAATTATTCACCCCTAATGGTGGAAAACTGAGACCTCTTCCTTTACTAGGGACCAATGTGACTACACATGTGTCCTTGGTTTATAAAAAGTCGACCTCTGCTGGTATTGTTGGTGTTGCAGTGAGGAAAACCTCAGCCTCTTGAAGCTTCTATTTGGCAACCTTGGAACTGAGCAGAACTCTTTGTGGCATTGGCTTATAGTTATTCCACAACCATCCTCTCTATCCTCCTCACAGACTCCACAAATGTGGAAAACTACTCATGGACATCTAAAGATGATGGTGTCCTTTCCAACTCAGCGTTCAAACCCTTCTCGGACCTTCTGATCATCTCCTTCTCTGTGGATTCCATGTGAGGGAAGAACCTAAAAAGCTCCATGAAATTTGTCTCATGCATAGTCATTGATAGACACAATTCTTGTTGCAGCCGTTCAAATAGAGCTATCTTCTCCTCTTGATATGTCTCCGGGAAGTAACATATGACAAACTCCTGCCAAAACTCCTCCCAGCCAACTACTTCTTCTCCTCCTATATGGCCAACCAATGGCCAAAGCTACCCTTTAGAAGGTAGATCGCATGCTTCACCTTATCCTCAGAGATGTTTAAAATTTTAAACACCTTCTCCGGCTCTATTAGTCACTTATGTGCATCGTCGGGGCCGCAATTCCCTCGTACTCTATGGCTCCTACTCACTTCATCCTCTCAAATCTCTTCCCTAGACCCTAATATTTCACATTGGGAACATGTGCTCTTAGTTGAATTTTAGGTGCCCTATCCACCAAATGCATAATCGCCGCCATAATTTGTCCAAACATAGACTGAAAAGCTAGATTGACATGGTTGAAGGGTCAAACAGAAGTGGTACGAGCTATTTTGACCCTATCTCAGGTAGTCTTCCTTCCCATGCTAGTCTCCTACTGCCACCTCCTGGCATCACAAAGCTTCTCTCTGCATACTCTTTATGTTCTCCATACATATCTACATAACCATAAACTGTGGTCAGATACATTGAATTACATAAGAATACACACAACACCCTAAGTCTTATGTCCATGTAGACTCAACAAACCCTAAGCTCTGATACCAACCAATTGTGGCAACCTGTCATGCTAGATGAGATTACTCAAAACCAAAATGTCAATCAAATACTAACAATTCATACTACCATAAAGGTATAGAATTAAAACCAAAATAAACTTTCTAAACATGCCAGAGAACATCTACACATCTATTATATGGTCTTGACCACAACCTGACACAACTTGTTATGCAAAAATATATCATCCACATATTTACAACATGTACAAAACACAATTACAATACCAAAATATCGAGTCAATGTACATCATCTACAAAACTTCCTTGCCCGTACCTAAGATTATAGGGATGACTCTAGGACTCACTAAAAAATCCCACCAACCTTCTTCCTCTACAGATGTCCAAACTAGTCCTCCTCACTATCACGGTTTTGATGTCACTTCTGATATGATCCCCTAAAAAGATGTGGTGACCCATGAGGTCAAACTCATGTCCCAGTGAAAGATATAACTTTTAAAAATGTATGTTGCTTATGGAAAGATTGAGTATTCTAAACAATTAAACTAGATAATATTACATAATTGAAAGACTATATAACTTTCATAAAGATCATGTATAGCCAAAGTCATAAGTACAATTGATTTCTCTTACTGCATTATAAATCATCTACCAATTAAAAGAAATAGAGCAAGGATCAACATCCAATGTGAGTTGTCAAGTAACCCTAATAAATATGTTACACGACTGAAATACATATTTTATTAGTCCATGGGTAGTTTGAGGTGTACCACTCAAACTACTAGTTGACCACTGCAAAGTCACAAGCAGCCCCGTATAAGATTTAGGATAAATGTAATCCTAAGATCTCTTCCCCTCAGTCAGTTTGCGTAACAACCATTGTGGTGCATTGGCCCAACTACTAAAATATCATAGTCCATCCTGGGTACACATGCCACATCACTAGAAACCAACATATAAACCCTCAAATCTGAGTTTTGACCACAGTTGGTCTCAACACATACCAACTCTAAGACACGGCCTCCACCTCTCCAAAACTTTAGGATCTGGATGGCAGAGATGTACCCTCCCTACACCTGTATATACTCAATAATATACAACTCTGAGCTCCTCTTGGGATTACTCATTTCACTATCCAACAAGTTCCGACACTGAGATAGCTCTACGATCTCAAGGAGCTACATGATTAGGGTTACACTAGATTAATTATGATCTTTGAGTATTTTGACTAGCATCAACCAAGTTACATACAAGCTCCAAAAGTATGCTTACAAATAAGTTGTATAATACAATTTCTAAATATTTAAAATGTATGAAATCTATTTTATGTTACTCCATCATGGTATATTCATCCATTCTCAATAATAAAAGGACTAGATCTCGACTAGGGTGCATAACAATCCCAAAACGTCATTTAGGTAAAACAGTACTAACTTCATGTAGAAACATCATTAGTATCCATACTTTTTGCAGAGTGTTTCAAAAGTCATAGGCAAGATATCACCCTGAATTTCAGAATGAATTCCCATTAGACATAAGATTTATGGTATTTTCAAGAACTAGGCATTTATGTGACCAAATCCTAGCATGAATGAGCTACTTTCAACATTATGATTTTGTCTAACCATCATTTCAGTGCCAAAATAGTAAATAAAAGCATTAAAATCACCATCAGTTAACTAGGTTTAAAGTGTGGTTCATACTTATGTACAATGCGTACCAAAACAACAAATATATGACATTTTTAGAAGTCATAACACCAATATTTTTGGATTTCAGACCTTGCATGTTCAAGGTAAATCTTATTTACATAAGAAGAAACATTCATAGTGTCTTAGGAAGTCTAAACAACTTGTATCATCATCATTCTAATATCAAATAGTCCACAAAGGCCATCTTTTCTCATATTACGGGTTTTCTAGAGCAAGATTTACATAAAACAGGTTATGAGTAGGAAAGAAAGGCAGTAGAGGTTATATAACTCACCTTAAGGTGAAGAAGAACGTCCAACTAGAAATAAATCTCGAAGAAATGAAGGAAATACATGAGATTTGCACTCCAAAAGCTCCAAGGTAGTTCCTATCTTCAAGAATGGGGTAGATCTAGAGCAAAAAAGGAAGAAAGAGAGTCATTCGTCCATGTGTATGAGTTTCCAGCAAGAAACACCATAGTTATCTACCATGGTTAAGGAGGAAAGAAGAAAAACAACAAGAAACAAGGTTATAAGGGAAGATCTTAGGCGCACGAAGCAAGAAACTAGGCAAGAAAGTTTCGATCCATCCTAGAAGAGCTAGATCCAAGTCTTACAACAACATGCAACCTCTATCAAACAAAGCTTTGACCTTGAGAATATCCTTCTTTGTCAACTGATGGTATTGGGTGGTGTCCATAAGCAAGAACATTTTTAGTGTGGAAAGGTTCATGAACAGAGGAGGGGTATCTATAGCTATGAGGAGAGAGAAAGGAGGTCATAGGTCAAAATTTGTTTTACCATCAGTCAACGGTAAAGTTTTCCATCTATTTGAACAACCAGTACCTCTATTGGCTTACATCCCTCAAGGAAAACTATTGTTTTGCACACTCAGTGCAACCAATGGTTAACATCCCTCAAGAAAAACCATTGGTTTGCAAACCAGTGCAACCATCGAGTTGCAACCCTCAAGGAAAATCATTAGTTTGCAAACCAGTAAAGCCATCAAGTTGCAAAGCCTCAAGGAAAACCATTGGTTTGCAAACCACTACAACCATCAAGTTGCAAACCCTAAAGGAAAACCATTATTTTGCAAACGATTGCAACCATGGAGTTGCAAAATATCAAAGAAAACCATCGAGGATTGCAAAACATTGAACCCTCAAGGAAAACTATCAGATTGCAAACTGGTGCAACCATCGAGTTGCAACCCTTAAGAAAAACCATCTGATTGCAAAGCAATGCAACCATTGATTTGAAACTCTAAAGGAAAATCATCAGAATGCAAACCAGTGTAACTATCGAGTTGCAGCCCTCCAGGAATACCATTAGTTGATGAACTCAAACAACAACAAGAAGGTGCAAATGCCTTCACCTCCACACAAAACGAACATCAAGGATTGATACTTTTATGCAATATGGTTCCAAAGCATTCAAATCAAATGAAACTTTTCCATATTATAAAGAATACCATGAAGCAAGCTATACATATGTTAAAATTGTAGTTATATCCCTAGAAAATGGAAAATTGCTTAAAGGTCCACACAGGCACACAAAATTGGAGATTTTAAGCAGACGAACTCTGATTTGGACCAAAATTAAACATAGCTTTGTCAACTAATATCAAAACAGAATATAAGGTTTAATTAAGAAACTAAGAACCCAATTAAATCAAACAAGTATGTTTAAGTATTAAATCAGGTCAGGGGTCTTACACTTAGTGTGCCAAAGCCCAATTACACCCCTCTATGAATGCAAAGCACTTTCACGATACCTAAATTAGTTTCTAGTTTCACAAAAACCTCACAAACTTGGTGATCTAGCCCTTGACTCAAACTGTAAATTCCAACACATGTATCTAACTTGACTGGAGTTCAACCAAGCATCCCGAGTTCACACCACGACAACTCAAACTCTCATTCGTATACTCCCTCTCTTCAATTTAGGTTCATCCATCATCAACTCAAGACAAACTCCACCAACTTGACCTAAATTCCTACAACATGAACTAAGTCCACCTCTCCTCAAATTACTCTTATCATATTGGGAACCTATATGTCTAACTTGAATGATCTCCTACAAATTGTCCCAAGATTAGTTTGGGGTTGGTCTGAGCTCATCACATCACAACCCAACTTCTCATCTAACATCACTTCTTCTACTCAAACTAACATTTATCCACAAGATCATCATACAAACATGTAATTATCTCTTAGGTTTTGTCTCATATACATATCATGTTCAACATGTTATCAATTAGCATTTCACTCTCATCATATCAAACACTAATTTAACATAGAGTTTATGTGATGAATGAGTTTTTCTTAATCTTGTATAATTTACTAGTTTTTCTTCATATAGCTTGGTATGGACTTCACTTCATCAATTGATGAACTCTTGATCAATTATTTCACTCAATTTGAAAATCTAAAGTTGATTCTATTGATACACACTTTTTGACATTATAAATTATCTTGATTAATTATATGATTAAATTCATGATATAGCTATATCAATTGGGTATTAACTTTTTTATAATATATACACTTTTAATATCTAACTTTCAGCCAAACTTGAGCCAAATCAGACACCCCCAACAAAGTACTAGAATTTTGTGAAGTTTATTGAAGACAAACCCATTTTAATTGCTTGTCTTCTCAACTTGGCAACATCAGTGATCTGTGGGAGGGGGTTTGGGAGACAGCCAACCCCTTGATTAGGAACTCACAAATATGGGGCATGATCAATAAGCTTGATCATCATCTTCAACCTCTCTCCAAGCGTGGGAGGAGAAGACATGACAATCGAATGGATATCTCTCATTCCAGCCTCCCCATCATGCAACTCCCTCTCAATATCTTTCTTTCACCTTTTTTAACCCCCCCCCACAAAAAAAAAATTAGAACTCTGATAGTGAGGTATATATGGAGTTCAAATTCGATACCCACCTCTTTCTTACTTTGAGGATTAGGTTTTTTATCTAACCCTAATTACTCCCTAAAGTCACTTGTAAAACAACTCTTAAGCCTATATTGCACCTTCCCTTCAGGTATTATTCATTACCTCTTAACCTTAAAACCTAGCCTATTATCTCCTCGACCACTTGAGACCTCTACTTTTGAGTACTTTTTATCCTCATACCCTTATGAATAATTAAGGCCTATAATAGTCTACGAGGCAACCACCTCCTTGATAATCACTCTCATTGGTAGTGTTAGTTCCCCTTCGTCTTTCCCTCTTATTCTCCAATAGGCTACTCTAATTCAGCCACCGCCTCCCCTCACATGAGGATCAGGTGGAGACAAAGGATAGTGGATGCTTGATCTTGATCAACACTTGACCTAGATCTGATCTAATAGATCATGACCTCAAGCCCCTCATTCTCTCTCTCTCTCGTGTAGCTACTGAAAAGAATCACCCACAACTTCTCAATTGGGGCCCATGATAGACTAGGGTCCATGATAGACCACCGTCGATCACATGGTCCAAAATCACTCTCATGAGTGAAGTAAATCCTTAGATAACATAAAGTCTACCTTGGAACACCATGGGCTCTCCATCCAATGACCAACTTTTTTTTCAATAAAGGTAATTACTTCCTTCTCTATATAAAATGATAGAAAGTATCATGATTATAATCATATCATTGAAATTATTTACTAGCTCAAAATATATTTATTTTGCAGTGCATTTTCATCATGAAAATGAGACGAAGTCAATAAAAACATGTTCAAAATATAAACTTTGTCCATGTTATACCATTGTTTAGTAGAACATCTATTTTGGTTATTTGAAATAAAATTATAATATTTTCTTACAAATCTTGATCACCCAGACCTAAAACTAGTTAGGTCAGATCTTGTAAGTATCCTCAAACCTGAATTTTGAATATTATCCTTATGGTGAAAAATATATTCTCATTATTAAATCATGAAATTTATTTGTTCTTGATATATACATGCATGAAAATATTAAATGATCTGATAATGTTAACCCCTAATGTTTTAGAAATCAAGTTATACCTTGATCCAAAATATCTGACCTTGATGATTCATATTGATGATTTACAATACAAAAATAATGATTGGTAATATTTAAAATGATAATCTATTATATTTATGACAATGTTTTATTATATGTTTATGTTTAATTTCCTAAAGTTGATATATGGCTTGATCATTCATCAACCTTGAATACCCTTGATAATGGAATTATATTGAAGTAGGAAATAGCACCCTAACCTTGAATATTTTGGACCCATGAATACTGAACACCCAAATATTGACCCTGGGATTGACATGTTTCCTGGCCATGATATGATCTGAACTCTTGATTACTCCAAAACCTTTTTGGATCCTTATGTACTTTGAAATCATCAAAAAGTATGCATATATTTCCTCTTTGAATAGACTAGTGGTGTTTAAGATATCTTATGTATATATCTCTTTAACTATACATGGCTAAGTACTTCCTTAAAATACAATGTTCCCCACTTAGTAGTCTTTAGATTTGTTATACATTATATTGCAAATGAACCTAGAACATACATGATACTCTCACAATAACTATCGGTATGAAATAGTGATACTTAATAAAAATGACATCCTCACTTCAGAATGATGCAACTTGTACATATTGATGACCTCCTCCTTTTCTTGGAGAGATGGAGCCAGGTAACATACCCCATATATATTCCATCTGAATTGGGGTGACAAATTCATATAATCATTGGATATCAACATAACGGAAAAACTATAAAAATTACATCTTTCTAAATAATCAAAGTATAGAACAATATGCTTATTAATTCATTATAAGTCCTCCCAAGTATATTATTTTTTCAATTAATTTTTTATCTATATTTAAAATGTCTACCGGTGCATTTTCTTTGATTTTGTTTTCATTTTAATGATTTTTGGTGATACAAAAAATTTAAGAACATGTACTACTCATTATTTGATTCATGTACTATTTTTGCTAAAACAAATAAGTCTAGATTGCACTAAAACTTCATGGGAAATATTATGTAATTGGAAAGTAGGATTTCATTTTCATATTTTGTTTATTTTTGTTCCATGTTTCCTACATGCCCTCTTGTAAAACCTTATAGTTCAAATTCAACTTACATGAGATTTGATTTCACCATTAAATAATTTGTGTCTATTCAATGGGTCATTCAAGTATGGACGACTCAATCCTTTAAAATAATCTATATAGGCAACAATAATGGGATTGGTGTAGTAATATATCTCTAATAGATAATATATGATCCTAACGCACTTCTTCTATGTAATAATCAAATAATATTTAAAATCTCTTCAACCAATAAGATCCTATAATCTACAATGGCGAAACTAAGATATCCAGGATTGAGAGCAGGTCTTGCGTAGCCACATCCTATTCATCGAGATATGGTGGTTGAGGTTCCCTACTCTACATGGCCTTAGTGGATCTATAAATGAACTGAAGAATTTTCATTTAGCCATCACAAGTTATTTTATCATCTCATCTCTTCTTTAAGGATTACCCTAAGCCACCTACTAGAAACAAGTAGGCTAACTTATCAACTTCTCTATCCATGAATGTGTCTTGACTTTATCTATTCTCTCACAATTATGGGTAGCCTATGGAGGAGAACAACTAAAATTTATATGAAATTGTAAAAATGGACTAAAATGATAATAATGTATCATCTAATATTTGTGACACAGATATATTATGAAGAAAATTATGGAAATTGAAACTTTTGCAAATGGCTCACCAAACTTGAGGTAATGAAAATGGTGTAGGACCATTTAGAACCAAGAACCATTACCTCCATTGCCCCTGTTGAACATGGCAAGGCTCTAGGACAGGGCTAGGGTGGTCAAGGCTAATAAATCCATGTCTGTTTATAGGCTTAAAAGTGGCTTGCCTTGCAGACACCAATTGGGTCATTTGGGGTGAGGAGATCCTGCGAACGAGTAACCTGGTTGTTGTATGAGCTCAGAGGAGCATCCATATGCACTTGAGGCCCGCTACCACTTCCAGTTACTAAGCATTCATCCTTTTTTTGGCCAAGAAGAAGACCGAGTCAGAAGAGGCGTTTAAAGTCACTGGGATTTGATGCCCTTGGTCTAATATTTAAATATTTGAGGGTATTAGGGCTTTAGGCACTTCGTTCAGATCAATGGGGAGAGGGCGATTTCCACTATTGGCAAAAAATTTGTCACCTTCATTGGCATGTATTTCCCCCTTCTACTTCCATTATCTTCTTGCCAAGAACACGATCATTTATTCAAAGCATTCTCTCTCTTTCTCGGCTACGACCAGGCACACATATGGAAATATACAAGACATTCAATATCTTTCCATTATAGGTTACATGTCTCCATGTTTGATTTCTAATTTTTATTTAGTTGTCATGCCAAAATTCCTCAAGGAAAGCATTCTAATGTAGGGTACTTATTCAGTAATGAATTCTAGATCATTCCTCTATTCCTCTCCATGACATATTCATCCAATTCAATTGTCCTTACCTCAAGGAAACTCATAAAGTCCTTTCCAATCTATATCTAGTAAGTTGGGATTTACAAGAATGTCAAAACTTGCTCCTTCTTAAACACTATTTAAAATAATAATCTCATGAAATATCCCTTTTCTCCCAATTTCTAGAATTCTCTTTCTTTCCCTCATTACTTTCAAGCATACCAAAAGTCAAAATAATACTAAATGATACCTCAAACATTGTGTTGCCAATAATGACTAGATAATTACTCTTTTAGTTATCTAAAACACCATGTATCTTGTTTTCTTTTTGAAACTTGTCGAATATTCCATAATTCTATTATTTAACTGTTCATAAAGTAATTATCGTTTATTTATGTGCAAAATTCTCTTTTTCTAGAGTATTCCACATAATTCCATATTTAAAATATCCATTGGGAATCACCTTTAGATATTTCTTTATTGTTGGATTTTCCTCTCTTTCTTTGTATAAACTCTATTAACAGTTTATTGCAAACAATGAATTATACAAAATCTAACCCATATGGAGTATTTGCACTTTCAAACCAAATGAGACACATAGAGAACCATCTTTATAATGTGTCCTTAATATTGTATTATTTGCAAATAAATATATTAAAACATGGGAAAAACCAAGTTATAACACAATTTGATTAACAAATTCCCCAATTTTAATTGATGGGATAATAATTTTATCCACTTTGTGCCATGGGTGCAACTCATGGCCCAATTGAGGCCCATGAGACTATTTGGTTTGCAAATAGGTACTTGGGGCACAAGATAAAGAAATAAAAGATTTCATGCATAAATATCAGATAGTGACCTTTTCAATTATTAGATAACTAAAATATGAGATAATATACAAGTTTCCAAAAGAAAATAAGATATGTGATGTTTTAGATAATTAAGGGAGTAATTATCTAAACATGAATGGCAACACGATATTTGAGGCATCAAATAGTGTTATCATAGACTGAATTTTGGTATACTTGAAGACAATAACAAGACTAAGAGGATTCTAGATTTTGAAAGAAAAAGGACTTCCCATGTGGAGTGGGTAATTAATTTAAGAATAGACTAAAAGAGCAAGTTTTGTGCATAAAAGTTATCCCAATCACTCTCGAGAATTAGATGTATGTTGATAAAGTTATTTATGAGTTATCTTTCAAGTTTCCTATTGAAAGGAGGTTTGTAATGGCTTATATAAATCCAAGAAGGAAGAGGGACCTACTTGTAATAAGTAACTTATGTTCTTTTATGGAAAGAGAGAGAAAAAAGATATCTAGAAGCATCCTTTTGACATAAAACTGGGCCAGATGTGAGACTAAAGGGTTTTAAGAAACATATCCAAATTTGGGATCAATTGGAATAAGTATGACAGTGTTATGGATTTTACAAGATTCCATATAGTGGGGATATTGGTTTGTTAATTGTGACATTTGTCACATTTAATAACGCTTGAAATCTTAGGATTGGCTCCTATGATACCACAAAGATTGGGACCTTCAGATCCAGGATCGACGACCTATAGTTTGTCTTCTACCCCCACCCAACAAGGAAGGATAGCAATTAAGATCCTGATTCCCCTCGACATCCCTGTTCATATCTAGACAACTATAACCCCTGAAAATCATTGTTGGTATGTATTCTTAGAGAACCAATCATGTGATGATTGTAAAGGCATATCTTGTAAATGATTTGATTGATAGTAAAGGCAATCTTCCATTTATTTTGTTTTCTTTAGTTATGAGATAACAATGTAACATAATAAATGTCTTGAGAATGTTATTAACTCAAAGATGTATGTCTTCGGGTTGAGGACCTAAACGATGAGATCATACAGATGTCAAGAGTATATACATTCTTGTTATGTCCCTAGTTGGATGTTATTGTGGAAGGCTAATAGACAACAATAATACTTAAGACTGTAGTGTGTGTTAGTTGATGACAAAATCTCATCAGTCATGATCTGTGATGTAAAACCAAACACATACATACTTGCAAGAAAATAATGTATCAGATAGACCAACCTTGAGAATGACACATGGAAACCATTATTGATAGTCAGAGTTATCTCTCATAGAGATTGTGGTGATTTTGGTTCTTAGACCTGAAATCATTACACTCATTATATATCGTTCGATGTACTTTGACATCATCCATTGTGACCTTGAATAAGGGTTGCGATAAAGGTGGTGCTTGGGTGCATGTGACACACAGGGATGACTGAGAGTGATGTAGATGAGATTTGTCCCTCCTATAGGAGTATGATATCCTGCCCAGTTGAAAAGTGAGAATGAGAAATGCATGGCCATTCTGGTGTGAGTCAATATGTAATAATGAGCTTACAGATATCTTAGATAGACTAATCTAGTTTGATGAAGATGGATTAAACATTGAAGAGGATGATAACTTCATGCCTTGAGTTCAATCTTGATATTAGAGACAAAGGAACTATACAATCGTTGTAACACCAATCACATATTATAGGTTGAAGTTGTTCTTCAACTTTTCGATTACTTGGGTAGCAATGATGTCTTTCTAGATACCACTCATTGCTTGTGACATCATAAATTGGTTATGGACATTCACTGCCAATGTAACTTGGAATCTATAGAGTCGCACACATAGGACACACTTGTAATAGGAATTTATTCATGAATGTAGTTTAAACTTTATTACTAAAGTGTTAGGTATTCAATTTAAACAACAATACCTGAAAGTTGTTTGACTAGATTGTGAACTGAACGGTTCAAGTGTTGAACCGATCAATTCAAGTGTCAGTTCAATTAAACCAACATTGGCAATTTAATTCATGAGATGACCGGCTCAACAAGTGAACCGATCGGCTCATATCTTTAAACTAACTAGTTTAGGTTGTGAACTGACCATTTGGTTGATCAATTGATTAGATCAAAGATTGATGTTGACGTCCTGTTGTGCATTAATCGAATATTAATTTCCAATATAATTGTGATTGGGAAACATATTGAAAAGACCGATTCAAGGTTTGAACCGACTGATTTAGCAATGAACCGACTGACTCAATGTTCGCAAGTTTTGGAATATTCTTAAAACTCTATCTCTTCAACTCCCCCTCAAATTGGAAGCACTGATCCTAACCCTCCTTAAATAGAGGGGTATTGGGTCCCTTCCAAAGATATACAACAATAAGTTCTGAAAATTATTTTCCTTTCTGATTGTGATAATCAAGAGAGACTAAGCAAGTCCTACCTATCAAAGGGAGGGATGGTAAGGGAGAGACAATTGAAAGAGAAAGTCGGTGCTAACACACTGACTAGAAGGGACAACTCGTTCTTGTCTGTTCATATAGAATGACAAGAGTTTCTATTGGTCTGTGTGGACTACTATAGAGGTGAGGAGGTCGTTGCCACCCACTAGGAGGATGAAGTCAATGGCCGTCTGTGGTGATCAATCAGGAGGTCATTATTGAAAATTGTCTAGGTGCAACTTGAAGAAAGGTGCACACTACTATAGGAGATTGCCACTGGACTTGGTCCAGGACTAGGTATAAACCTTGCAAACCCCATTTCCTATTACATAATTGTTGATGCAATCTACTATGTTAAGGGAATATGACAAGTAAAAAATTAATTTTCGCTTCCATATTTGATGTCATATTTCCCAACAGTGGTATCAGATCCACGCCAATTTACTATGCTTTAGGATTTAATTGATGTGATTGGATTTCTATTTTCTCATTTATTTATTGCATATGATGCAAATACTTACATAATTAATGTGCATATTAGATTAAATACCACATACAAACCCAACTTATATATATATACATATATACATATATATATAGAGAGAGAGAGAGAGAGTCAGGCTAAAATACACTCGAGTGTATTCAGTGCATAATACACTCAAGTAGTTTTTCATTATGTAATATTTTTTTTTCAAAAATCTAATCTATTTATCTTCTTAAACATCTTGTGAATAGCTCATACACAAAATTTGAGCACATTTGGACATTTATAGGTCATGTTATAAAGACCGCAAAAATTATGTATTTCAAATTAGTTTTGCTCGTCAATTTTGTTGCCCTTGGATGAGTGACTTACACTCATCCAAATGGGCTCAAAATTTGTATGTATCCTAGTTATAGTATGACGGTGAAGATTAATGGTTTACATTTTGCAAAAAATAGTCTTGATAGGAAAACACAATTGAGTGTATTCTAGCCTGACTCTCTCTCTCTCTCTATATATATATATATATATATATATATATATATATGTGTGTGTGTGTGTGTGTGTGTGTGTTTGTGTGTGTGTGTGTGTGTGTATGCACAAAACATGATGCCTAAAAGTTATTTTGATGGTGATTAGAAGCATGGTTATGGCCTATACTCCTAGACTTTTTGTGTTTGTTTGGACGGTTTTTGTTCCTATTTATATCTTGATTTGAATATTGAACATCTCTCTTCCTTTTCATATAGAAAAGAATTAATTATTTCCTTCCTATGATCCCCTCAAATGTAGATTGAGGTTTCTCAATTACAATGTAATATGTTAAATAGGACTAGGATAGTTTTATTTCCTGTTATGGAAAAGAGAACTTTCTATACCAGACAATCCCATCGGTTCAAGAGACAAACTGACTGCCTAGAGGACTGAGGAGGCCGATGATAGGAGGAGCCAACTGATTAGCTGGAGGCCCAACTAATCAGCTGGAGGAGTCCATACGTCACAAGGACTAGAGGCCAGACAATCGATCAGTTAGACTAACTGACCGACCAAAGGGTTGAACCAAATAACCTAAATTGGTTCCAATACATATCGTCATCAACAATAGGTTGCTACATATAATGTGGACCTTAGGTGGTAGTAATTCCTTGTGGCTCCAAGGAATTACAATAGAATGACCATAACCATTGCTTATGGTTATTATTGCATGTTTCTCATTTGTGGATATAGCATGTATATGATATGTGCTATAAGTATGTGGTGACTGAATATGTATATGTATATATAAATATAAAATCCCTCAATGAATATTAATCCTAAGATGCTTTCCATAACCAGGACACATGAAAATCTTGATCGGACAAGCGTGGTGTGTTGTCTATCTCGTGGAAGTGTGATGGTAGATATGTGGGTCTGTCCTAGCAGGGTGTATATTCTATCGTGTTGTCTTATGAGCCAAGCTTAACTAGGTGACCTTAATAGGATTACATGCCTAGAAGCATAGAGATGAAATATGGCAAGGAGTTGTGCATACCATCTATCTAAGAATTGCATGAGATGCAATTGGCAAACATTTCCTACATTAATAATTGGTCATGAGTGTCATTGGTTGGGTATTGACTTAATTGCTTTAGATCTTGACACACTAGAATATTGTACGTTGCAATCTTATGAATTGGTAGTGAGGGATGTCAATTTGAAGAAAATAGTAGGAGCAATAATTGATTAAAGGCATAACTAAATATTATCAATATTATCAAATTAAATCAAAAGTATTTTGACAAAATGCCAATTTTACTCTTGTTGATATAAATGGAAAACACACAATCATTGCAATCAGTCCTTGAGAAGGACAATCTAAATGGGATAAACTTTCATAATTGGTTTAGGACTTTGAGAAACGTCCTCTATGTCCCTAAAACACCAGTGCCAGTGGAACCCACTCCATATTTGCCTAAGGCTGAAATGGATGCTTACTAGAAGAATGTCACTGATGTCGTGAACATCAAGAACCTTATGCTGGGATGTATGAACTACAAGTTGCATAAACAACATGATAAACACGAAAGATATAATGTCTCTAAGGTGTTGTTTGAATACAAAATGACAGAGGGAGATCCAGTAGAGTCCCATGTGATCAATGTGACTGACCATATGGAGCATATACAATAACTGGGATTTCCTTTAGATTAAGAGTTGGCCACGGATATGATCTTGAAATCATTACTTGAATCATATAGCCACTTTATCAAGTGTTATTACTTGAGTAACATGGATAAATTGTTGTCTGAGTTGCTTGAAATGTTGATAAATGTTGAAGCACAAATGAAGAAGGACAACTCTGTGGTGATGATCAGTAGAATAAAGTCCAAGGACAAAGGCAAGGCCAATAAGTGACATGAGGCTAAGATAAAATCCAACTCTTTGACACTCAAAATAAGTAGAGGGTTAAGGAAATCTAGGAATATGAAGCAAGGGATAGAGACCTATAATTCTACTATCATAATTGAGATTAACTTCACTACTTCTTGATCTTGGGTACTTGATACCGGATGTGGATCACACATATGATCAAATGTGAAGAATCTCAAAATATGTAGGCCTTTGAAGAAAGGTGAGGTGGACCTACACGTTGTTAATGGAGAAAGAGTTGCTACCAATGCAGTTGGAACCTATGAGTTATCTCTACTAAGTGGGCTTACAATAGAGTTGGAGAACTATTTTTATGTACCTTCCATTAATAGAAACATCATATTTGTATCGGGTTTGGACAAGAATG
This sequence comes from Alisma plantago-aquatica, assembly GCA_963693085.1. Taxonomy (NCBI): domain Eukaryota; kingdom Viridiplantae; phylum Streptophyta; class Magnoliopsida; order Alismatales; family Alismataceae; genus Alisma; species Alisma plantago-aquatica. The sequence continues at coordinate 505,908,154 of OY856411.1, read as the reverse complement.
GATTCAAATTTCTTATAAAGAATGGTTGATGTTTTATTAGTAAATATGAGATCTTTTGTGGCAGTGACCCAATGTCTTGTGGTCTATAGTTGATAGATATGGGGACAAGTGTGTATAATGTAAATACCAAAAGACAAAAACTCAATAACTCAAACCAAACATATCTTTGACATTTTTGTCCATGGTACATAAATGAGAAACACATCACCATGCTCCATAAAGATGGTTATGTAGACTCTTTTGATTTCAAATCAATAGAGACATGTGAATCTTATTTGTTGGGAAAGATGACAAAGACTCCCTTGATTGGCAACAATGAGAGGACAAGTGATCTATTAGGGCTCATACATATTGATGTGTGTGGCCCTTTTAGAACAAATGCTAGAGGTGATTATCAATACTTCATTACCTTTACTGATGATTTCAGTAGGTATGATTGTGTTTACTTTATGAAACATAAGTTAAAACCCTTGAAAAGTTCAAAGATTTCGTGAAGGAAGTGCAGAACCAACTTGGTAAAAGTATTAAGGAATTTCGTTCTGATCAAGGTGGAGAATACTTAAATCGAGAGTTTGAGGACCTTCTGCGAGCCCGTGGTATCGTATCACAATGGAGTCCACCTAGAACACAACTACATAAGGGTGTATCAAAAAGAAGGAATCACACATTGATATATATGGTGCAATCAATGATGAGTTATGTTGATCTTACGACTTCCTTTTGGGGTTATTATCTAGAAACCACAACATTTACACTTAACCGCTTTCCATCTAAGTCGGTTCAAAAGACACCATATGAGACATGGTACGGGAAATGTCCCTATGTGTCTTTCATGAAGATTTAGGGATGTGAAGCTTATGTCAAGGAAATATTTCCTAAAAATCTTGGACCCAAATCAGATAAATGTTATTTTGTTGGATATCCCAAAGAAATAAGGGGATATTACTTTTATACTCCATTTGACAACAAAGTGTTTGTTGCCAGGACTGGTCTTTGAGAAGGAATTTATTTTCAAAGGAACCAGTGGGAGAAAAGTATAACTCAAAGAGGTTCGATACCAACAAGAAAACATTGAACCTGTAGATGTATAAGAGGAACAAGGAGACTCACAAATTATTGTGGAATCTCAAGTTCCTCATTAAGAACAAGAACCTCGTAGATCTAGTAGGACACGCCTTGATCCTGAAAGATTTGGTTATCTTATTACTCAAGAAGACAATGGGTTGGTCATAGATGATGAGCCAACTGCCTAAACTAGAAGCTACTAAAGGATTAAAGTTGAAGAAATGGCTTGAGGCCATGAAATCTGAGATGGAATCCAAGTACAACAACGAGGTATGGACCTTGCCGAATCCACCTAAAGGGGTAAAATCCATAGGGATTCAAGAAGAAGACTAACATGGATGGTAATGTACAAATCTGTAAGGGAATTTTGGTTGCAAAAGGTTTCAAACAAGTTAAAGGTGTTGACTATGATGAAACTTTTTCACCACTTGTTGTGGTTAAGTCCATCAGGATCATGCTTGCTGTTGCATCTTATTGTGATTATGAGATTTGCATATGAATGTTAAAACTGCATTCCTTAACAAGATACTTCTTGAGGATGCGTACATGACACTATTGGTCTGTATGCCCAGAGAGCCAATCATATGATGATTTTAATGGCTTATCTTGTAAATGATTTGATTTGTAATAAAGGCAATCTTCCAACTTATTCTGTTTTATTAGTTGTGAGATAATGATGAAACATAATAAATGTCTAAAGAATTATATTACTCAATGGCGTATGTCTTCGGGTTGAGGACCTGAACGATGAGATCATACGGATGTCAAGAGTACATGCATTCTTGCTATGTCCCTAGTCAGATGTTATTATGGAAGGCAAATAGATATCAATAACAATTAAGACTAGAGTGTGTGTTGGTTGATGACATAATCTCATTAGTCCCGATATGTGATATCAAACCAAGCACATAAATACTTGTTAGAGAATAGTGTATCAGATAAACCCACCTTGAGAGTGACACATGGAGACCATGATTGGTACTCAGAGTCATCTCTCATAATGATGGTGGTGATTGTGGTTGTTAGACCTAAAATCACTACACTCGTCACATGTCGTTTGATGAACTTTGACGTAATCCACCATGATCCTGAATAAGGGTTTCCATAAAGGTGGTGTTCAGCTGCACTTTGATCTAGATGAGATTTATCTCTCCTACATGAGTTTGATATCTTGGCCACTTGATAAGTGAGAATAAGAAATGCACGACCATGCTGGTGTGAGTCAATATGTGATATTGAGCTTACATATACCTCAGACAGTCTGCTCTAGGTCAAGGAACATGGATTGAATGTTGAAGAGGATGTCGATTCCATGTTTTGAGTTCAATCTAGATATCAAAGATAAATGAACTATACAATCACCATAACACCTATCACATATTGTAGGTTGAAGATTATTCTCCAACTTCTTGAATTACTTGGGTTGCAATGAAGTCTTTCCAGATACCAATCATTTCTTGTGAAATCATAATATGACCATGGATACCATTGTCAACATAATTTGGAGCCTATTGGGTCATACACATAGGATTCATTGGAATAGGAGTATAATTATGGACGTGATTGGAAATGTTCCGAATCAAGTTGATTATTAAAATATTTAAGTAATCTACTAGAATGATATTGAAATATAATCTGAGTTAATTGGTTGAAATGTTTAAGCCAATTTACTAGATTCATTTGTTAAGTCGGTTGGTTGATCAGGAATAATTGAGTAGAGTTGGACGACGAAGACTAGTTAATCAATTAATATGATCAATTAGTTAATTAATTGATTCCAAAATATTCTGTTATTAGTTCACGAGTGACTCGTTTAAAAAAGCAACCATAACCTTTTGTTTCTCTAAGGGTTTTGGGAAACCATGCTTCCTTTCATCTCCTATATATAGGGGCATGACAGATAGACCAAAAAGATAACACTCTTGTACGTGAACCCCAGTCGTCATTGTCCCCAAGTGAGAGAGAAGGATATCGACTGATGATAGCACGTTGTCAAGCAGAAGGCTACTTCTTCCCTCCAAACTTGAGAAGCACGACGTGGAGTCCAGTCCATCCACGTGGATGAAGTAGAGGCACAGACGTTAGTTGTCTACGTTCGAAGGACATCGACAAAGATTGTATGTGCATGTGAGGGTCTACACACGTCACCACATGAAGGGACGTTGTCAGACTCACACCACGATGAGGTATATCATGCACACCCTCTTTTATAAATATGTCATTATCGATGCGATCAACCAGTAGGGTATGTGTGGAGAAATTATTTTTTGTTGCTTCTGTTGCGCCTGTCGCCTGTGCAAAACCCAACAGACACAACCTGAGGGTTTTATAAATACAAAGTATGCAAATGAAGTTTGTAAGCTACAAAGGTCAATTTATGGATTGAAGCAAGCATCTTGGAGCTAGAATCTTTGATTTGGCAAAACAATCAAAGAGTTTGGTGTTAGTCAAAATGAAGATGAACCACGTGTTTACAAGAAGGTTAAGGGGAGCATGATTGTTCCTCATATTGTATGTAGATGACACCGTTTTGATAGGGAATGACATCCCTACTTCACATATGGTAAAGACTTATCTAGGAAATACATTCTTTATGACAGACTTATGTGAATCATCCTACATTCTAGGAATCGAGATTTATAGAGATAAATCTAGAAGGGTTTTTAGACTAAGTCAGAGCACACACATTGACAAAGTTTTGAAGAGGTTTAGCATGGAGAAATTGAAGAGAGGCAACTTGCCTATGTCTCATGGTGTTACTATCTCTAGAGCTCAATGTCCCTATTCTTGTGAAAAAAGGGAGCGTATGTGTAAGATTCCATATGCTTTTGCAATTGGATCTATCATGTACATAATTTATGTACTCATCCATATGTCTTGCATGTCTTGAGCATGATGAGTAGATATCAGTCAGATCCTGGTGAAGTTCATTGGACTGCTGTGAAGAACATCCTCAAGAACTTGAGAAGAATTAAGGATTAGTTCCTTGTCTATAGTGGTGAGGAAGAGTTCATGGTAAAGGGTTACACATATGCAAGCTTCCAAACTGCCAAAGATGACTACAAATCATAATATGGATTTCTATTTTGCTTCAACAACAGAGTTGTGGAGCTAGAAGAGTTATAAGTAAGATACTATTGCAGATTCTACAATAAAGGTTGAGTATATTGATGCGTCCAGTGTAGCAAAGGAGGTTGTTTAAATCAAGAAGTTTGTCTCATAACTTGGGGTGGTTCCAAGCATCGATGCTACAATTGAGCTATATTGTGACAACAATGAAGCTATTGAACAAGCTAAGCAACCCAGATCACATTAATGTTCCAAGCATATACAAAGGTGGTTTCATCTGATATGAAAAATTATACATCAAGGAGATGTGAAGATTTTCAGAGTACCAACTGAGAACAATGTCGATGACCCCTTAACAAAAGCACTTTCACAGCAAAAGCATGAAGGTCATGTCATATCACTTGGGATTAAGTTCATGGGTGATTGGCTCTAAGTGCAAGTGGCAGTCTGGTGGTATGTATGCCCATAGAGCCAATCATATGATGATTTTAATGACATGTAAGGTAAATGGTTTGATTAATAATAAAGGCAATCTTCCAATTTATTATGTTTTATTCAGTTATGATATAATGATGTAACATAATAAATGTCTAAAGAATGATATTACTGAATAATGGATGTCTTTGGGTTGATGACCTGAACGATGAGATCATACGGAAGTCAAGAGTATAACATTCTTGTTATGTCCCTAGTCAGATGTTATTGTGGAAGGCTAATAGACAATAATAACACTTAAGACTAGAACATGTGTTAGTTGATGACATAGTCTCATTAGTCATTATATGTGATATAAAATCAAACACATACATACTTGTTAGAGAACAGTGTATCAGAAAGACTCACCTTGAGAGTGACACATGGAAATCATGATTGGTAGTCAGAGTCATCTCTCATGGTGGTGGTGTGATTGTGGTTCTTAGACCTAAAATCACTACACTCATCACATGTCATTCAATGTACTATGACATCATCCACCACGACCTTGAATAAGAATTTCCATAAAGGTGGTTCTCGTGTGAATTGTGACACATGGGGGTGACTGTGAATGATGTAGATGAGATTTGTCCCTCCTATAGGAGTATGATATCCTATCCACTTGATAAGAGAGACTGTAAAATGCATGAACATGTTGGTGTGAGTCAATATGTGATATTGAGCTTACACATATCTCAAACAATATGCTCTAGTTCAGGGAACATGGATTGAATGTTGAAGAGGATGATGATTCAATGCTTCAAGTTCAATGTGGATACCAGAGACAAAGGAACTGTACAATCACTATAACACCAATCACAGATTGGAAGTTGAAGTTGTTCTCCAACTTCCCAATTACTTGGGTAGCAATGATGTCTTGTTAGATACCATTCATTTCTTGTGATGTCATAAATTAGTTATGGGCATTCACTACCAATGTAACTTGAAACCTACATGGTCACACACATAGGGTACACTTGGAATAGGAGTGTATTCATAAATGTAGTTTAAACTAGATTACTAAAGTGTTAGGAATTCAACTAAAACAAAAGTGATTGCAAGTTGACTGAATGGACTATGAACCGGCCTATTCAAATGTTGAGCAGATTGATTCAAGTGTTAGGTCAATTGAACCAACATTGGCAATTAGGTACATGAGATGATCAGTTCAGCAAGTGAACTGATCAACTCAGATCTTTGATCAGTCGGTTCAGGTTGCGAATGGAATGTTTGGTTGATGAATTCAATTGGATTAAGGATTGATGTTGACGTCATGTTGTGCATTAATTGAATATTAATTGCCAATACAATTACAATTGGGAAACATAGTGAAACGACCAGTTCAAGGGTTGAACCGATCGACTCACATGTTAACTGACCGGTTCAATAGTTGCAGGTTCTGAAAAAATCATGACGTTATGTCTCTTCAACTCTTGCTCAAATTGGAAGGCCTGACCCTGGTCCTCCTATAAATAGAGGGGTATTGGGGGTCTTCTAAAGATATACAACAATAAGCTCTGACAATTGTTGTCCTCTCTGGTTGTGGTAACCGAAAGATCTCAAGCAAGTCCTACCAGTCAAAGGGAGGGATAGCAAGGGAGAGACAATTGGGAGTGTAAGTCCGTGCTAGCACGCTGACTAGAAGGGATAACTCCTTATCCATTTATTTAGAACAACAAGAGTTATCAGTGGTCCTTGTGGACTACTATAGAGGCAAGGAGGTTGTTACCACCCGCTATGAGGATGAAGTCAACTTGCATCCATGGTGATCAACGAGGAGGTCGCTATTGACATCCATCCACGTACAACCTAAAAAAAGATGCACACTACTTCAGGGGATTGTCGTTTGACTTTATCTAAGACCAGGTATAAACCTTGCAAACCCTCTTTCTCATTACATAGTATTTGACGCGATCTACTGTATTAGGGGAATATGGTAAGTAAAATTTGTTGTTTCCTCTATTGTATCTAATGTCGTATTTCCCAACAATCATCCCTTTGGGTTCGACAATGGAAACTGATCTCAAAGATTCTTTTTTATCTCCATAAGTGCGATGGATTGGGACTTGCCCAATATCCAGTGGAAGTTAGAATTCCACTGGGAATCCCTCTCTACGTCCCTCGATGCTAATGACTATAAAAGGGCCTGAGATCTTCCTACAAGACCGGATTGAGCACCTCGAAGTGATGGACGACCCACACCTCCTATCCTCTTCACGTTTGTTTCCTAGGCTTGGAGGACAAACCAACAAGTCAGCAAGTTGAGTCTTGACTCTTGGCAAGAAGTATAGATACCTACAGATGCACACATGTTCATGGGATTGCCAAGGAATCCTTGCATCCCTTCTCATGAAGTTTGGGTGAGTATCTCATTGGTTTATTTTGAAATATGTTACTTGATACCTCAATGAGACTCCATCTTCGTCCTCCACTTTCTTACCCTCTCCGACCAGGCCAAGAATGGTAGTAGATTTGGGAAGTATCCACGGAGGGACTGGGACTTTTGCCTGATTCCTCGACATAGTTGAATGTGAAGTGAACGATTCAATTGACCTGCCCCAAGCACAAGTTGGGCCTCGTCATGAGGTAGACAAAGACCCAGGGTGATATGTCGAGCCTGTCCCCTGAGCATGTGAATTTTTTGTTTACAACACTAAGGGTAATAAGGGCATTTTGTTCTTCCTTAAGGCTCCAGCCCGGTGGCAAATAGAGCTGATGTGGCCAAAATCAATTGGATTGACTAGCCAATGTGGATATCTCAGTTAAAGTAATGTTTGCCTATGTGGCCTCCAGTGATTGGTCAAATTAATGTTAAACTTGTAAATATGGTAGATAATAATTGGTAACTCAGAATATTATGATATTATATATCATTTTGATCGGGATAACAAGAATACAAATAAAATGGATTGAATACCTAATGTTGATCCCAATTTCAAAATTAATGCTAATATATGTCAAATGGTGATTAATACATGGAATCCCTATGTTAGATTATTAAGATATTAAAAACTCTTACTTTGCCATATTTATTGATATTGTTGAATATGATGATAATCGAGATGATGATGATATGATGATGATAATTAGGGTTTCTAGACCAATAATTTTGTGCATGTATAATTAGGGTTTTGAAACCACAAATCATGACTTGTGATAATCTTAATGTGCTTAATTTGATCTAGATGTTCATAATGAAAGGATATGAGGGGTCTAATGATTAGGATTTCTCCTAATGATTAATATGCAATGGAACTAGGGTTTGTACCCTTATTCCCTGTCCAAACCCGAGACAAGCCTAAACCTTAGATTAGGACCCGAGTAGGGTTCAATATAAATAATGTGATGGTGACACTTTAGGATTTAAATACATGCACACTAAATGATGAATTTCTTGGGTTCCTCCTTGTTTGCTTGATTGGATGATATGCTTAATGTACTTGAAGTATGATTACATGATCTGCATGGCTATACCTTGAGGTATGTGGTTACGATTATGACTACTCGCAATATCAATTGTCGAGGTTTGCTGAGGATTTTTCGAAGAATGTTTAAATAACCTATTGGATGTTTACTTACATTCTATTCAATGCCACTATGAGTATCACATAAAGTAAGATATCATATTCAGAACCCTCATATGAGATGTATCAAGGAGTGATGCACATGAGCCCAGGAAGGGACAATGATTTTATCCAATATAACATATCAAGTATGGGTTAGAATATGCAATGAAGTTGCCAATTCTTATTTACAAGTAAATAATTGATTATATGTTGTTATGTACTTACAGACTTTTGAATGCACCATGCATACACAATATAGAAATATACTGATTCACATTTTATTTCAAGCTGTTTCAGGTAAATGCCATATGTGAAGATATCAAGACATGATGAACTAGATGAAATGAATTGAAGAGATTAAAGCTGAGTAAAGGAGGATTAGTTAGACACTTCTTCTCAAATGTAATAGTTCTCATGTTAGAAATTCATGTAACTACTTAGAGGAGCATCATTATTTAACTTGTAAACAATGCTAGAGAATTAATGAAAATTATTTGCTATTATTTATTATTTAGTTAAATATGGATCTTGGACATTTTAGGTAATGAGTCTCAACTTTAAGGTCCTTTCTTAATTAGGGGACGCTAAAAACTAAGGCCATTACAAAAATAGAATTCGATTGACAAAGAGTTCGACCGAAATGACTGCAAATACATATCTTAAATTTTAGAAGCATATTAAATGGTTTTTACAATGACACCTAACTATCCTATATACTTGATGTGAGTGTGGAAAAGTGTTTAGGATAGTATAGGGTTGATAATCACTTGTTCTTATATCATTCCTAGCAAGTTGTACACAAAGTATTAATACAAGATATATTCAACTTACAACTTGATGTGAAATCTTGTCTAAATTCCTTGATCATTTGAAATACTAAATTCACATTGTTAGTGACACACATGGAAAATATTTGCATCAACAAATTAGAATGCGACATATCCAAAAAGCCAACATCACATTCCTTTTGTCAACGATAAAGGTTTGTTTGGAAGGGTGTAGCCGAGATGACAACATGTAACTTACATGTATATTTTTATTTTGCAAATTCACAGAATTACACCCTATCACACCAGACCAAACTACCTATAAGCGCGTGAACAACCTAAAAGAAAAAATATATGTTGCAAAACTAAGAGAAACAATATGGGAAAAATACCATGAAAATAAGCGTCAAAAGCAACTCGAAAAGCACACATGACATTCTTTTTTCCATAGAGTAGATAGATATATTATATAAAAAAGTCCGTGGAGGCTTTTTTGGTTGTTGCAACTTTGCTTCAGTTTTCCAAATTACAAAATAAAGTTTTATTATAATTTATATTGTATATGAAAGAGTGTAGGAGGTATCGTAAACTTTTTTAATTTTAGTTAACTAGTCTTTTATTCTAATAGGACACTTGTGAGAGAACAAAAAATTTTACATCCAATTTTTTATTTACCTTTTCAAATTACAATTAATTTTACATATTGTAATAAGTATATAAAGACGGCTGGAGGGGTCAACTATAATTTTTATCTAAGTTATTTGAATTATAAATGAGTTTTATCTACAATATATAAAAGGTTATAGAAAGGATTGTATATTTAGGGGTATGACACAACCAAGATTAGAGTAGGTTGATGACATGATTGCTTTATGTGACATTAAGGAGACCCCCTATGTACCTTTGTTGACACCAAAAACATTTATCATTACTTAAATCCTTGCTTCTTTTTTCAATGTCATTCTTTCTCTTTAACACAATGTGCAATACAACACTAGATGAAACAAATTTTAAACATATTTATTTTCCTCTCCACCTAAATTACTTACAATATAATTACCTACTAACTCCAATATCATCTTAATCTCATCTCTTTTCTATTTTTACATTATATTTGGTACATGGTGAACGAAAATAATGGGAATGAAGGGTGGGGAGGGGAGGGGAGGGGGGACTTATGTTTGGTTAGCACGTGGAGGGAAGGAAATGAAAAATAAAGTAAAGATAAAAAAATCGCCGATGAATATAACATTGGTGATATAAAAACGAGACTACCTATTATTATTTTATATTCATTGTGGTCATACAAGTTCCTTCTATAAATATGTATTTGTAACACACCTTTACTCTACATATTTAAGTTTTCTTCATAGTTCAAGATTTTCTTCTACAATTCCACATTTTCTCTAATTATCTATCTTTCTTTTTACTTTTCTATGTTTGCCATTTTAATAATCTCAAATTTTTTAAGTTTCTTAAAAAGAATCTAAAATTTTCTGAGTTTTCTTACTAATATTGCACATAAGTTATTTTAATTTCTTTGCAAATTAATTCATAATTCAAACAAAGCTACTACCGGTGAGCTCGACAGGCGAACGGCCGAGCTCGAAGCCGCCGTTTACAGCATTTGTGGCTGCCGCCAGTTCCAGCTGCCACAGGAGTTCATTACAGTCTTACTAAAAGTTAATCGAAGTCGTCACGATGCAGGATCGCCGGTGGAAGCGGCAGTCCGCTTTTCCTGCTGCAGTGGGAGGCGGTAGCGGCCGGATCTCCTTGATTATGGGCTTCCTTTCCTGCGTCGCCTGGCTTTACGTTGCCGGCAGGTGATGTCTCAGAATTCTATGCTTGTCTTCTTGATCTGGGCCTTAAAACTATTCAGATTGTGGCAGGACGCACAGAATCGGGTTATGCTGTCAAATCTACTAGAAAATACCGCAAACCAGGTGAACTCTTGTCTCTTTCCCCATCCTTAGTCTATCATTCTGCCAGGTGCGTTCTACTGAGATTTCTGTTAAAAACGCGACATTGGCAGCATCCAAAAGCCCTCACAGTGGAGGATAAACTGCAGCATCTAGGATGCAAGTAAGCCTCCTTAAGCTCCTTGTGCTTTACCTATAAAATATAGGAAACTGGTATCCATCTTCAACAAGTCGTTTGGTTCCGTTAGGGATGTAGGAAAGAAGATAGTGGAAGCTGAAATGGACTTAATTTTGGCGAAGAGCCGTGGATATTTGCATCAGAATAGTTGGCATTCTTCCTCCAGTTTGCCTGGAAAGAAGCTTCTGGCGGTTATCGGAGTTTATACAGGGTTTGGAAGTCGTCTCAAGCGAAATGTTTTCAGAGGATCTTGGATGCCTACAGGTCTTAACTCCTCTGTATTGTACATATTGAGCCCAAAAAAATCTTTCCTTTCAATTTCCGGTTTGCCCGCGTAACTCGCTCGCTTGTTTCTCGTAAATGAGGAGGAATGGAATCTGTCCTTGTACCTAAAGACAAAAGTCAATCTCTTGAAACTGAATTGAAAATTTGTATAGATGATTTTATAGATGACCAGACTCACTGTATAAATCTCCTTAATCTGATGTGCAGCTCACAACAATATTTATACCCTGTAAAAATGTAACACTCTGAAGTTTATTTAGAAATGAACATATGGCAATACAACTGTAAAGTCAATTTAGGGCTTACGTCCTTTTCATTCGTATTTTTCACCCCAAGCACAGTATGAAAATGATAAAAACAAAATCTCGCTGGATTGATCCCCTCTTAGTATCTTTGGTAATCAGCAAGTCAGTGATTCTGCAGTGGTTCATATTCAAAGCTGTTGGCTAGCCTAGTGTTTTATGATTAACTAGAGGTAACCTAGATAATGATAAATAGGCCATTGCTATTCTATATATTGAGATGATCATATATTTGACTACTTCAGTCTTTATTATTTATGCGCTGGCCTTTTTGCACATAAGTCATGTTCCTTCGTTTATATTTGGAACGTTTCACCCCACATAGTAGGTGACGGCTGTGACCTAAGAGGTTTGCCGGCATAGCCACTGCCCTCTCTCTTTCCATCTCATTCTTTCTCTCTCATACTGCTGTTGCTGAAGGGCTCATGCTGCCCAAACTCTTTGTTGTCCTCTGCAATTGTCACCGCCATTCAGTCTAGCTTTCTTCTGGCCCTACCTGGTCATTATGGCCAACACACCATAAGTAGAGATCGCTTTACATGCCAATAAGCACAAGCCAGTTACTTGATTAACATGATGTCTTATTGGAATGTTGTCTTGCATCTTTAGGGAGAGGATGTAATTACTATCTCTACTGAAGGGTCTTAGAGTTATTTTGTTAATGTAAACATTACCTACTGCTCTAGTTGACTGGAGAAACAAGTATTCCTATTCATAAAGATTTATGTCTGACAGAGATATCCAATGTTGGTTATTGAGCTTATGTAATTGACGGGAGATCACTATAGGAAAGTTGACTGTATCTAGAGCTATTGGTGCCTTACTGCTTGGTAGGTGTCGCTACCTAAGTTAGCTAGGGCAAAACTCTGCCTTTATTGGATGTGAAAATAGAAATATTAGGGTGATAATATTTTTGTAAAGAAATGTAAGGGTGAATATATTTTGCTTTTCCTGTAAAAATATAATTTAGCTAGGGTTTGGTTGAGTGCCATTGAAATATTTAGATGGCGACTTTCTTTTCAAGTGGGCTGTTAAAATATGAGATTGATTGAATAGGAATAGATCAATACAAGACTGGACACCCCTGTCCTATATATAGGAGCAAGGGAGAAACCCCGAGACTTGTGTCCCAAGTAATCTAAACTAGACGGGCCGGAATATAAAGGCCCACTAAACTAATTAGCCTATTTAACTAATAGACTAATATAGACACTTTAACACTCCCCCTCAAGCTGGAGCATGGGTGAAACACATGTCCAAGCTTGGAGAGTTACAGGGCTCGATAAAAAGAAATGATAAATGAAAGATGAAAATAAATATCACTCCCATACAAAATATGTTACTCCCCCTTAATCAATACTCCCTCTGAATAGTGATGATGACTTTGCAGGCTGAAGATACTCGAGCTTTGAAGAAGGTCTTCCTTGAAGTGCATATGAAATGAAGACATCTGAAGATACTCTGCAGGCTGAAGAATGCGCCACTGGAATACGTGCTTAATGCGGCACGAACGCGGATATAGTGTCGACGAATGGACCTGATACTACAACAACTCGCCACTGGAATACGTGCTTAACGCGGCACGAACGCGGACGGACGATCTGCTGCTTGATACGATGCAGGAACCATGGGGGATTGACAGGAAAGTAGATATCATCCATCAAGGAAAGTCCCAAGAGGATCAGCTACAGGCGATGTTGATACAGCAGATGCGGCTCGGAGAAGACGTGATGAAGCAACTCGGTGAAGATAAAACTCTGAGCTTCTGAAGAAGCACCCATCTGTCTCATGTGAATGCAACTGAAGGAATACATCATCAACAACGGATATGGTGTCGACGCTGGATCTTCACTGCTGGCTCAAGTAGAGAATCGGTGTGCTGAACAATGTGAAGCTCCATGAAGATAGCCTGGAATATATATAATCTGAATACATATATCATCATCTCATCTCATACTCTCTCTCTCATACATTCTCTCATATGCTCTCATGCTCTCTCTCTTCTCATCTCTTTCTCTCTTCTCTCTTCTCTATCCCCCCCCACACCAAATACGACAAGAGTGAATGTTTGGTGTGGAGAACTGGATATATGACCCCCCCGTAATGTGGAAAAGGGATGCTCACATAATATGGGTGGGTGGGAAAGAAAATGGTGGAAAAAGAGAGGAATATGTGAAATGGAGATGGGTAATGTGTGGAGAATGAAATCGATAGCCAAAGAGAGTATACTAAATGGGTCAACATGAGATCCTGATAGAAAAATAAATGGATAAAATCTGATTAGGGTCAAAATAGGATCCGATTAGCAAAAGATATGACCGATTAATGATCCGAATAGCAATAGAGAGCATAATGAATATGGGAGTAGATATAGATGGGAGGTGACGATGGAGTGATGATGATGAAGACAACAGGTGATGGCGTAGGGACAGCAGTAGCATGATGATGCAGATAGCAGCAAACGGAAGATGAAGATCGCCGGGATGATGATGAAGTGGAAGAACATCTTGAGAATGATGGCAAATATGACGTTCGTTGGTGTAGCACTTTGTCGCACCATAGGAGATGACAAAGGGTCTCCTGCGTGACTCCGGAGAAATTGCATGCGGAGCCAAGGCGGAGCCTCTCCAAAGCGGCGATGAAGGCTTCAAGCAAACGATTGTCTTTTTCCGTCTGCAGTGATCTCGATAGTATCGACGGAATTGTCGATACTATCGTCGGAATGCTCTTTGCGTCTGGACTGATCTCGATACTATCGACGCTCGGGTCGATAGTATCGACACGGCGGCGGCTGGGCTGCTGCGGCAGATGGAGTATCGACGACGTCTGGACTGATCTCGATACTATCGATGCTCGGGTCGATAGTATCGACGCGGCGGCGGCTGGGCTGCTGCGGCAAATGGAGATGGCTGCTGGCGGCTACTGCTGATGGTGGCGGCGGCGTTGCTATCGTACGAAGTTGGATGCGGAGCTGCTGGTTTCAGATGGCGGAAGGAGATTACCGCGGCGACTGTTGCGGATGATGATGGAGGACAACTGCTATGATAGGCAGCGGAGGTGTTGTATGGAAAGAATGAAAGAATAGAGAATAGAGATGACCATGGAGGCCGGGATATGCCTAGCGGGCAGCCGGCCTAGGCCATGGTGATGGCGGCTGTGGCCGCCCGCAAGCGGGCACTCGCCCGATTGTCCTCTTAGAGAAAGGAGCGGCGGTGGCTTGAAGGGAGAAGACGGCGGGCTTGGAGAGAGAGGGAAGCGGGGCGGCGGATTAGGGTTCCCTCAGGAACGACGACTCTGATACCATGTTAAAATATGAGATTGATTGAATAGAAATAGATTAATACAAGACTGGACACCCCTGTCCTATATATAGGAGCAAGGGAGAAACCCTGAGACTTGTGTCCCAAGTAATCTAAACTAGATGGGCCGGAATATAAAGGCCCACTAAACCAATTAGCCTATTTAACTAATAGACTAATAGACACTTTAACATGGGCTAATATGGGTTTGTTTCTCTTGATGACATTGTGACTTTTTAGGGAACAAATTACAATGACATTGTGACTTTTTAGGGAACAAATTACAATGATAAGGGTCTTAGGTCACTCTTAAGTGTGTGAGTTTTATCACCTTTTTGTAACCACTCTTAAAGCTTGTGTTGTGAGGGGTGGGTAATAGGGAGGGGAACTTTCGTAGAGGAAACTGTTGGTATGGGGAAACATCATTTACCTTGGGGTCTGTGATGCTATATGAGTGCTCTCATCATCATCATCATCTAAGCCTCAATCTCAACCATGTTTGTGTCAGCTACAAAAAGGGGTGCAACACGAGAACTTCCCAGGAGGTCACCATCCTAGTACTACTCTCACCCTAGCACACTTAACTGTACACACTGATGGAATCCAGTGCATTAGTGCTGGCATGATCGCTCCTGAACATAATATGATGATGGTTGTTGAACACTATTCCATGCTCAGTAGACTAGACTGCAAGGGAGCAGAATGCATGGAGATTTGCAATTAGAAGATGGTTTTTATTAGAGATTTTCAATGAGCCTGCTTACTTGGCCCATGCTATGCATTTTAGTTCAATTCTTTAGTCCTATATCTGTTAGTGCATGAGTTGAATGAATCATGTTGAAATTCTTTATAAGAGTGTTGTTAACACTTGACATATTGTAAACCATCTAGTCGAAAATGCAATTCTCTTTTACATGGTATTAAAACGGGAAAACATGGAGAACCCCTTCGCTCTTCTCCCACCCCTCTTCTGCTGTTGTCTTCTCTCCCAAGCCACCCTCCAACACTACCACACCCTTCTGTCAACTGTCTCGTCCACCTTGTGTTTTTCCCACCCGTACCCACAAAAATTTGGCAAACCTTATGATTTATAAATTATAATAGTCATGTTTGTGTCCCATTTTGTATGCCTAGTAACATTTGTAATAACTTTCTAATGTTTGTTGATAACTTCTCTTGAATGACATGGTTTATCTGCTTAAAAAGTGATGAGAGGTTTTCCCTCTTATTAAAACATTTCGTAAAATGACATCGGTTCAATTTGAGTCCTCTATCAAGATTCTTTGGACTGATAATGCCCTTGAATATGTTCAAACTGGTGCTTTTCTCGTGGAGTAGCTATGATCAATCAACAATCATGTGCTCAAACTCCATAATCAATCTGGATCACAAAATGAAAAATTGTCATCTTCTCGATAATACACGCTCTATGACTATTCATGCTAGCTTAGAAAGTTTTGATTTGAAGTGATTTTGAGAATCCATCGTGGTTTGTTCTTGAAAGGGAAATCTCCCTTCTCAGTTCTTCATCCTAATTAAATACATTTTCTTTTACCTCGGGTTTTTAGATGTGTCACCTTTGTCCATAACCTTGATCCAAAGGATGGTAAGCTCCCCCTAAGCGATTAAACTATTTTCTTGACCTACTCCTGGATAAAAAAAGGCTATAAGTGCCTCGATCCGATTTCCAAAGACATGCCCGTTTCTATGGATGGAACCTATCATGAGAATGAACAATTTTTTCTCTACTATTGAGGTTCTTATTCCTTTACCATCTTAGTTTTTTTTCTTCTTAATGCTCCCATGGGTTTCAATCCTTTTTCATCATATCATCAAAATATCTCTCTGCGCAACCCTCCACCTCTACCTCCATCTCCAACTGAATTCTATCCCAAGGTGTATCAACGGAGAAAGGAAGTTGATCCCTAAATAGCTGCTATGTCACCATTTTATGCTCCCACAAATTGACAAATGGGTGGACTATTTGCAGATGTGTTCGATCTTGTGTGGTTAAAGGTCCATTTCTAGTAAGGGCTATATGTCTCATCTTTCTTCTTTTGTACATGCTCTTGCCACCACTCTTGGCACCAAGGAAGAAAATGTCCGATTTCGACGCCGTTTCGGTGGCCACAGAAACAGAAATTTCGACAAATTTCGAAAGAAATTTCGACAGATGCGTTCCTGGCGTTTCGACGACCAAATTAACGAGTTATTTGATGAAAATTTACCAGAAGCATCTACTAGTCTAGATCTACTCAAATATGCAATAATATTTCATATTGGATATGTTGGGGGGGGGTCTCCTCATGAGTGAGTGAAGAAAGCTAAACTGTTTCGATGGGGATTTCGATGGGGATTTCGATGTCAATTTTGATAGTGAAATGAATTAGTCAAGTCATTATAGTTTGCAAGCACGATATATATACTTAAAGACACAAACATATGCAAAGAAAATATGGTCTAGTATGGTAGGACATCTAGGTGGGATGACAGGCTGTACAGAAGCAATGTTGATCTGATCATCTGATTGTAAGTATTAAGGAAATCAGAACTTACAAGTTACAACTTCAATTAAAACTTACTAGTTAGTAGTTACTACAAGTCTACAAGTATACAATCCAAGTTTATGAAGTAGAAACTTAAAAACATGCCATAATAGTAGTATTCCCAATTTCCCATACATTATTGTAGTACATTGCACTCCATACCTGCACTAGTTGAAGCTTGAGTGTCTTGGTGGTTGTTGTTGTGGTTGTGGTTGTCCATACACAACTTCATTAATCCGATCTACATAATCCTTCCAGCTCAAATGATGCCTATAGACGCGATTGTATGTCTCAACATGGTCTAAATATATTTGACCATACACATTCTTCAGCATCCCATGTTTTGGAAAAAATTCCATAAGATCTTTCTCCTGATCGTCAATACTAGGAACTGTAGGAGGCAATGATGATGGTGCACTAGATTCGCCACCATAGACATAGCCACAGGCTGGGAAAACATAACCACCACTAGCACATTCAGTAGGTAAAACATAGCCATAGGCTGGGAAAATATAACCACCACCAGCATCATATCCAGAAGGAGTATAAGCAACACTCGATTCTCCATTGCCATAGGAACCATAAGGAGGTTGTTGTGGTGGTAGGGGTTGTGGTTGTGAAGGTCCAAATCCAAAAATACTATCAGCAAGAGTAGATGATGGTTCCTTATCAGAAATACTCAAGCCCGATACTGATTCATTTAAGTCAGAAAAATAACCACTTTGGTATTGAGGAGCTGGTGCTGGTCTAGGGGGAGGTTGTGTTGGTACTAGTGCACCACTATACTCTTTTTGACCTCGAGTTTTCCTTCTGTTATGTCTTTTTAGCTGTTGGGTATTGAGTTTGAGTAAGGTCAGTTGGTGCAAATTCAGCCCTTGGGCCAGTGAGATGAGGGCGATCATCATCTTCATTTGTATATCCTTCCCATCCTTCAATGCCACCACCACCTCCACCTCCTTGACCATCGTCATTGTCGTCATCATTGTTGTCATCATCACTAGCAGAAGGAGACTTTGATGATGAAGATTTGCTTTTGGAACCAGATCTGGTAGCAGCACCACCAAGTTCAGCATTCACATCACTTTCAATGTCCATGTCATCATTTAAATGTGCATCCTCTTCCTCTAGTCTTTGAACGGGGCTGCGGTCATCGTGTGCTTCTTGTTGATCTTCAGCACGAGCAGGTTCAAAAGTTTCTTCAAGTGTTGCATCTGGCATACCCGTAGCTCCATCTAAAATTGGGGCACCACCAATCTCATTCATCCATTCTTGCAATGGATCTTCTTCATCATTATTATCGGCGCCTGCAAAGGTGTACGCAATATCAATGGGATCATGCACAACTGAGAGATCCACTTCTCTGAACTCTGGTTCTCTAAGATCTTTTGCCCTCAATCTCATATTGTAGTGGACGAAGACCAAGTCGTTTAAACGAGCAACCCCAAGTCTATTCCTTCTTTTACTGTGAATAAGGTTGAATGTGGACCAATTCCTCTCACATCCACCACCAGCAGCTGTTTGTGATAGAATTCTCAAAGCCATTCTTCGTAGCTTGGGACAACCTGTGCCATGCCACAACCACCACTCACAAGGAATGCTTTTATCCCTATCTTGAACAGCATTTGGATGCGCAAAACAGCCCAACCCTTCTCTGAATTGTCTTAGCTGCATATAAGAAAAATAAGCTGAATTTTAGGATTCAATTCTAATTACATAATACAATTATGTATTACATAATAAAATGATGTAAGGTCTGAATTAAACCTGATTCATTATAGTCAGTCTCTCCTCAGATGTTGTAACAAGTCTATTTGTCACATCCTTTATTGCTGAAATGAAGACACTATTTGAACCCAATTTGTATTTGTACTGGAATCGTGGATTCAAATAATGTGCTGTAAAGATGCATAAGCATGCATTTAGAGAGAGAGAGCAACATAATTATTCCAATATAATGAATAACAAGTTATAAGTCACAAGTAACTCACTAGCTTTGTGCAAAGGATGCATTAACATGTTGTCCCATCTTTGTTTAATAATATACAGATATTGTTCATGAGATCGGGGAGCCACTAATTTTATGGTATCTTTCAATTTTACCATGGCCTCATACAACCACGGAATGGTGGGTGACTTATCTCCATCTACTAACCTCAGCACTTTGACAATTGGCTCCATTATTTTCAACAGATTTGTTATCTTATCCCAAAAACTCCTATTATTTACAAGTTCTTCTATCTTTGCTCCCAAAGTTGTTCTACTTTCCTTCATTGAACTCCACTCAACACCAGCAAATAACTTCTTCAATCCATCTCTCTTGGCCTTAAGGCTCTGTAGTGCTAAAAAATGAGTAGCAAATCTTGTGACTCCAGGCCTAATCAAGTCACCACCACAATATTCCTTCCTCCTCATTGCTGCCAATAAGAATGAGTGGTTGTAGATAAAACCTGTAATGGTTCTAGCTTCAGTAACCACGACTTTCACATGACTCAACCCCCGTACAATAATTCAAACATGGAAATGATGGTTAAATCTTAAGTGATTATATTAATAGAGTCATAGATATATCTTGAAGGTATAAGTAATAGAATTTGAAATTTTGAATTACCTATATCTTTCAGTATTAGGTCGATGCAATGGGCTGCACAAGGTGTCCAATATATTGGATATTGCTTCATTAATTCTTTCCCAGCTTTCTTGAAGTTTGGCCCATTATCTGTCACTATTTGGACAACATTTTCCACCCCAACATTTTTCAGAAATGTCTTCATCTGCTTCTTGATGTACTTACTATCCCGAACTTGATCAGATGCATCAACGGAACCAAGGAAAATTGTGGAACCATTGTAGTATGCTAAAAAGTTGATTATTTGCTTTTGATTACCCGATGTCCACTCATCACACATCAACGTAACTCCATATTCAGACCACCTACCATTTGTAATGCAATAAATAAATGAATCTCAAATTCTCAACACTAATTTTCATATAATAAAAAAAATCACAAAATATATCATTCAACATTCATACCTCTCCTTTTTTTCATCAATCCACTTCTGGATCTCTTCTTTCTATTGAGGAAGGTAAACATTCATCAACTCATATGCAGTTGGGGCTTTCACACCCGGGCCAGCTGCCCCGCAGTCCTCAAGAGGTGTTGCAAGTATGGCTCAGAAGCCACATGTGCTGGGATCCCATGTGCAAAGAAAAACTTTCCCACAACTTTTCCAACTTTATTCTTTGCTCCAGAGAACATATCCTTCAACCTCTGTTGAGCTGGTTGAGATTTTCTAATACCTGGCTCTTCAACATCTAAGCCCAACCTTCCTCTTGCAGTACTAGCAGATCTAAACAATGAAGGAATGCCTCCCTTCTTTCTTTTCACCTGACCAGATGGCATGTCATCCTCAGTTAAATCAACTACAGTTCTCCCTGAACCCCGACTACCACCACCAACTTCATAAGCAGACGGTCCAATTCCCCTTCTATACTCATCATGTTGTTGTTTTTCCCATGCAGACCTCTTCGAATCTCTCAGGGCCCTCCTAAACATGCGTCGGGCTTGGGGGGTATCATAATCTGGGGGATATTCCACATCAGAGTCCTCCTCAGCAGACGAACCATGTCCTCCCTTATAACCAAACAAGGTATCCACATACAGCTGGTCTAATTGTTTCTGTTGCTGACGTGTTTCTTTCTTAGCTTTCATCATTTCAATAAAATCATCCCTCACTCCTTGAGGGCATTTCTTGCACTTGGCCACATTCTTATCCCCACCAACAATGTGTGCCTTGAACCTAGTAATTCCTCCACCTCCAATCTTTTTGTCATAGTAGTTGCAAACCACTTGTTGTCTATTGTCACCCATGGGTTGGCAATGCCCCCATGCAAAATCAGGATTTGGACCCTTTTTACCAGCTTGGTTCTTACCCCTCTCAGCACCCACATCTCTGTCACCATCAGATGAACCATTGTTAGAAGAATTCGCCATCACTTGCAAAATATAAAGAATAAAGAAAAACACTCATGAGTCATGTCATTACATTTAAATCATGAATTATGTAACATATTTACAAACATGTACAAGTAGAGTAGAACTAGAAGACAATTGCATCATTTTAGTGTCTCTTAATTTTTTAGAATATAATTTATTTTACCATTTTAAGTTCTGAAATTATCTTTTAATGATATTAAATAGACTAATAGAGACTAGAGTAAACTCAATTTTATAATATGTTTGCGTTACTTCAATGATTTATGATACTAAATAAGTAGAGTATAAATGTATAATCAATTAATCATTTTTACCATTTTTTAATAAATGTATTTTTTTGCTTTTTTTAATTACTTAAAATAATTTTTAATTATATAAAAAGACTTGATCTTTATTCTAAATACATTTAACTTATTTTAAGTATTTTATCATACAAATATTAGGTTATTATAGTATTATTTATGCAATTTCTATTATTTAGAAATCATTTTATTTAACTAAAATAGAAAAAAAATAAAATTTTAAGTCTGATTTTTCGAAAATAATAAGTACATAATTTTTTACCTCCAAAATGCATTTTGACCTTAATCTAAGTTAATATTAGTATATATTGTTCATATAAGCATGAATCTAGGCAATTCCATGTTAAAAAATGATTTTTTAAGCAAAAAAGATTAGATTTAAGTAGTAATACGGGTTTAGGTTATGGATTTAGTGATATTTAGTAGGATTCATGTTTAGATCTACACCATTTAAGGATTTAATGCATAGATCCACCATTTTTGGTAGATCTAGTACCTTAGATCTAAGAGAATAGAGAAAGAAATATAGTAGGAGGAGAGATTAGAGAGAGAGAATGGGTAGAACATTAGAAGGGGGGAGAAGAAGAAGAGGATTAGAGAAAACATACCTCAAAATCCCTCAAAATAGCCTTTGGAACCTTCAAAATCGCCCAAGCAAAAATCTGCAGCAAACATCTTCTTTTTCGGCGGCACAGTGTTGCATTTTGACCCGTGCCGGCGAAATAATAGCCTTCAGTGGCTAATTTGCAGCGAAACCCCCTGTTTCGGCGAAATTTGACAAAAACCGTCGAATTTTTTTTTTGTCGGTGAAATTACGTACGTAACAAGAGGTACTGCTGTTTCTATGTCCGATTGCCATCGACATCGAAATAATTGGCGAAATTTCGCCAATTTCGACGAAATTTTGAACATTGCTTGGCACTATTACCATTCCCAAACGTAATGAGGATGTCCTTTGACACCTTGGTTGGAAAGCTGCAATGTGGATGTGGTTGAGGCACTGTGGGAAAATCACACATGGAAATTGGTTGATCCGCCTCATAATACAAATATTATTGGCTGCCGATGGGTCTTCTTTTTTAAGCATAGCTCCGATGGTTTAGTGGAGCACCTAAAGGCACGACTAGTTGCCAAAATTTTCACTCATGTTTTATCATTAACTTCTTTGAGATTTTCTCGCTTGTTACCTGAATTGCCTTTGTCCGTGTTTTGATATCTGCTGCTACACACTTTGATTGGTTTTTAATCAACTTAACATGAAGAATGCTTTTTTTGCAACTATTTGTTTTAAGAAGCATTGTTCTGAAAAGCGGTATATGATGTATGGGCAAAGAGAGTACTCCATAGAGTATCTTCTATACACTTGAGTGTATAGGAGAGTATACACTATTTGATTTCTTGAAATTAATTAATTATATATCAATCATTGTAAGAAAGTATTTATGCCTGTTTAGTTAATTGGATATTTAGTTAACGGGTTTAAGTGTCTCGACCTATATAGCTTGCCTTGAGTCCCAAATATGTATTGTCTCCACCTTCCTCCTATATGTAGGACAAGGTTGTGCCATCTAATACATTAAACAACACAAGTGAGTTCTACCCTCACACCTTTCAACATGGTATCAGAGCGTGTCTTGGGGACTTAACCCTAGCCACCGGCTCCGCTTCCCTCTCCTCTCTTAGCGCTCACTGTTGCCCTAGCCACCGCCTTTCTCTCCTAAAGAGAGCAACAGAGAGAGGGAGCCTCCGCCTGTGGGCGACCACTGTCTCTCCATGGCTTAGGTCGGCTGCCAACTAGGTAACCTCCTGGCCTCCATGGCCGTTCTTCTTCTCCTTTCATACAAATCTTAATCTATAAGCCAACACCATCCTTACCAACCATCTACGCTTCCCCGATTCTTTGGAAGACGCTAGTTCCCTTCAGGATCTATTCATCGTCTCTTCCCCGAGGTTGTCTCCTCAGTCGTGTGCAGGCATTGTTCATCCCAACCAATATCAAGAATCGTCGACCACACTGCCGCCTTCATCCTATCAAGTTCTCCCCATCGAAGAAGTATAGAAAGAAAGACATAGCAGTAAGGAAGACACCTAGTTCTCCCTTTGTTCCTCTTGCATCTGGACGACGCTAATTCTCGTTCGGATCTGTCTTAGCAAGGGAGGCGCTGTCATCCCCCTGTGGTTATTGTCATCCTCAAAGCCTCCACTAATTCCATAGAAAGTCTTTCCCTAGATGACACACATTCCTGTCTAGATCGGTCCTTGGTCTAGTAAGGGGCAGTCGTTGCTTCAGATATGCATGATCCTTTGTCGCAAGTGACGATGCAAATTCTTGTCATCCTTCGACATGTCTTCGTGGGGTGTGTTCTCCTAGATGGTGCCAATTCCTGTCCAGATTGTAAATTAGCGGCCGCTGACACGGTGTGTTGTCCAACCAACACAACATTTCACACTCTAGGAATCGTCCTGATGATGTAGGGTTTTATTTAGATCACAACTTACACGACATGTCATCTTCCAACACGTCGTGTTGATGGAAGATAGTTTCACGCCTACACGACGTGTCATCTTCCAACACGGCATGTTGACGGGCATCTGTTTCACGCCTCCGATAATCCTACATGGCATGCCATCTTCCAACGCAGCGTATTGACGCAAATCTGTTTCACACCTCCGATAGTCCTACACGACATGTCAAAATATCCACACGGTGTATTGTTGGGAGCCTGCCATCTTCGACCAACAAAGCTACACGGCGTGTCAGGTCTTCACATGGCATGTCAAAAGCAGTTTGCCTACTTCCAGTTCAAGTTATGACGTCGTCTAAAGGTTTTTCTCTCCTTCAATACCTAATGAAAATATAATCCTATTATTTTTTTGACCTAACCCAAACTTATTATCGGGGCTCCGCCCCACACCCCCATATTTGTCAGCCGAAGGGCCAGAGAAATCTTCTTTTTGGGGCCAAGAAAAGATCCATTTAATTTTTCTATTTGCTGGTCGAATCCTTTTGCATATTGACTCCGGTTATTAGTTTCTCCTCTCTACATATCTCACCTCTCGTTTTACATTTTCCTTTCCTGCCCTTCTACCCATCATGTGTGCATCTCTTTCCACGCACAGAGGGGGTCATATGTCTCTTTCCCACGCCACCTACTCATTCTTTTCGTATTTGGTGTTTAGGGGGATATAGAGGAGAAAGAAAGTACAAGGAGAGTATGATAAGAGAGCATGAGAGAGAGCATATGAGGAGAGAGATGAGGGTGATTATTCGATGCTATCTTCATGGAGCTTTGTATTTTTCAACACATCTGCTCTTTTGATGTCTTTGTGGTGCATCATTCCCACTAAGCATCACTTTACATGTGGGTTGGCTATTTGCGTTAGATTCATTTAGCCACCGCTTTCAGACAACATTGAAGGATCTCAATTGCAGGTTTGACACCAAGTTTTTCGTGTTCGTAGCACATTATGTACATTAGGAGAAGAGCTTGCTGCGCTAATTGCAGCCTCTTGTTCCTCCCTTTGGTGTTAATGATGTTTCATTTGATTGTTCTCGCTACGTTCTCATGATATGGTTGCTTCTTCACGTTAGACATCAGAAGCTCGTCAATTTCTAGCATGTGCATTCTATGTCTGCAAGGATTCATCCAGATTTATCATCACCGAGCTACTTTCGTTTCGTCTTCTCCAAGTTGCATCTGTTGACATGGCTCTTCTGCTGATCTTCTTGGGTTTATCCTTGATGGCGCCTTTTATACCTATCAAGCCTTCAAGATTCATGCACCAAATTTATGGAACCAATATGGCAGCCATCAGGACCTCGTCCAACTCGTGTTTGTGCCACATTATGCAAGTTTGTGGTCTTTTGCGCTATTTCCGGTTGGCTACACTTCTCAGACGATTTGAAGATACCTCTATTGCTACATCGACATTGTGCCTCCGTGTTCGTGCCGCACTATGTACGTGGGATGTATTGACTGTGCGCTTATACCACTCACACATTCCTCTCCAGTAAAGATGGCGTAGTCGTGGTACTTTTTGATCGTTTGCTCTAGTTTGATTGTGACGAGATTGTGCTGTGGCTTTTGGATTCCATGTTCTTCATTCCAGATGCACCTCAAAAGACCTTCTCCAAAGCTCGAGGATTTCTAGCTTGCAGCACACAACTCAAAAGAGGCGTCATCATAGTTAGGAAGTATTGTTTAAGGGGGAGTAACAATTTTTGTATGGGGAGTGACAATTTTATCTTTATCGTCTAATTGAACTCTGTAAGTCCAAGCTAGGATATGAATTACACCCTTGCTCCAGCTTGAGGGGGATTGTTAGAAAGTATTATTAGTCTATTTAGTTAATAGGATAATTAATTGATGGGCTTAAGTGTCTCGGCCCATAAAACTTGCCTTGAGTCCCAAGTCTGTAGTGTCTCCACCCTTTCTCCTATATATAGGACAACGGTGTACCTTCTAATAAAAAAACAACACAAGTGAGTTTTCCCCTCACACATTTTAACAATCATAAAACTACATATTGAGTTTACCAAATATTATTTTTAAATTGTGGAATACTCAATTAAATATATTTTTATGTAAACATATTAATATACATGTATCTCATGTTTAGGTATTTGTATATAAGCATATAATTAAGGAACACGTGTATAATATATGTATGATATTGAGATTTAAACATCTAAATGTACTAATATCAGTGTACTGTGTATGTATGCGAATAAATTAAAATGTTTACATGTATGTACTATATGTGTTTAGGACGCGTGTATATGTAGGTATATTGTATATATACACATGACTATTTAAAAATGTTGAGATAATTAGTTATTTTGGTGTTATAGGGCTTGGCCCAATTCAGTATTTCCTACTTAAGTGATAAATATAACAACTTAGATCCATGTAATCCCCTCTCCTATACATAGGAGAGGTCTCTTCCAGGACGACCTAGCTTTTCTTACTTGAGTTCTGTGAAGAACTTTTCCCTTTATTAAAGGCCTTCCATAAAATGATTCTCGTCCAGTTTGAGACATCCATTAAAATTCTTAGAACAGATAATGCGCTGAATATGTCCAAACCATGGTTTCTTCTGTTTGTTGCAAGGTCGATTTGATGCATCAACAATCGTGTGCTCATACCCACAACAAAATGGTATTCCCTAATCTCAAAACTGCCACTTGCTTGATGTCACTCGGTCTTTGGCAATCCATGCTAATGTACCAAAATGTTTTTGGCTGAGGCTATTTTAACATATTACCCGTTAACCGCTTTCTATCTTTAAGGGTAAACACCATGACGACTCTTCATCCTCAAAAACACCATTTTCGGTTGGGATTTTTGGATGTGTTGCTTTTGTGCACAACTTCAATCCTAAAACTGACAAACTCTCTCTTTAGGCTATTAAGATTGCTTTCTTAGGATATTTCTGACTTCACAAAAGGCTAAAAGTATTTTGATCCAAAATTCTAACAGTTGTCTGTGTAGATGCCGCTTTTCACAAAGACCATTTTTGTACCTCTGCAGTCTCTACTCTGTCTTCTTCATTGTTGAACTTTGTTTCTTTACTTCTAGATTTTCACATACAATAACATAAAAGAAGGTAATAGAGTAATATAGCCATAGGTAATACGATCTATTGCATATTATAACAGTGATATCACAATACTAGTGTAGGTAATACAAAAAATACTTGTATTTTACAAACTTAGAGTAGTAATTTAGATAACATGTCGATACTTAATAATGTTACTGTAATAACACAGATATTACAAATATATAATCTCAAGCAAAAGAACTATATGCAGCTGATTCATAATGCAATAATGTTAAATATTATAATCTAGAGTTGTAGATATGCAACAGTAGTAAATGAGATAGTAATATACAAGTAATGCATACTAACGTGGTAATGTACAATACCATATATAATAGTAGATACTGCTTGCTATACAATATGGTACTTGTTGTAGCAGAAGATATTGCATATCTATACTTAGTATTTTATGGTATATGCTACTATAAATGTATAGAAGTACAAATAGAATGTGATTTAGAGATGTGGAAGAAAATATCTTGGGCTGAGCTAGCTTACTTTAGACAGCCTCAGGCGGGCGCCTAAAAGTAGCCTTTAGGCAGCCTTTTAAGTGGGCAAAGTGAGGAAAAAGCGGACGTCTAATTTACGAGCAAGGAAGCGCCGCCTATAGGCCAAATAAAGTGACATGGACCTCACAGAGCTTAAGCGGCCACTAAACACTGCTTGACGTTCATCAGAAATTCCAGAGTCAATAGTAGCTACAACATAATTCAGTTGACATGTAAGCTTGTAAGTGTTACCATAGTCACACATGCAAGTAACAAGTATGTGTTGTAGACAACAAGCAGGTGGGTTGACAATGAATTGGATTGTAAAGGTTTCGGGCATTAGGTGCAGTAAAAGGCATATCCTTTTTACGTGAGCAGCATGAGACAAGCAAGTAATGAAAATGGTATTGACGAACACCCTAGTAGGACCAGCCAATCCTATAGTCCTTATTCCTTAATGACCCTGTAGTGCTGATGGAGTGCCCTAAGCGCCCAGTATTGAAGAACAGTCTGGTGGGATTGCTAGAGGGAGTCAGCACTGGCGGGGAGGCCTAGTGGGCCTGTGCCGCAACACACCAAGGAGACCAACGACTTGCTGGTGATCCTCTGGCATGGCCGAGGAGAGAGACCCACACAACCACAAGCCTCATTAATTTGTATATCTCAAGCAACATTAAGAGTATCGATTTTATGTTAGTTCTAATTGGCCATGCAATTTGGACCCAAAAGAAACTTGGCATGCAATTGTCTTTTGTCCAAAAGATGGCTCAACTAATTTGATAATCTGTTCCAGCCAATTTCAAAATATCGCAAGCAACTGCTTAGGAGCAAAAACTAAAAACGTTTTTTTTACCAAGCTGAATGTTTTTCTGACCATCTTATTTTGAAACTTGGACATTATTGGTGGACTGTGTTCATAGTGGCTACAGATTATCTGCAATGAATTTGATCTTATTGACAACTTATATAATTAGACATGTATTTCATCCTTGCTGTACAGGTGAAGCACTGACAAAACTAGAACAGAAAGGTGTTGTCATTCGTTTTGTGGTAGGCAGGAGGTTGTTGTCCAATCTTATTGAAAATATGGTTTCATAATCAGCAAAATTTGCAAGTGTTCATCACAGATCTCTATTCATATAATTTTTTTGTTTGAATTGACAGTGCGAACCGAGGTGATAGCTTGGATCGAAATATTGACAAGGAAAATCTCCATACAAATGACTTCTTGATTCTTGTAAGTTAAATATTGATCATGATTTTGATACGCTGATAAAATTGTTCCATATTGTATATTATAACATGTCAATTGTGGATGAAGCAAGCTGTTCATTTTCAAACCAGGTTTAGACAGCAGGTTCCGCTAAAAGCACATTGTTGGGTTGACGCTAGAAACAATACCTATATATGTAGGAAATAGGGGTAGACATGGTTCACTTCACTTGACGTCAATGCTTACAAAAAGACATGGTTCACTTCATTTGATGGGCGACCAAGGGCATCTTGGGGTCCTCTTCGTAGCAATTCTTTGGCACGGGTGAAACACGAAGGATTCTTTTTCGAACATGTGCTGCCACCCTGCTATAAATATGATCACTGGGCTCAATGTTCTGATCCATGAAGGTGTAGGAGAAACAAAGTGGAGTAGGGCATGTGGAGGCTAGTTGTCCTATTTGAGGGATGGATTTTTTGGAAGATCGTTCTCATCATAGGCGCTGCCTCCCTAGGGGGAAGACTAAGAACTACTTATAAGGGTTTCTCCCTCAGAGATGCATTCCTGGAGAAACAAGGGGACATGCAAGAATGTCCTCTACAGTGTATCAATGCCAAAAGTTGACATTGGGAACCACAATGAGGCTGCGTGTCTTGTACTTTCGATCCTTAAGTAGAGACTAAGTGGAGAGGGTGCAGAAGGTGGTTAAAGGCCAATTTGGTCAGTTATGTTCCTTTGGTTTGGGATACAAGTAGCATTTCCCCTTCCGCTAAGGTAGTAGATGACATGAAAGTCTCGATTAATTCTGAGAATGTGATGTATCTTTGTGTTTTTGTCAGTTGGGGCCTGGAAGACACCCATTTACATAATCCGTGATGATCTTTGTTTGTAGTAGGTAGGCCTGTTTGAGAATTGTTTGTATATTATAACACCTCTTCCCAGTTTTCAAATGTGAAAAGACACAATCCTAGCCGTCAAAGGCCAAGAGTAATCTCCTTTCGTCATCTTTCCCTTCTTACTTTAGAAATGTTTTCCACGTAATTTCTGCCGTCTTTGGTGTTGATCCTAATTTTCCTTTTTACATGACATCAAATCCCTAAAAAATGCTATTCCATGTCGTTTCCTTTTTTGGTCATTTGGTACAATATTGTATTATAGTGTGACTATCTTGGTGAAGCATTGTTTGGCTTTATTTGTGTAATCTGTGACCTATAACCAATGTCCTCCGGCCTATCCCACTCCCTAGCGGCTTCTGCTTGCTGGAGAGGGGAGGTGGCCTCCTCGCGGCATGTCGAGGAAAACCTTCTTCCTTCTCCACCTTAGCTGTCACTTGTTATAATAGTTGTGATGTAGGACACATTAAACTTTATTCTACTTGTTTTTGCTTTGTTTTAATATTTAGGAACCTAAGTGCAAGTTATCTAGTTTGTGTGCTTAGTCATAAATGTTTTTTGTTTTTCTTTATTTTAGGTTTTATTTAATTTCGAATTTCATTAAATAGGATTTTATTTTCATTGCTTGTGGGTCAAGTCATGTATAGTGTTTTAAAAGCCAGCCTTGGGGCCTATGTTCGGGCAGTTGAATATGAATTGAATTTTGAGAATTGTCATTTATCTTCTTCTTCCTTCTTCTTCAAGATGTGTTTGCACATCAAGTTGCCTTGCCATCATTCTCCCAAGCAGCAATGAGGTGGGTACTCCTCTGACAGAACATATCCTCTTTGAGTCACTTGGACTCTAGCTTCCTCCTCGTGAAGGTGCCTATGCAAGAGGAGGGCATTATGCTTCCCCTTTTGCTCTTTTCTGTGTGCTGGAGCACTATAGCAGTACATATAGACACTGTAGCCCCCCTCCCACCCTTAAGCTCTATGTTCCTTTTGTGGTTTCTTGTGTTTCATTGGATCTTTTTCAAATCTATTGTCGTGGTTGAGAAAAAGAAGTTCGGATCTGCCAAAATCCCAAGAAAAAGCAGGGCTGGGTTGGTTGGTTATAGTTTTGTTGATTTAGGGGGGTATTGCGGGGGCCTTGGTAAATGATAGACATGGGATTTCTTTGTGTTGCCAGTTTGGAGGATGGGTTGGCTCTTTTGTTTTATTTTTGGGGTAGTGAGGGGAGGTGGAAGGTGACAAACATGTTTCTTGCTGTTTCGCTTTCTTAGTATCTTGGTTCTCCTAATGGAATTGAATCCTTGTTGTTCCTTAGAATAAAATTGCAACATATATGCACAAATGTAGACAATTTTAAAGTTTTGTTGCATCATATATTTATGTATAATGACTAAGGACATTGCCAAATGTTGTTGTCTTCATACATCTAATGAAGGACAATGTTAGTTGCTACTTGTTGATTTGGTACTAGTCGCTGATTAGGTATAGACAACATACATTAGCATTGTTTGGTCATAATTTAGATACAAAATCTAGTATTAAAAGATACCAACATAGAATAGCCGATATGTGGATCAAATAATGACTATAGAAACAAAAAAGAGAAAAAGTAAATCTTGAGTATAAACCCATGTCCTTTTTATGTAAGTTTGCCTTTTGCATGATAGGCTTTTGATCTCAATCTTTTGTAGAACGTGTTTCAGGGCAAGCTAAAATGAATCAGTTAATGGTACATGCTAAGAAAATGTACTCAAATGGTAATAGATGATTAATTGAAGGAATACTAGGTAATGAAAGTGGGAGAGTCGAATCTGAAACAGAGTGGTGATAAGGGATTACTTTCAAGAGTAATAGGAAAGAAAATGCTAGAGGAATCGAGCATGTTAAAACAAAAATGAGATATACGGCCAATGGCGAGAAAGACAGAAGAAAAAGGAAAACGATGACATCAATTTCATCTAGAAGGGGGCAGAAACCGAAGTCACGATCAAATGTCTAGTCGACGAAAAACAATGTAAATCAGACGGGTTGACCTTAATGGTGAATAAATGCAGAGCACTCATGAGAGCTTCTTTGCTGACTTGTCGGCATAGTAACAATATACTCCGTTTTTTTGAAAAAAACGCGTTTAAAACGCGTATTATTCACGTGACGTATATGACGGCCGTTTTAAACTCCAAACCGAATAATACGTTTTAAACGCGTTTAATTCACGTTTTATTCGCGTATTGCGTTTTAAACGCGTTTGATACGTTTTATTGCCGTTTTAAACTGTTCTGTACTTTTGCTTCACATTTATTTTTTCCACGTCCTTTTTAACTTGTAGCAGGGTTCCACTAAACCATCCAACCTTCCTCCTCTATCCCTCGAAACACCAGGAGGAGTAACCCTCGACATTCTACATGTACGCTCCATCTTTCTCCCCCATTCTCCCCCTTTCTTCCCTGATTTGTGCCTGCTGCTCCCACTTCTTCCCCTTCTTCCAATATTAGAGTAATCAGTTCGATGTTTAGTTATTTTCAATCATTATGTGTGGGTTTATATATATTTTGTATGTGTGTATGTATATTTATATATATATTCCGCTTTTTTGCCGACTTTTTTCTGAATAGTTGACCGAACTTTTACCGTACGTTGACCGATTTTTATCCGAATTTTCCGCATAATTCCCGATTTCCGAATTTTTCAACTTGGCCGTACGTATCCCGAATACCGAATTTGTGACTATGCTTGTCGGTGCATGATTTAAACAATGACTAGAAGCCTGAACATTGCTTCTTGCTCCAGTAGTCAAAATCTACGTTGCTTACTGCAAATAGTGAGAAGTCGGGCGATCAATGATGCCATAAAGTGGGAGATCGGTGGCTGAGATGGGGCGACATAGACCCGACATTCATATTGTCCGTCAAAGAGTAGAGTTCTATTGTTCTAGATAGTGGAGAGGAAGGAGATTCATGAGACAAAAAGATGAGACTGAGATCGCTGTAGTGGTTGGGACTTGGGATTGACCAGGACAATGGCTACAACACATGTCTAAGGTTATAGAGTTGCTGCAAAGCCATTGGATGCATCATCCAAAGGTTTGTAATAAGCCATTATAATTATATATGTATAAAAATAATAAGTATTGATTTGTTATGTGGGTCTGGTATACAGCCCTTTAGTTTTGGGTTTCACTTGGCTCAAGCCTAACCCAAATAATAATATGGGTTTGGATACTAGGCCTGATACACCCATTAATTCTGCTCGGCCAAGTATGGGTCCAGTTATGTTGGACAAGACACAAGTTGGGTCGGGCTTGCCTTGTTTGATGCTCATCCCTAGCGGTAGGGCCACAACAACTGACTAGAGGGGAGAGTAGGGCTGACCGCCTTCTGTTGGGTGCATAAGGGGGTTCTTTTTTCCATATTACGATTGTGGTCTACTACCCTTCGCAGTGGTAGCTCTTAAATGACAAGGTGGGGTTTGCACCATTGATTCTGGGTTTGGGAGGGGCACCTGACTTACTATGCCTTCTTCAATACTCGTCTTCCCCAAGGTAGGAACAAGGTGGATGCATAATTTGTCCTCGTGCTATTTCTGCTCTAAAGGAGACTTTAGCAATGTTGGTAATTGAGCTTATGATATTAGGTTTAGAACTAATACATGGGTTCTCCTTATATAGGTGAGCATGTGGCATACTGTACCACATTTACAAGATCTGAGAAGGAGACATACAATAGAGAGGCCCATTAAGGCCATTTAGCCTATTCTAACACTCCCCCTCAAGCTAGAGAGTACACATCTCATAGTCCCGACTTATTAAAATAGGAGGTAGAGGCTTGGTGAAAATATCTACAACTTATTCTCCCGCCTTAACATGTGGCGTGGTTATCTTCTTGGTTTTCTCTAGATCATGATTTAAGTGGCAACCAACTATAATGTGCTTTGTTCATTCATGAAAGATATGGTATCGACATGTGGATGGCAGTTTGATTGTCACAATGCAGGGTGGTTAGAGAAAGGACTGGAATGCCAATTTCCTCGAGGATCAAATGTACCCATTGTATATCATAACAGGCGTGTGCCACATATCACTATTATGCTTCAGTGCTAGATCCCGTAACAATAACTTATTTTTACTCCTCCCAACAACTAGGTGGTTATTTAGAAGAATGCGAAAACTAGAGATCAAGCGTCGGTCAACGTCTCCTACCAAATTCACATTAACACAACCGGTGCTAGCAATCTCCTTCGACATGGGCCACTCGTAGAAAAGTACTTTTACTTGAGCATGCTTTGAGAATTTGAGGATCGGATACACTGACTCAAATGTGTTTGTAGAGGTGCGCCCATGTGTTGGCTAACGACCCCTTCTACATATGAAATATCAGGGCGAATACTCGTCATATAGATTAGTTTTCCCATAATTCTTTTGATACTTATCTAGATCAAGAAATAGCTCTTCATTTTGGTATTTTGTATGATAATCCATGGAGTTGAGATAGGTTTTGCATTGGTCATACTAGTAGTGTCTTCTAAGAGGTCCAAAACATACTTCCTTTGAGATAGAGATATCTCTGTTTTAGATCTAAGAACTCCCAACCTTAGGAAAGATCAAAGTTCCACCAAGAATTTGGTATGGAAGTGAGACAGGAATGTCTTTTTCTAATCAATGATGCCTTGCTTGTTACTTCCAGTGATGGCAATATAATCAATATATACAACAAGAATGACATGGCCCCTTCTGGATTTGGATTGAAACAAAGGATGGTCTCTTGTGAAATGTTTGTAGCCAAGATCCTCAAGGACCGTGCTTAGTTTATTAAACCAAGCTCTAGGAGTCTGTTTTAGGCTGTAAAGAGACCATCTGAGTCGGCTAACTTTCATGGAATTTCCCCCCTCGACAACAAAGCCAAGTGATTGCTGCATGTAGACTTCGTCTACGAGATCAAGAAGCCACATTTGATATGCAACTGATGTAAATGTAGATTAGGTGAGCAGCAAGGGAGATAAGAATACCAATTGAAGCAATTGTGAGTGATTGGAGAAATCTCACTGAAATCAACCCCAAATGTCTGCGTATAGCCGTTAGTCACATGAGGAGCTTGAAGGCGTTTGTCAGGAAAACAAGATAATG
Organism: Alisma plantago-aquatica; assembly: GCA_963693085.1. NCBI lineage: Eukaryota > Viridiplantae > Streptophyta > Magnoliopsida > Alismatales > Alismataceae > Alisma > Alisma plantago-aquatica. The sequence goes on along the minus strand of OY856411.1, from coordinate 505,873,081 downwards.
GGAAAATCCCTTGTATTGTTGTTTCATTATTATTAGATGGTCAGACCCCACTCCTACACATGGGATAAGAAGTACAAGACACTAGCGAAACCCTAATCGACTAGGAGTCCAAACCACTGAATTGAAAAATGGCACGAGCAACCGCTTAAGCGGCCCAACCCTCGTTTAAAATAGCCCCTAGCGCCAATTATGTGGATCCAAAAAATCCAACTGCTTTTGCCCGTTTCACTTGTTTTCCCCCCGCTTTTTGCCCTTTTTTTAGTAAATACTGCTGTAAGCTTGTAAAATTAAGAAAAATATATGGTCCCAAGTATTATTGACTATAATATATTAAACTTATATGCATTAAAAGTTCTATGATAAGCCGTAGTTTTAATTTAGAATGCATACTTTGTATGTAAGCCGTAATAATAGGGCACTGCTGTAATATATCCAAGTAAAATATATATAACTAATATCTAATTTAAAATGCATACTTTGATTAAATGCACTGTTCTAATGTGTGACTGACTGATGATATGCAAATGTAACAATAAGTTAGTAAGGTAACTATGATAAGGCTATAGTTTACAGCTTAGCTATGTAAACATGTGATGCAAAATTATTGTTGTATCATATATATACACTTATGTTTCATAGTTGTGTAGGGTGTTTTATCTATGACAAGTCTATTGTTTACTACATTATAGCTATAATCGTTGTTTTATAGTTGTGTTATAAAGTATTTCGTTGTTTTATATTGTTCCGTGGAGTATTTTAGATGTGTATAGAAGTTCCAAAAATATAGTATTATATAAATGTGTAATTTTGCATAAAGGTATACAATGTCGTAAATAAAAGAAGACCGTGCGATATATTTGATAAGAGGAATCCCCTCCTATATATAGGAAAAAGGGGAAGCGTACAAACTTTAGACCAAACCCTAATGGGCCAAGACACACTTGGGCCCATATACAAATAATCTCAAATAACGTAATTAACTAAATTAACTAGACTCTCTAGCACTCTCCCTCAAGCTGAAGCTTGGGAGAATCCCAAGTCAGCTTGCAAATAGACTTACACACTAAAGACAAAGAAGTAGAATAAAAAGATAAACTAATCCCTTACACGAATATATCTCCCCCTTAAGATTACAATATAGCACTCATCACTCAAATACTCCCTTCAAGTAGACAATCCAAAGCAGGTATGCAAGCATGTCAAATATGAAATATGTCACGGTTCGTAGATGCATGTCGCAAACAGATAGCAAAAGCTTCTCAATCAAAAGGATGTCATCTGGGGTAGTAGTAAACAACAAGAAGGCGTCATGGTCTTCATTATAGTCACTATCATCGCAGTCTAGAGATGGCTGTATCATAATCCCAGATAGTGTTGGGTCACAATCCTAGTGTGTTGGGGCAGTCCTAGAGTGCTTGGTCACAGTCTCAGAGAGTGCTGGGTCACAGTAGAAGAAAGTCAACGTGCGCAAGGCACAAACATGTCAAGATGCAAATAAAGCACAAACAAAAAGTAGAAAGTAGAGTCGACGTAGCCGGATATAGAGCACCATCACCTTAAATAATCAAGAAGTGACATGAAACTCCAGATAGTAAGCTCTCCAAGAAGCATATGGTAGTATAAGACTTTAAGATGCAAATAATATTAGTAGAAGTCTACAAGCTCTTCAATAAGTGCGTAAAGATCCACAAATATGTATATATATATATATATATATATATATATATATATATATATATATATAGCAACAAGAAGATCCTCAAAGATAGAAGCAAAATTAAATTTCTTCTCTTTATCTCTTCTCCCCCTCTATTTGTCCCCCTCACACCAACCATGAAAAGAACCATGATTGGTTGAGGTGGACAATGATAAGAAACGGTTCAGAAAAAGCTAGACCGTAGCATTACCGGGGGGTTTGGGGGCGTGACCCCCAATTAGGGGGTCCTAGTGCCCTTAGTGGGCGGGAGTCGAGGGGAGGCCACCCGTCGCAGGTAAAGTGGAATATGATGAATAAAATTAGGAGGCCACCCGTCGTAGGTAAAGTGGGATACAAAAAGGTCTCCATTGATTCTTCTAGAGGAAAACCGAGCACAAATTTTCATAAAGGCCATTTAATAGAAGAAAAATCAACTGAAATCTCTGTTGTGGTTTGAAGAAGTGCATCGATCACTGAATGTAGCATCAAAGTTCTACACCTTTGGAGAATGGGACCACGACTGCCATAATGCTGTTGGACGGGTTGGAGGCTGGGTTCTTGGTCGGAGGCTGGAGGGTGATATGCATGGGAAGCCACATGGGGCAGGAGTGGTTTGGACATCGGGGGGATTGTAAAGAATATGCACATGGTGGTTGAGAACCAATGTCCAAACTTCAAGCATTAGTGCAAGGAGGTAAATAAGCTGCTACATCCTTCGGTATTAAAAATTTGTGACCCAAAGGGCTTCCCGATCCGGCCTGAGTGCTTAAACACGTCACAGTGAATTTGTAGCTCGCCGCACTCACCAACCACATGCACAATCATGCGGTCGTGTCACTTGTAGACGATAGCGACGTCACCATCCTCGATCAGGTGGCATTTCCCCTTCTACTTGCGTGACAGATTGGCAAACATCCGACCGCTTGCTACCACCCGAAAGTCTATATCGCGTATTAAGTTGCCATGCTCAGTTTGGTTGTTTAGACAAGTATAACACCGTCAAGAAGTGCAGTGACGCGCGTGCAAAGTGGAATAGGACGAATAGAATTGGTTTTTTTTCGGGCAGGTGTGTTGGGTGGCGGTGACTAAGGGATGTTGTTGAGTGTTATGAATCACATGGATGTCACCGCTTTTTGGGGAAGAAGGCAGTCAAGGCAGGGGCGATTAGCAGGGAGAAGGACCAAGGGTATTAAGGTGGAGAAAGCAACAAAGTAGTTGGAGTCGAGAATAGAAAAATATTGCTTCTTATTGAGTGAATAAAACCAATACAATGCTCTCTTTTATAAGACAAGAGAGTAGTACATCGTTTAGAGATAAGCAATATGGGATAAAGAAACAAGTGACTAAAAGACAAATAACCAAAATACACGAAGTAAAAACAACAATATAGTGTATATACTAATACTCCCCCTCGAGCTGGAGCATAGATGTCAATCATGCCCAGCTTGTCAGTCATAGCAGTGAATCTAGACTTCAGAAGTATTTTGGTTAAGATGTCAGCCACTTGATCTGAGGTATGTATGTAGGGCGTAGATATCTGGCCAGATAAGACATCTTCTCGAACAAAGTAACAATCAACCTCAATATGATTTGTTCGTTCATGGAAGGTAGGATTACTGGCAATAAAGGTAGCAGCCTTGTTGTCACAGTACATAGGGATAAGACTAGAATCAGAAATGCCAAAGTCTTTCAGCAGGCTCTCCAGAACAATTCACATGTAGTATGCGCCATGGCGCAATATTCTGCTTCAGCACTCGAGTGAGCAACAACTGTTTGTTTCTTACTGCGCCAGGTAACCAGATTTCCACCTACAAAAGTACAGTAGCCAGAGGTGGGGCGTCGATCGACCTTGCTCCCCGCATAGTTAGAATCAGAATATCCAACAAGGTTACAATGACCATTTATTTATACAGCAGACCTTTCCCAGGGGAGCTCTTCAGATATTTGAGAATGTGACAGACTACATCCCAATGACATTGTCGGGGTTTGTCAAGATATCTACTAACAAGTCCAACTGTAGATGTGATATCAGCACGAGTGACAATAAGATAGATGAGCTTGCCAACCATGCGTCGACACTGATAGTGATCATGATAAGCAGGAGAATTCTCATCATCCCAGTTGGTGTTTGGATCCAGAGGAGTACTAGCAGGCTTTGCACCAAGAAGACCTGTTTCAGATAGAATATCCAGAACATATTTACGCTGAGATAGGCACAATCTAGAGGTTGACCGAGAAACTTCAATACCAAGAAAGTAGCGCAAGGTGCCTAAATCTTTGGTGACAAAATATTTCTCCAGATAACGTTTAGTCGCCTGAATGCCAGCAAGATCACTCCCTGATAGAATGATGTCATCAACATATACAATCAGAATAACAATGCCAGAAGTAGTCTGTTTAACAAAGACAGAATGATCAGATTGGGAACGTCTAAAATGAAATTTCTGAAGAATGGTGCTAAGTTTATCAAACCAAGCACGGGGACTTTGTTTTAAGCCATAAATTGCTTTCCGCAAACGACAGACTTTGGAGGACTCCCCCTGAAGCACAAATCCGGGAGGTTGTTCCATATAGACTTCCTCATGCAGATATCCATATAGAAAAGCAATTTTCACATCAAGCTGAAATAAGGGCCAATCAGAATTAATTGCAACAGAAATAAGTATGCGAACTGAATTCAGCCGGGCCACAGGTGAAAAAGTATTAAAATAGTCAACGCCGTAAGTCTGTGTGTAGCCCTTGGCAACAAGCCTAGCCTTGAGATGCTCAAGCGTGCCATCTGGTTGATATTTAATAGTAAACACCCAACGACATCCAACCGGAGAACAATCAGTGGGAGGATCAACCAACTCCCAAGTGTTACGATCAATAAGAGCCTGCATCTCAACTTCCATGGCCTGACGCCAAGCAGGATGTTTAAGAGCTTGAGAAGCATTTTTAGGAATAGAAACAACAGAAAGAGCAACAGTAAAATTGGCAAAGTTAGTCCCCAGGTGAGCAGTAGTACAGAAATTCCCAATCGGATGTTTGGTACATGTTCTAGTTCCTTTCCTTAAACTGATAGGAATATCTAAGTCAGAGAATACCTGAGGTGATGACTGATCTGGCATTGAGGAAGAAGATTCTGGAGGGGCTATAGAGGGAGTTGTCGTCTTCGGTCTTCTTTGATAAACTTTCAGCTGAGGAGTAGCAACAACAGGAACAATATCAAGGGAATCAGAATCATCAATCATCGGTAATGGTGTCTCCATTAATAAATCTGACGTAGGGGCAGACCCAACAGAAGAATAGAATGACATGTGCTCGAAGAAAACAACATCAGCCGAGACCATCCATTTTTTTGAAACTGGATCATAACATCGGTACCCTTTTTGAGTCCTAGAGTACCCTAAGAAGACACACTTGATGGCACGGGGATCAAGTTTGGTTAAACTAGGACGTAGGTTTTTAACAAAGCAAGTACTCCCAAAAATACGAGGAACAAAAATTAAGGGTGCATTAGGGTACAAGATTTGATAAGGGATTTGATTCCCAAGAACAGAAGATGGCATGCGGTTAATGAGATAGCACGCAGTGGAAATAGCTTCAGGCCAAAAACACTGGGGAACATTATAGTGAAAAAGTAAAGTATGAGCAATGTCAAGAAGGTGGCGATTCTTGCGTTCGGCGACTCCATTTTGTTGCGGGGTGTAGGCACAGGAGGTTTGGTGAATAGTACCTAGTTTGCGGCAAAAACTGCTGACCAAGGATTGCATGAATTCAAGAGCATTGTCAGTGCGGAATTTTTTTATAGGTTTGCTAAACTAGGTACGTATTTCAGCAAAATAAGCAGTAATAGTCTCAAGAATATTAGACCTATCCTTTAGCAAGAAAATCCAGGTGGTCCTAGAGAAATCATCAATAAAGCTCAGAAAGTAACGGAATCCAGAGATACTCGAGACAGAACAAGGTCCCCAAACATCAGCATGTATAATATCAAACGGCTGTTTTGAACCAATACATAATTTCTTTGAAAAAGTTGCTCTAGTTTGCTTGCCCAATTGACAAGTTTCATAATGAAAAACAGAATCTGAAATATGAGGTAGTAAATGCTTTAATTTGGCTGCCGACGGGTGTCCCAACCGATAGTGCCACTGGATGCCAGTCACAGAAGATGTCAGATACGCCGCAGTCTTTGGAACATCCAAGTAATATAAACCATCTGGTCCCTCATGGCCCGAACCAATCTTTGTCCTCGTGTGCAGATCTTGAAAAACAACACCATCCGGGTCAAATGTAATAGAGCAACGAAGGCTCTTCACAGTTCTATTGACAGATAACAGATTTATAGGGAACTTAGGAACATATAAAGTAGAGCGCAGAGGCAGACATCCAGGAGTGCATATATCACCAAAACCAGTAACCTGTGTTTGAGAGCCGTCAGCCAGAGTAACAGGAGGTATAACAGTAGTGTTATGTAAATGAGAAAATAATGTAGGATTACCAGAAATATGGGATGTCGCACCCGAATCGATCACCCAAGTGTTTTTACCGGACTGAGTCAGAAGAGCAGTGCTACCATTAGTGGAGGCCTCAGTAGAGGAAGCAAGCCGTGCTTGTAGTAGTTTCTCAAACTCCGATCGGATCCAATCGGCAGACGGAGGTGCAGAAGTAGTGGCAGTGTCAGGCTGATCTGTGGTGACTTGATTCGCACAGGCTGGGTTCCCATGCTTTATCCAACAACGATCTTCATTGTGATTGGTACGCTTACAGAAGGTACAAAAGCGTTGTTCAGTAGTCTCAGCAGGAGAAGAGGAGCCGCGTCGTGGTCCAGAAGAACGCCCGCGACCACGTCCCTGACCACGGCCGCGTCCACGGGAGGAGTCACCAGTCCGAACATCAACGACTGTTCTGTCAGAAGAGTTAGGTAGGTTTGCGAAACGGAAGGAAGGCGTTGAACATGCTTCAGAACGTCTCTCAGGGTAGGAAGGGGATCACTAGAGAGGATCTGATCAACGACTCCTGCAAAAGATGAAGGTAGACCAACGAGGAACTGGACAAGTTGAAGCTCGTTCCTTTGACGCTGGATTTCCGTGATATCTGCAGACAGAGGATGGTAGACCTCGAACATCCCAAAGAGCACAACAGTTGTTGTAGTAATCCTCCACGGAGTCAGTAGCAGAGTACTCTTGTTTGGCCAGTAGCTTGAAGATTTCAAAAACCTTCTTCGGATTCTGCTGGTGAGAGTATACGTGGGAGAGTTCATCCCACATATCCTTGACAGTCTTGAGGCGAAGGAGAGACTGGCTGATTTTAGGTTCCGCACTATTGACCATCCAGGTCATAACACCATAATCTTCCTTGGACTAGAGATCGTAGGCCTGTTTGGTCTTGTCATCAACATCAACAACAGGGATGGTCAGACCCTTGGTCGACAGATGAGAGAAACGCCCTTGAGCCTTGACGTACAGTTCAAAGGAGGCTGTCCAAAGATGATAGTTGGGGCCATCCAACTTGACGGTAGTGACGCACAGATTGCAAGGAAGGTCAGGAGTCGCCATTCGAGATGATAGAGATAGTCAGAATCAAGGGTGCATATAGCAACAGAGGTAGTAGTCACTAGTCAGCAGCAGAAGTCCAACACATGGACTAGAAGTAGCATATAGAAGATCCAAGCATGGATCTCAGAAACCCTCGTAGGGGCAGCAGGAGAAGATAGAAACCTACACCAACATGGAGGAACAATCACTCCACCATGAGGAGCAAGCAAACAGAGCAAAAGACGCCTTTTACGACGTCAACATGCCAGAAACTGGAAAGTTACCGAAGCTGTCCGGAGGTTTCGGGGAAGAAGATGGGTGGAGGATTGGGTGTACTTGATGGATTAAGCCATGGTAATGGAATGGGTTAGGGTGTTGAAAGGTGGTGGAGGGTTGGCGGAGGGGTGGGTGGTGGCAGGAGTGGTGGTGGTGATGGCTGTGGGCAGCGGCAGGGTGGCTGTGGGCGACGACAGGGGGTGGGCAGGTGTGGCGGCGGCGCAAGGGGGCTGGGGAGAGAGAGGAGGGAGAGGGGCAACTAGGATTGGGGGGGATGAGAGGCGGCTAGGGTTTAGGGAGGATCGAGACGCTCTGATACCATCTAGAATAGAAAAATATTGCTTCTTATTGAGTGAATAAAACCAACACAATGCTCTCTCTTTTATAAGACAAGAGAGTAGTACAACGTTTAGAGAATAGCAATATGGGATAAAGAAACAAGTGACTAAAAGACAAATAACCAAAATACACTAAGTAAAAACAGCAGTAAAGTGTATATACTAATATGGAGCATCCTCGTGCGGAGAACTTCCATGGCAGATCTAGATCTACGGCAACGCCTGGGGGGCAGCCAAGCCAAAAGGCAGCTACAGCCGCCCGCAGGCGGAATTCTTCTCTCCTCTTTTTATTTGCGTTTGGGTTGGGTCACTACTCAAATACCATGTTGTAAAGTAAAAGAAGTCTGTGCGATATATTTGATTAGAGGAACCCCCCTCCTATATATAGAAGTGAGTGTGTACAAACTTTAGACTAAACCCTGATGCCTCAAGACTCACTTGGGCCCGTATATAAATAGACTCCAATAACTTAATTAACAAAATTAACAGACACTCGAACATATAGGAAGCCGAAACCCGCCAAAAATCTCCCACTTAGTGCTTAAGCAGTTACAAGCTGTTGTCCCCACGCTTACAACTTTATGCTTTTTTAAAACATTGATCCAAACACTAATGGGCACTTAAGCCCATGTACATAAAGAAACAATACTGACACACACTAATACTTCTCCTAAGCTGGAGCATGGGAAATCATATGCTCAACTTGCTGACATATAGAATGACAAAAGTCAAACATGATTGCAAAAGCAACCATAAAGACTCAACAAGCTCAAAATCATCCCCTACAAGAAAAATCACCCCCCCTAATATTGCAAACAAGCACTCAACACCGCACTCAAGCTGATAATCAGAGAGGGAAATAGAGCTTCTTGATCGCAAAATGAAATGGTATTTGGAGTATCAATAATATGCAACATGTAGGCTCAAGTGTCTTCATCTTTGTCACAAACATCAAGTAGACCTGAGAGTGCTGGTGCACAAAAGCATGTATTGTTCTTGTTAGGGTTGGACCACCATTTTGATACCATGTCAGAAAACAAGATAATTAGAAAATTCCTTCTATGATTCTTGTTGTTTTATGATGGGTATACCTCTCTCCTATATATGGGAGAAGAGGTAAATACAAGACATTAACGAAACCATAATGGATAAACTAAAACACTCATTTACTCTAACAACCTTCAAGAGATTGATGTTTTACGAAGAAGATGCATCAAGAACCAACCACATTCTTATCTAAAGGCGGGGTCACCAGATCCCATGTCTAATTGTCTTAAAGAGCAATTATCTTGTCAACCATTACAATCTTCCATCTTGGACGTTGAAGAGCTTCCTCATGATTCTTGGCAATGACGGTACATGAGGAGAGTTTTTGAGGATTTAGCCGGAGTTGGCTGTAGATGGTGGGGTAGAGAGCTGGGATCTAGCGACTACCTTCACTGATACACCATAGGGTATGGCTGAACAAGCTTAGAAGATGGATCTAGTTGTGGGTGGGGAAGCTCAATGTCTAAGGGGAAGAAGGCATGGGGTGCTGGAGAAGTGTTGGGTGTAGTCTAGCCAGAATAGAAAAAATGGATTCAGGAAAGGTGACTTTGACAAAGACAAACATGTATATGTGAAGTAGCATAACAATTATATCCTTTTTGCACTTGTGAATATCCCAAAAAGACTATCTTAAATGCTCAAGGGCCGTGTTTATCAACTTTTGGATCATTTTTTTAATAGAAGCAACACACTAATTCTCGAAGCAAAAGAGAGTATCAGTAAGTGATAACTGATAAGAAAAATGGTTGTTGCATTAAACAACCGACGAGAGCTGATAAAAACACAGTGAAAACTGCTTTTGACCATAAACTTCGCGTAAACATGCATTGATAACTAAGGTGTGAGTGAAATCTAGGATTTGATGAGTATGGGTACATGATCGCTCGTGAAATATGTTGACATCCGGATTGAAAAAGAATATGACATATTGAACATATTCAAAGGCATATTCAGTCCTAAGAGTTTTCATTTGTCATAAACTATACAAATCATTTTATGAAAGGCGCAGATGCTCGGAATAACTTTATCACAAGATTTTTGTAAAGCCACATCCTTCTAGAATAATCATCGACAATGATAGAAAACCCAATAATTATAGTCAATGGTGTAAAAAGAACCCCAAACAACATTGTATATTAAGTCAAACAAAGCTAAAGATTGTTCTCAATGTGAGAAGAAAAGGATAAATGGTGATGCTTATTTAGTTGGCAAGAATCACAAGGTACACATGAAGTAGTAGAAAGCGAAGGCTCAAGACGCTTTAGCTTCTCAAGAGACGGATGTCCATAGCATTAGTGAAGTTGCAAAAGGCAAACTCACCAAGAAGGCAGAACGATATGGTGTATCAACAGAGAACTAGAGATTACTAGAACATGTATCTTGCCCAAGCTTCATCAAAGTCCATATTCCATAGATCCTACAAAGCAAAACAAACTGGTCTAAACCTAACATAAAAAAGAGCGTTGACCAATTTGGTAGCATACATTAGGATAAATGGAAAGTTAGTTACATAATAAACGTACTTGAGTCAAATATGGGTTATAATGGGACAATATTACATTGTTCAACTATTTTTATGGAAACATCTTCTAAAGTGACAAATGAATGATTGATATGGGTTTCAAAGGAACAAATGATAAGTTGCTTACTGGTCATGTCTTAGGGGGTTCTAGAGTCCACCATCAAGTTGGAGTTGGTAGCAAGCATTGAGGAACCAACACTACTTGGCATAAAGGCAGGGAATCAACATATCAAAAATTGTTGCTAGGAGGCGTTGAAGAGTTGTTGATATTCTTCAACAATAAAGGAGACCTAAGAGGAGTCGTTGGTAGACATGGGTTTGAGTTAGAGGACTGCGCTACCATCTATCCTCTATGTAACCGAACTTCCCGTAGAAGGTATATATGTGGTGTGGTATTAGCCACAACCCTTGCCTTGAGCAACAACAAATGCTGCCTTGGGTACCATAGTAGACTTGGTGTCGACTATTGGACATCTGATGGAGAGAGGTGGACGTATGCATCGTTAAGGGAGGGAAATTGATCAAAACTGGGAATGATGCTTCGAATGGGAGTGGCTTTTGATGCAGATCATTGAGAAATTTAGCAGTGATGAAGCTTTCTGTTCATTAGTCTGAGCTCCCTAAGAGGCGTGAGAAAAATTTCAGTTAGTGAGACAAAGATTGAATGGTCTCAAAATGTTCTTCCAATGTCTTCTTGAAGAGAACAACTTGCCCCACAAGTTGTAGATGCAGAGGGCATTAAAATATTTGGTATAAAACTTCTTCGCAACATCCCATGTCTCTGTATTGCCAGATGATTGGAGGATACATGGTATTCCATGACCAATAGACGACCTAACTGTTATCTTAACGTCAATTTTTGTTGTCCTCTGTAGTTATAGTAATGTATTTAAGTTGGTGCATGGGCTCAAGAAAAGTGTGAATGACATTCATTCATGGCAAGTAGTTCCAATCGCTAAACGGGGAGCCTTCCATAGTGCAAGTAGGTCAATTATCGAAATGATGTCATAGTGGAGTAAAACATGGTAGTAAAAATAAACGCTACTAGAATGAGGCATGGCAAGAATGAAATGGAGAATCATTACCCGTATAATACATGGTAGGTAGAGGGTAGAGCCATTACATAGGGAAGGCATAGCATTGTAGGGACAAAAAATCAAATACCTATTGAGAGAACTACTCACCCATGCATTAGGGTTTATTGTATGTGGAGGAAGAAGATGAGAAGACCACTAACTGACAATGTTTTTTGACAATTTTTTTTGTAAGTTTGATTTTTGTCTAGGTCAATTTGTTTTTATGAGAGCATGACCTGATCTGAGAGGAGGGGGCAGAGTAACGAAAAGAGGCTAGTCCCTGCTAGACCAAGTGGCAACAACAGGTGGGTGGAGGGGTGAGATACACCAACATGATTGAGTGGAGTAGGGATAGCGACAACAAGGGGTAGCAACAAGAAAGACGCAAAGGGCTTGGTAGTTGGAGGTGGTTTGGTGGTGGTGTTTGTTGAAGCAAATGCTCTTGACAACATGTCAACGATTGTGGAGAGAGGAATCGACGACGATTTCTGCATGAGGACCACACGATGGCGAGAGGTGGAGGTGCGATGATTGGAGGTGAATGTGGCTGCTTTGTTGCTACTTGTGGGAAAGATTGGCACTGACTATTGCTAAAAGAGAAAGAAAAGGAAGAAGGGAGGGAGATTAAAGTTAGGTTTTATGCTAAGTGCTCTCATACAATTTTGGTAATCATGGTTGTAGTATTAAGTTTAGAATGAATACATAGGTTCTTATATAAGAGAGGTATGGTGTACTAAAAGTACATGATAAGAAAAGGAGAGATACAATAGAGAGACCCATTACACCCTTTTAGCATATTATTACACGCAACATGGTTTTTGAGCCCAAATCGTTTATTGCTATTTCATCTCCCTTTACCTTCACCCGCCAGTTTCTCCATCCTACTGTGAACACAACTTTACCGTCTTATCAATTGGCAAAGTGGCACTCTTGCTAGTGACACGTTGCTATGTACCGCTTTAGTAACTCTTGTATACGTTCTCAAATTGCATCCAAAACAACACCATGGCACACAATGGGAACATAATATCCCAGTTGATGAGGTCGAAAACCAGTTGGTTGACCATGATAGATATCTCGAGATATTGAGCCATGCTTGTTGGCATATGCACCATTTTGACTGTTTCCTCCAACATAAGTTGGGAAACTAACGTCCACCTCCGCGGTACCAGTATCAGGTCCTCAATCTTTGGCCTCAACTGGACCTAATGATGAAGGTTGGCATCCCCAATTTCTATGGCATGGACAATTTTGACCCGTTACATAACTGGCTAAACAACATCGAATCAATATCCAATTGGCACTAATTTCCAGATGAGTCACTGCCTACAATATGCTAGATGTTAAATTTTAGGGAAAAATGATGACAAGGTGGAAGCAGATTCACAATTTCTATCATATTCACGCTTGGGCCAAGATGAAATTGAAGACAAACAACTGTAAGTAGCAATTATACATCAAATTGTCTAACTTGGAGCAAGAGTCTCTTAGTTGAGTACTCAAAACTACGACTTGGTCTATATGGTTATGTTAGAGATTAGAAACTGTTCATGTAGTCTTTTCTCATATGCTTTCTTTATTGGGTCTATTATGTAGATGTTCTCTTCCTATATAATAAAGGTTAGCCTGCTACAACAGGGCGTCGATTTGGCCCAATACTTTCACATGGTATTAGAGCAAGCCCTGGGGTTGTAACCCTATTCGCCGACCACATCTTCCTTGTGAATATATTTCATTATATTCAGCTGTTTATTCTATTTTGTAATTTATATATCCTGCTGGACCTCTATGAAATTCTCCAACTTCTCTCATTAATAAAAAGGGAGAAGACTCATTGCCTCTCCTCACGCTGCATTGCACGCAGCATTACGACACCCGTGTTGACATGGTATCAGAGCGGGAGATCTAACTCGATCGTCATCCTCACGTAGCCGCCGCCAGCCGCAGCAGTTGCCGCTGGCCACCAACAGCCGCCAACGCTCTCTAGCAGCCGCAGTAGGCGCTGCCGGCAACCATCGCCCGCAGCAGCCGCCAGTCGCCGCCGACCGCCCAAGGCGGGCACAGCAGTCGTCGGCCCAAGGCGGGCACAACAGCCACCGCCCGGGGCAGGTGCAACAACTGCCGCTAAGAGCAGGCTCTCTCTCTCCTCTCCTTTCCAACCGTCGGGTCCTTCGGTTGATCCAACGGATTTTTAAATCTCAAACCGAAGGGTTCGTCGTTACGTAGGAAATACCTAATCACATCTCATCCATGCGTGATTAGAGAACTTCCGTTTGGGGGCTGTGGATGCGCCAGACACGCATCTAGTTCTTTGATGTGACGTGTATCTCTCCGTTACTCAAATCTTCCTGTGACGCGTATCAATCTGTCACCTTTTCTTCTCGTCAAATCATGGAGGAAACTAAGGTGTCTACCATCTATAGCGAGATGTCACCTATCCCCTCCATCAAGTTGAACAGGAAGAATTATCTCTTATGGATGAATGCTGTCCATACAATGTTAGAGTCCCGAGATAAGGCTAGACATATTGATTCTGATCCTCCTACGTCTACTGACAAAGGCTATGCTGAATGGAAGCGTCATAATAGTCTGGTGAAGACATGGTTGTGGGGGAGCATGGAACCTGGGATTGCCGCTAGGTTCATGTTCTACACTACTGCCAAAGAGATATGTGATGCAGTAAAGAAACATTATTCTCAAGAAAAGAATGCTCTTCGTCAGTTTATGATATATGACCGCCTATTCGCAGAACGACAGGGAGACAAGTCTTTAGAAGAATAATTTGGAGTGATCCAAGGTATTGTACAAGAACTGAGCTTCTATCATCCATTGACTGTCCAGGAACAAGTCAAAGACAAAGATGATTTGATTACAACAAAGTTATTATCTAGCCTGAGTTCTTCGTGCCGTTCAGCCCGCAGCGTCATCCTAGCTTCTGACAAACTTCCCAGTTTGGAAGAAGCTTATTCAAGGATTTTACAGGCAAATTTTGAACATGTTGATCCTACAACAATCTTGTCTCTTGGAGATTTCCATGCTTCTGTAGATGCTGCAGTGAGAGGACAGATAGATATAGACCGAGGACGTGGCACTCGCCCTAAGTGCACTTTTTTTGACAAACCTGGACACACAGTTGAGAAATGTTGGAAGAAGCATGGTAGACCTACTGCACCACCTGTGGGAGCAGCAAACTATGCTGCCACTACTGAGTCTTCTGAGCCTCCTGTTTCGAGTTCTGGTTCTTCTGGCATCACACTCACCAAGGAGGAATATGATAGATTCATTCTGGCTACCCAACATCTTAGTTTGGGATCATCTTCTTCAGCCAATCTGGCGTCTACCACTGGTAATCATGCTACCTCTTTACTGACTTCTGGTTCTACTTCTTCATGGGTGGTTGACTCTGGAGCGTCACAACATATGACTGGTATGAGGAGACTACTTCATTCCATTGACTCACATATTCCTCACCAATCTGTAATAATAGCAGATGGTTCAGTGAGGAGAGTGTTAGCCAGTGGATCTGTTTCCCTGACTCCTAAAATTGATCTTAAATGCGTACACTTTGTGCCTGCATTTCCATTTAATCTTCTCTATGTTGCTAAATTGATTGATACTGTGAAATGTACGGTGACTTTTGGACCTTGTTTTGTATTACAAGATCTCAAGAGTATGAGGACGATTGGTGGGGGGCTAGGAAAGGTGATCTCTACCTCTTCCATGGTGACAGTCTGCCTCGCGAAGTATCTGCTCCTGCTCTAGCTATCCTTTTGAGCGGTTCTCCCTTACTGTGGCTCTACATATATGGACATCCTTGGTTAGAGAGCCTGAGGAAGTTAGAACCTGAGTTGTCTCAAGTTTCTTCATTAGAGTGTCAATACTGTCAACTGGGGAAACATCATAGAATGTCTTATCCCGACCGTGTCAATAAACGGGCGT
Source organism: Alisma plantago-aquatica (assembly GCA_963693085.1). Lineage (NCBI taxonomy): Eukaryota > Viridiplantae > Streptophyta > Magnoliopsida > Alismatales > Alismataceae > Alisma > Alisma plantago-aquatica. The sequence goes on along the minus strand of OY856411.1, from coordinate 505,857,668 downwards.
CTTGTCCTTTTGAGTTAGTCCACAGTGATGTTTGGGGTCCTGTAAAAGACCATAGCTATAATGGTTTTTGCTATTTTATTTCCTTTGTGGATGATTTTTCGCGCATGATATGGATTTATTTGTTGAAGAGTCGAGAGTCTGTGCTATCCATTGTCAAGCATTTTCATGAAGAAATAAAAGTTCAATTTGATTGCATTCTTCAATCTACACTCAGACATATGGGGTTGATTTCTTTGAGACCTTTTCACCAGTGGCTCGTCTGAATTCTGTACGTATTCTTATTTCTCTGGCTACCACCTTTGACTGGCCTCTATTTCAGCTAGATGTCAAGAATGCCTTTCTTCATGGTGATCTACAAGAAGAAGTATACATGGAGCAACCACCTGGTTTTGTTGCTCAGGGGGAGTGTCAGAAGGTGTGTAGATTGAAGAAAGTTATCTATGGGTTGAAACAATCTCCTAGAACTTGGTTTGACAAGTTCAGTGATGTTGTGCTAAAGATGGGCTTTTCTCGTTCTGTGAATGATCACTCCTTATTTTATTCTAGTTACTTCTGGTGGATCTATTATTGTTGTTGTATATGTTGATGATATAGTTATCACTGGCAGTGATTCTACAGGCATATCACCTGTGAAAGAAGGCTTGCAGGGGCACTTTCATACAAAGGATCTGGGAAAACTGAGATATTTTCTGGGCATTGAAGTACTTAGATCTCATGCAGGTACCAATTTGTCTCAAAGAAAATATGTGCTGGATTTACTACAGGAAGCAGGTATGAGTGAGTCCAAGCCCGTGTCTACTCCTATGGACTATCATGTAAAGGAGATGATTGGTGATACTGATTATCCAGATCCAGGATATTACAGGAAAAATGTTGGTAAACTGATATATCTGACAGTTACACGCCCGGACATTTCTTTTTCTACAAGAGTGGTGAGTCATCATATGAGCTCACCAAACAGTCTCATTAGACATCAGTCTGTCGTATTTTGAGATATCTGAAAGGTGCACCTGGTAAGGGAATCACCCATTATAGACCGAAGACCTCTGTATGCTGTATCTACTCTTTCTCTTACTGGTTATGCAGATGCAGATTGGGCTGGTAATCTGAATGACAGGAGGTCTATGTCTGGATATTGCACATTTCTAGGAAATCACCTTATTACCTGGAAAAGCAAAAAGCAGAATGTTGTGGCAAGATCTAGCACGGAAGCTGAGTATAGAGCAACGACACATGCCTGTTGCGAGTTGTAGTGGGTTAAATCTGTACTTTCTCAATTAAAGATTCCTATTTTGTCTTCTATAGAACTCAGATGTGACGATCAAGCTGCTATCTACATTGCCAAGAACCCAGTCTTCCATGAACGCACGAAGCACATAGAGGTTGACTGCCACTTTATTAGAGACCAGATCAAGAATGGTACTGTTGTGACTTCGCATGTCAAATCTGAAGATCAACTTGCAGATGTTCTCACAAAGCCATTGAGTCCAACAACATTTTTAGAGTTTTTGCAACAAGCTGGGCATACACGATGTGTATGCTCCAGCTTGAGGGGGAGTGTTAATATATTTCGTTATATTCAACTGTTTATTCTATTTTGTAATTTATATATCCTGCTGGACCTCTACGTAAATTCTCCAACTTCTCTTCTTAATAAAATGGGAGAAGGCTCATTGCCTCTCCTCACGCTACATTGCACACAACATTGCGACACCCGTGTTCACACTCCTCTCTCTCCTCTGCTCCACCGCCGTCATCACCTCCGCACGGCGACTTCTATTATCGTCAGACACTGTCGACCGGTCTCCCGTTATCTCCACCAAAGCATAGTGGCTGCTTGAAGGAGAGGCACTCGTTCTATCCCACAGAGAGGAGGAGCAACTCCTTTATCATTTTCTTTCCTCTCTACGTAGTCCTCTGACGCGGATGAGGGGCTGTTGATGCATCAGATTCGTATCATCTATTGACTCAACTGACAATGCTAATTCCTGTCACCTCGACGTGTCTTCCCAGGGTTATCTTTCTCACCGGTCAGTCTTCCAGGGGCTATCTTTCCCTTTGACGATGCTAATTCCCATTTAGATCTGTAGCAGAATCGTCTGACACATCGTGTCATCTGGCTTACGCGGTGTGCCGGAGGAAGCCTATTTCTCACGCCTTCGACATCTTACACATCATGCTGATTTTTTGATACGGCGTGTTGGCAAAAGTCTGTTTCACACCTGTGACGTCTTACACGACATGTTGATTTTTCGACACGTGTTGACGAAAGTTTGTTTCATGCCTGCGACATATTGCATGACGTGTTGATTTTTCGACACAGCGTGTCGACGAAAATCTGTTTCACGCCCGTGACATCTTACATGACACGTCAGACCTCCACACAGCGTGTCCGTAATTTACACGGCGTGTCAGAATTTCTACACGGCGTGTTGTCGACAATATGTCTCAACTTCTACTACTAAAATCATTCTAATACGATCTCACTATGGGAGATGAAAGGCCTGTGACTTCTGTTACAATAGTCTACAATGATCAATCAATTTCCATGCAACTTACCTCACATAATTAGTCTTTTGTGGATGAATGCCATCTATACCGTTCTTGAATCTGGCAGGAGCATGGATATCACTATCTCCAAGGAGGAGTATGGCCGTCTTCTTCATGCCACTCAACAACTCCCTCTTGGTTCTTCCGCCAATCTTGTCTTAGATGCAGGTAACCAAGTGATATCACTTATTGCTTCCCACTCATTTTCTACATGGGTGGTGGATTCAGGGACCTCCTAGCGTATGACCGGTATACATTCCATGCTTCTTTCCCCGGATTCGTAATATCCCACATTCTACTGTGACTGTAGATGATGGATCGGTCAGACTAGTTCAGGCCTGTGGATCTGTACAAGCATCATCTTCTTTGACTCTACAATCTGTACATTAAGTACCAAAGTTTCCTTTTAATCTAATGTCTGTAGCTAAGTTGGTTGATTCCTTAAACTGCTTGGTGATATTTGGGTTTTCCTTCTTCGTGTTGCAGGATCCCAGGAGCTGGAAGACGATTGGTGGAGGATCTAGGAAAGGTGATCTCTACTTCTTTGAGGGTGATCACCCAGCTCGCTAGATCTCTTCCACCTCATCTACTGTCCGCAGTTGCTCTCCCTTACAATGGCTTTGTCACTATGGATATCCTTCCTTGCAGTCTTCAGAAGCTTGTTCCTAGCTTATATTCGGTAAAGTCTATCGATTTTTCGTCTTGTCAACTAGGCAAGCATCATCGTGTTTCTTCCCTGGTCGTACTATAAAACGCTTTAAGCATCCTTTTGATCTTATTCATAGTGATGTCTGGGGTCTTGTTAAAGAACCAAGTTACAATGGCTTTCGTTACTTTCTTTCTTTGATTGATGATTTCTCCCAACTTGTCCTCATACACCTCAACAAAATGAGGTTGCTGAGTGCAATAATTGTTATTTACTTGATGTAACCTGTATGCTACCTTTTCAGATGTCTGTGCCAAAGAAGTTTTGTTCTAATGCTCCTCTCGTTGCTTGTTTCTTGATTAACATCCATCTTCTGTCTTGCATGGGGCCACCCGCTTTTCTGTTTTACGACCAGACGAGCAAGCTTTTGCTGTACTCCTCTGTGTCTTTGGTTGTACTGCGTTTGTTATGAGTTTAATCCACGTGTTTAGACAAGTTCTCTCCTCGCGCAGTCCACACTGCCTTTTTGGGATATTCTCCCACATAGAAGGGGTACCAATGTTATTGTCGTCGTCTTCGTAGTATGTTTGTGTTGGATGACGTTACTTTAATGAGTCCACTCCTTACTTTAGTGTCTCTTTCCAACACGAGGGGGAGCACAACCATGAGAGTGAACTTACCTTTGAGAATGATAGAGTGAGAGAGCGAGAGCCACTACTCCCTGTACCCAGTGACGAGAGTGCGCTAAATACTACTACTATTATATCGCCACCACCACCAGTTATTCAACCTTTTCCACTGGTTTACACCGGGCATGCAAGGCATCATCCAAAAGATGTAGCGACATCATTCCATCGGATTATCTCATCATCGTCAGTTACTCGTGAGGTACCTGTTCATGCTGAGAGTTCCCTTGATACTTTTGTTTCAGACTTACACCTTCCAGTTGTAGCTCGTAAAGGTGTTCGGTCTTGCATATACGACATCCTATCTCTAGTGTATGTTACTTATCCCATCTGTCACCAGTAACGTGCACATTTGCTCTCTAGCTAGATTTTACAATTGTACCTCACTCATATGCAGTAGCAGCCTGACATGATGGTTGGGGCCAAGCCATGAATAGTGAGATGGAAGCTCTTTCTGGCACATGGGACTTGGTGGATCTTCCTCTTGGGAAGTCTGTTGTAGGCTAACACAAACGGATGAATATGTTGACCGTTTGAACTTTGAAGGCTCGATTGGTGGCCAACGGGTACACTGAGACACATGGAGTGGACTTCTTTGAGACTTTTTCTCCTACTGCCCGGCTAAATTATGTACGGATCCTTGTTTTGTTGCTACTGATTATGTCTAGCCTCTTCTCAAACTGGGTGTCAAAAATGCATTTCTTCATGGCGATCTTCTTGAAGTGGTGTACATGGAGCAACAACGTGGGTATGCTGCTCAGGGGGGTGTCAGCATGTGCAAATTGAAGAATTCCTTGTATGGCCTGAAGCAATCACCACTTGCATGGTTTGATAAGTTTAGTGCTGTACTTATACAATTTGGATTCAGTCGGTCTTCTACTAATCATTCTTTATTTGTGTGCAAATCCTTTGGTGGCACTATTATTCTGGTTGTATATGTGGACGATATTGTCATCATAGGTGATGATCTTATTGGCATTTCACATCTCAGAGTGGCTACAAACACAATTTCAGACTAAAGATTTGGACAATCTTCGTTATTTTCTCGGAACAGAGGTTCTACGTTCCAAGAAAGGCACAAATTTTTCTCACTAAAATATGTTCTAGACCTTTTTGCAGAGACATGCATGACACATTGCAAACCAGTCTCCACGCCCATGGATTGTCATACCAAGGTGGTTATTTTTGATGACAATGATTTTTTGGCTCCAACAAAGTACAAACGGATTGTTGGTAAGCTGACCGATTTGATGATTACTCGTCTTGAGATCTCCTATGCAGTAGGAGTTGTTAATTAGTTCATGAGTGCACCCAAGATGTCACACTGGATTGCGGTCACCCGAATCCTATGTTATATTACAGGGTCGCCAGGGAAAGGTCTCACTTATTTCACAAGGATTCTTCCTCTACTTTCTTGAAGCTTACTTGATGTACTGATGATGATTGGGCAGGTGATGTTGGAGATAGAGATCTACCTCAAGATATTGTGTGTTCCTTGGGTCACATTTGGTGACATGGAGGAGAAAGAAACAAAATGTGGTAGCACGGTCCAACATAGAGGCTGAATAGCAAACAATGACACATGTTTGTTGTGAACTACAATGGGTTATGTCCATATTGTCTGAAATGGGAATGTCTGCTAAAAATCCAATCTCTTATGTGTGATAATCAGGCAACCATTCACATTCCTAGCAGTCCTATGTTCCATGGGCGGACCAAGCACTTCGAGGTGGGCTGCCACTTTGTTTGTGATGTGATGCTCTCCAAGAAGATTCTGACTCCTCATGTTCGCATTGGATAACCTGTTGCATATATCTTCACCAAGCCCCTTATACCTTCAACTTTTAGCCATGAGTTCCAAGCTGGGCATGCCAATGTGTACGCTCCAGCTTGAGGGGAGTGTTAGAGAATATAAGTTATTCATGTAGTCTTTTCTTATTTGCTTTCTTTATTGGGTCTATTACGTAAATGTTCTCTTCCTATATAATAAAGGCTATCCCGCTACAATAGGGCATAACTTTGGCCCAATACTTTCATAAAGGTCAATTGAAATGCCATTATGATGATGATGGTCCATTGTAGTCTCACTTCTTCAATTCCCTTGCATTAAAACATGGACGAGGTCATCCATGCCGCCTTGTAGATTGAGCATGAGCAGAAGCGTTGGGTTTCTAGGAAAGAGATCGCCATCCGGAGACACTAATCTACTTGTAAATTGAAAACCAACACCATTACTACCATGCCAACCCCATTCTCTAAGACCACGTTGTTGCCAAACAAGGTCTAGCAATTTTGTGGTCAAGGCTATGACAATTGCTCCAACCACTGCCCTATCCACATGATGACAATGACATTAAACGATAAGAAGGAAGGTGACTTAGAGTATCAAGACTTTCTTTCTGCCAACGGGCACAACGACATTGTCACGATCAAATTCATGATATTGATCTGAGAATACCTGAGCCTCCCTCTCTTGACCCTAGAAATATTAAAATATCTACTCCGACTTGGAGTGTGCACGGCGAATCATTGACAGTGGCAGTTCTTAGACCTGTAAATGGATATCTGGAATCTACACATTCGTTATGGATTCAAGTCTAAAATTTTGATTTTTTTTTATATTTGTCGGATTCGGGTCCGATTATGGATATCAAATTTCGGATCCAAAATTTCTGATTGGGTATCGGATATTGCTACATCCGCTCTGAAAAAGTCCGAATTTGACAAATATATACATATATTATTAAATGTATATTATCTATACACAAATATATAAATATATGGACACTACATTATATATATTTAATGTAATATCAATGTTTCATGTATATAATACATATACTAACATTATATGTATACTTTTTGGTTTGGATATTTATCTGAATTCCGATAATATCCATTCAAATCGGATTCAGATGTTATCATATGATATCCATCAAATATCCGACCGAACATTTTTTTCCAGATTTAGATATCAGATATTACAGTATCCGCTCCGCATTCGATCCGTTTACGAGTCTAACAGTTTTATTAATGATCTCAGACACGATTGTCTAGAATTTGGGGAACGAGGTTATGTTAATGTTAGAAAACATGATTATAGTGTAATTGTGTATTGTTGCTATAAGATGTGTAGAGCCCTTTCCTATATATAGGAGAGGGGACAAGGACACAGTTACTAGACAAACCCTAACGAACTAGGACTCCAATTACGTAATGGGTCAAACAAACTTGGGTCTGTATACATAATTAATTCAATTATCCAACCACTCATATACTCTTTAGTCTTCACACTCCCCATCAAATTGGAGAATGGGAGATCACTTGTCCAATTTACAAACAGACAAAAAGATATACGACCACAAAAACAACCATACAAACCCAACGAAATCAAAGTCAACCCTCACCAAAACTTTTCCAGGCACTCTTAACATCCCCTCGTGTAGTCTAGAGCAGGTACATAATGTAGTTAGTGATAAATATTGAAGCAAAATCTAGACCAATAGATAACAACTAGTAGGTGCAACATCAACATCTCAATCTCCATTGTCAAGTCCATAGAGTGCTGGTACACAATAGTAGTAGCAGATGTCAATATGCACAACATTGCAGACATATGACCATCCAGAGAGTGCTGGTTCACAAGTAGCAAGTGATCAACATGATAACATAGCACAAACAAAATGTACTAGGGATGATGTAGCTAGATAATGGATTGCCACTCCAACGTGCATACAAACATGAAAACTCTAGATGCACATATATTCACATCAAAGCTCCATTACATATTGTAACACCTATAAATGTAAATCACCAAGAACTTGCACCGTCTTCTCTCTTCACTTCATTTCCATCGCAGTTGTAGACTTTGTAATCCAGAGGGTGTTGGATCTTAAGCATGCGATATTTAGTCGTCGTGCATAAGCATGGACAAGTAGAGAGTCAATGTGCAAATAAAACACAAAGAACATATAACAACGTATGACACATGCACTAATATAGCACAAGTAGACGATATAACAAAGCCGCAATATGAGACTATATGTAGATGTATAGGCTTCATAATGCAAAAGTAAACAACAGAGAAACTCTATAGCAACATATGACCATATCAATATAAGCATATGAAGTAGCAAACAACTATGCAACAGACGAAGAAAATAGCACGACAACATCAGATAACAACACAAAAAATTCCATAGAAGTAGCCAAGGTGAATGAGTAATGATAGAGAAGTTCCAGATAGTAGATGAGTTAGACGATCTAGAAGTCATATACATATCAATATCAATAACCTCTTCCTCTTTCCATTCTTGAACTTATCTCTTTCTTCATCTCCTCCTCCATCCCTTCTCTTCCCTTATTCTCTCCCTCACGTTTACAACGACAATAAGAGAATATGAAGTTGAAGCAATATGGAGTAGTCCGTATGGAGAGTGATAAGTAAGGGTATAGGTAGGCTTGTATGTAGAGGAGTGAAACCCAAAACACAAGTCAATGCAAACTTGACCATGTAACATGGATCTTGGTAAAAAAAGAAATGGAAGGTATTTGATTGACCCTTAGGCATGGAATATATGTGTGGTAGTAAAGAGATTGAGAAGGGAAGCCTAGTAGTATGTATCAAGGGTTGGAAGATGCAAAAAGACAACCTCAAACGATAATTGTTGCTGATATGGATAAATTAAGGGCACACAATGTATTGAAGCCTGCACCATATGATAGATTAGTAGCAGATGAAGTCAAACGCCGCTTGTTAGAGCCTTGTGGCATGCATGAAAGATAATAGACAAACAAGAGTGTGGTGCACATAGGCCGTCGAATAGTATGACACTATTAGTTGACACGATGTGTTGATGAAGTCACATGTTGTATGATGCAATCCATAAGTTGCAAAAAGCAAACAACAAATCACACATGTAAGGCTTACACACACTGTGTAGTAGTTAGACCAGATCTCATAGCAAATATGGTACATGGGGTGTAAGGCTCCCACAAACCATATATAAAACAAGGCAGAAACTTGCAACGAGAAGAGTTCACAACTTGTCATATGCGCACGTCGCGTGCAAATTTGGGGCACCACTCTGAGCAAGCAAAATTGGCCAAAACACTTCACACGTGTCACATGCACATGGCATGTCGCGGCGGAGCAGCGATGAAGAACCTCGAAATAACAACAATATGATGGGAAAATTGGTGCGATTTGTAACATAGCTGGATAGGGATTAATTATCCTTAATAGCATACAAAAAGTAGATTGTTTGTCATGATTGGCCTGGAGAAAAAGAAGTCAAACAACGATTTCACTAGGTGACAATGACATTGGATAGCGATGTCGCTGACAACATAGGTGGCAACGACATTGGATCTTGATGTCGCTGACAACGTAGGTGGCAACGACATAGATGGTTGGGAGTAGCAATAAGTCACATGTACGAGAGGACGACAATAACAAAGCATCATCATATAAAATATTGCTGTTGAAAATAGATCAAAAAGAGCCCATGGAGGCTAGAGAGATGCCTAGTAGACGACCAATCCAAGAAGAGGGCATCAATTGCCTGTAGGCCGAAGCTATCTTTTTCTCTTGTCTAGGGCTAGGGTTGGATCACTGCTCTAATACCATATCTGAAAACATGATTATAGTGTGATTGTGTATCCTTGCTATTAGATGGGCAGACCCTTTTACTATAATAAATACAAGAGGGGGCAAGTACAACATTACAAAACAAACCCTTACTGCCTAGGACTACAAATACATAATGGGCTATTCATACTTTGGCCCGTATAGTTTATCCAATTAACCTAACACTCATATACTCTTTAAGAGTCGAAAACTGATCCAACATTATACTGCCTCTGATGAATCAATGGCACTCATTGTTTTGCGATAGACATAGGTGTCTGATGCCCCATAATCTCTGTGATGTGCTACCATACGACATCGCACATCTCGTTTCGCACATCTCATTTTAGAATGACCATGGTAGGATGACGGTTGTAATTGCATGCAACATGAGATTTACTACTATCTACTCGATCTCAGGCGGTCTCTTTGGATGACATCTCAGCCAACTGCCCCTCTTCAGCTCTATAACTGCCGCACACTGCAACTTGGACAGACATACGCTAGTGTGCATTGACTCGCTAAAGGTTCAACTTTTTCAGCCAGGAGGAGCTGATATTGGATAAGCTATGCATTCGATCCACTTCTAGGCCCAATTTTTTTTAAAGAGCCTGATTAGACCCATTTGCTCATGTCTAGCTATTTTATCATCATCATCGTCATCATCACATCATCCTCATCATCTAAGTTGCATTCCCAACCTCATTGTGGTTACTTCTTTCTCTATTATGGGTCTATACTCTCTTTACGATGTAAAGATTTAGATCTCTTCCTTTAAGCCCCCCAAGTTAGCCCCACTGTTCCTCTTGACAATTCTTGTTTAAATAACAGTACTTTGGATTGGTGCATTTCTTCGTCTGTGTTGTACATGTGCGTACCATCTAAGGCGACACTCACGTAGCTTGTCCTCAATACTTGTCACCTCCACTTTAGTCCTTGTATAGTTATTTATCGAGCGATCTTTCCTTATCTTCCCACACATCCATCTTGACGTTCACATTTCTGCCACATTCATCCTGTGACACGTTTTTTTCATTGCCTAACATTCACTCCTATTCAACACGTTTGACCATATAGACCTGCTCTATAAAATTTACTTTCAATTTTAGAAGGATCTTTTGTGTCACAAACCATATTTGATATTTCATGTTTTTATTGCAGCTTTTCATGTTTCAGCATCTTCTTGAAGTTTTATATTTGGCTATTCTATGCAATTGCTAATTACCCAAAGTCATTACTGTTTTGAGTGATTAGTTATCTATACTTGGCCCTGGGGTATAATTTGAGGCAGAGTTGTTTATTGATTTGGTATATGAATTGGATATGCAGTTTGCTAGGAACTTGGTTCCTTATCAGAGTTACTTAAGATATACAATTTCATTGAATATCTGGTTTCTTTTGTAATTTAAGACATTCAAATTCAGATATATAAGGCCCTTTTCACTGGATAACATTCTCTTTGCTTTCTAGGAAAGTCATGAAGAAGCTACTGAAGAATTGCCAAAGAAAGCTAAATACTTTTTCAGCGCTGCAGTTGATAAATGGGATGCTGAATTCTATGTTAAAGTTGATGATAATATCAACCTTAATTTGGGTATGACTTATGCTATATAAAATGTATTTTATAACATCTCGTGTCTTAGTTGTTGACACATGTAGTGTGTAGTCTATGATATACTAAGACAGTAACTCTATTGTTTGTTCAGATGGGTTGATAGAGATTCTTGAAAGACACAGTGGACAACTTGGCGTTTATATGGGATGCATGAAGTCTGGGGAAGTAATCAATGAAGTGTACTACCTTCTTTTCACTACCTGCATCTGCTTTATGACATTATTGAATGCCTGGAGTTATTATGAAAGGAGTGAACCGACATAGTAGCCATGCAACTGCTATCACAAAGGAACCATCAAAAGGGAGATTCAGCGAGATAGAGAGCAACCAATAGGGAGACTTGATAGTTGATAACATTTTTTAGAGAATTAGTTATTTATTTTACTATTATATTGTTTCATTGATGTGAGTTCCGGTGGTTACATATTTTGTGCGTGCGGTTTCTGTGTTTGGGGTTGGTTAGGGTGGGGGATGGACATACTTGTGCTTTCCTGTATGAACTGCAGTTAGGGCTGTAAATGGGTCCGGGTATACCCGCGTACCCGCAAATCCGGACCCTTTTAAAACCCGTCAAGGGTCCAATTTTCTATACCTGCATACCCGCATACCCGCGTACCCGCAGACCCGTATTTAAGCGGGTCTACTACTGGGTATGCTTGGACCCGTACCCGCTAGACCCGTATACCCGTAAAAAATAATATCAACTTACATAGATATATAACTTGTGAGAATCTAACGACCATGATACCCCTCCTATGATCTAATGGTTAAGAATTCTAACCTAACTCGTTTCATTTTCACGATACCCACAACCATTTTGTTTTAGTTCCTCTCGCCGACAGACACACTAGTCCAGCTGCAGTGGTAGTCTCAGTTGCCTGTCACTCCTTAGCTTCATCCTCCAACGACAGTGGCACCTCCGACAGCGCGGCAGTGCGACCATAGGCAACACGTCCACATGCAGTAATGCCTAACCAGATCAATTCCAAGCGGGGCTTCAACCTTGGACATCCAAATCCAATTGTCCAGCAACACACAACGACTAATTCCAGATAGCGACTATCTCCAGGACACGTCCATTCTCCGGCAGCGACCAGATTTTAATGGCTCCCAAATCACATCAACAAATCTCTCTCGGTGGCACTAAAATCCTAGTGACGAACAACTTCATATATCGTTCAAATCCAGGAGTCCGCCCAGCAGCCTCAGCTTCGGTTCCATCTACTACATCCGACGCCAAACGCCAACCCAACCACATCCTTCTCTGGGCTCTCTATTCAGTGTAGCGACTACTTTGAAGAAGCAAAATAGCAGACCGTTTGTTTATCTAGAGCTATTTTTCACTAAATTGCAATTTCTTCCCAAAGTAAATCTCAAGGTTAGATTCCTGTTGATCGTCTGTATACCCATGCTCGCTTGCTTTCTTGTGATTAACTTATTGCTTTTGCTCTGTCTCTTTGTTTCCAGTAAATGAGTTTTCCTGTTTTCATATTCTTATCTCCATTTCTTGAATTGGTATTTTCTGTAAATGGCATTGTTCGTATCTTTTTTCAGATGCTTATCTCAACTCTTAGTTCAATGTAGTTCACAATGACGCAACATAATATAAAATGTATAATCTTGAGCTGCACTTAATTCCTACATTTTGAACAATTTTTTGTCATTTTGGACCTAAAAATGTATCCATAATTTATTTTTGATATCTGACACTTCATGTGGAACCGTATACCCATAGAACCGCACCGTTTACCCGCATCATATGCGGGTCCGGGTATGGTGCGGGTCTGATTTTCCAATAATACGGGTCTATACCCATACCCGTACCCGCTAAAATAGATGGGTATGGTTCTGGGTATGGTCATACCCGCACCGTACTCGCACCGTTTACACCCCTAACTGTAGTGATCACATCAGTTTTGTATGTTGGTAGTAGCTTTTTTACATAGGATTAATCTTATGTAGTAGTAATGGAAGGATTTGCCGAAAAAAGTTCACATGCTCCTATGGACCATCACATGAAGGGAAATGCTGATGATGCTGACTAATGTGATCCAGGGTATCATAGGAAGATTGTTAGAAAATTGATATATTTGACAGTCACTCGCCCTTTTATTTCCTTTGTTGTAGGAGTGGTGAGTCAGCATATAAGTTCACCTAAACAATCACATTGGGTAGCTGTTTTTCGCATTTTGAGTTATGTGAAAGGAGCTCATGGGAAAGGAATTACATACTTTAGACCAGAGAATCCTAAATCTACCCTTGTTCTGACTGGCTATGCAGATGTTGACTGGGATGGTAATCAGAGTGATAGACGATCCACATCTGAATATTGCACCTTTCTGGGAAATCATTTTATCACCTGGAAAAGCAAGAAGCAAAATGTTGTGGCTCGTTCTATTACAGACCTAAATATAGAGCATTGACTCATGCTTGTTGTGAACTATAGTGGGTTCAATTTTTTCTTTTTGAATAAAAAATTCTTGAGATGTCTCCTGTAAAACTCATATGTGATAATCAAGCTGCTATCTACGTTGCCAAGAATCCAGTCTTTCATGATATGCCTACATAATCACTGCCAATGATAACAATATCATCAACATACACTGCAATAATATTGGATCCATTGGGTGAGCTGGAATAAAACAAGCCGTGATCAGTGGCAAAGCGTGAGAAACCCATCTGTAATACAATATCACTGAATTTATCAAACTAAGCTTGAGGAGATTGTTTCAGGCTTTCAGCCCATAAATGGCCTTCTTTAGTCTGCACACTTTCTGACACACCCCTGAGCAACAAACCCAGGATTGCTTCATGTCCACATCTTCCTGTAGGTCACCATGTAGGAAGGCATTTTTGACATCAAGCTGAAATAATGGCCAATCAAAATTGGTTGCCAGGGAAATAATAATTCTCATAGAATTAAGACGAGCCACAAGTGAGAATGTTTCAAAGAAATCAAGCCCATATGTCTAAGTGTATCCTTTTGCTACCAATCTAGCTTTTAATCTTTCTACCGATCCATCTGGATTATGTTTGACAGTGAAGGCCCACCTGCAACCCACGACATTCTTATCTGAAGGCAAGTCAGTAAGTTCCCATGTATCATTCTGTATAAGCGCAGACATGTTAGAGTTACATAGCCTGTAACCATCCAACGCCCTTCATTGCATCCATATGGTTCTTTGGAATAATCACACAATCAATCACAAGAGCAAAGGAGCAAGCCTGCTTAGATAATTTGGAGAGACATCAAACACCTGCAATAGCATGACCGAATAGTACATGAATGAATACCTTTACGAATAACAATGAACATTGAGATCAGATGGATCTTCAGGATTCTCTTGATGCAGAGGAAGATGAGGGCTCATGGACTGGAGTCGCTACTTCATCATGGTCTTGTATTCCTCGTCTGTGATACACCTGTGAATATTGTTGAATTGATGGAACATCTCCAGATTGTTCACTATGAATTGTAATATCTTCAAGAATAGTAGGTGGCACTCTCTCACTGATTTGTGGTGGTGGCACTCCCTCACTCATTTGAGATGGTGACACTCCCTCACTCACACAATTGCTCCCCCTTGCTGTGAACACTTGAGGAATACGGAGTGGACTCATGGAAGGTGACATCCCTAGACACAAACATACGGCGAATACTAGGGTAGTAACACTTGTAACCCTTTCTGGTACTGGAGTATCCAAGAAAGAGAGTCTTAATAGATCTGGGAGATAATTTATCAACTTTAGGATTAAAATTGTGAACAAAGGAGGTACAACCAAACACCCTAAGGGGAACAAGGAAGGGTTGATCATTAGGGCGCAGAACAAAGAAGGGATTACATCCTCGAAGAACAGAAGAGGGCTGCCTTTTAATAAGAAAACAAGCAATGAGTAAAGCATCAAACCAAAATCTCTTAGGAACATTGGATTGGAACATAATCGTTCCGGCAATATCAAGAAGATGATAATTTTTTCCTCTCAGCCACCCTATTTTGTTGTGGAGTGCGAGGACATGATGTGCGATGTATCATTCCAACAAAACTACAAAAATCAACCATAGCATGTTGAACATATTCCAAGGCATTATCAAACTGAAGAATTTTAATATTGCAATCAAATTGGATCTTTATTTCGTCCACAGATATATCCATGTCATACGAGAAAAATCATCCACAAAAGGTAATAAAATATCGAAAACCATTATAACTACTTTCCTTTACAGGACCCCAGACATCATTGTTGACTAAATCGAAGGAGTGAAGAGCCCTTTTATTGACACGACTAGGGTAAGACATCCTATGATGTTTCCCCAACTGACAAGACTGACTCTCTAATGAAGACACCTGTATAACATAGGCTCTAACTTCTATAAACTCTCCAGAGAAGGATGACCATATCTGTAGTGCCACAGTAAGGAAAAACCACTCAAAAGAATAGCAGGAGTTGGAGTAGCATGTACTTGACGAGGCAGACTTGCACCATGAAAAAGGTAGAGATCGTCTTTCCTAGGCCCCCCACCAATCTTCCTCATACTCTTGAGATCCTATAATACAAAACAAGAAGGACCGAATGTCACCGTACACTTCACATTATCAATAAATTTTGCAACAGAAAGATGATAAAATGGAAATGCAGGCACATAATGTACAAATCTAAGATCAATATTAGATTATTAGGAGTTAGAGAAATAGATCCACTGGCTAACACTCTCCGTACTGATCCATCTGCTAATGCTACAGACTGGTGTGGAATATGTGAGTCAATGGAGTGAAGTAGTGTCCTCAAACTGGTCATATGCTGTAAAGCTCCGAAGTCAACCACCCATGAAGGAGATGAACTGGAAGCCAATAAGGAAGTAGCCTGATTACCAGTAGTAGATGCCAAGTTGGCTGAAGAAGAAAAAGATCCTGTACTTAGGTGCTAGGTAGCCAAAATGAATGTATAATATTCCTCCTTGGTAAGAGTGATGCCCGAACTCAGGAGGCTCAGAGGACTTAGTATCGCTAGTAAAGTTGGATGTCTCCACTGGTGGTGCAGGAGGTCTAACATGTTTCTTCCAACATTTCTCCACAGTGTGTCCCATACGGCCACAGAAAGTGCACTTAGGTCGTGTGCCACCTCCTCGGCATGTACTTGTACGACCCCCTCTAACTACAGTAACTATAGATGCATGAGATTCTCCAATAGAAGGAACAACTTTAAGTCGACTGGCTCAAAGTTGGACTGCAAAATTTGTGAGTAAGCTTCCTCTAAGCTGGGAAGTTTGTCAGAAGCCAAGATAACACTGCACGCTGAATTGAATGAAGAATTCAATCCGGAGAAAAATTTAACTGGGACTAAATCATCCCTATGCTTGACCTGTTCCTGTACGGTCACTAGATGATAAAAACTCAATTCTTGATAGACCTATAAATGGATCGAATTGGAATCAGATATAGATATATCCAAAATCCGAATCTGACTTTTTCCATCATATCTGATATTCGATCCAATATCCACCGGATAGCAGAAAAGGTCATCGAATTTGAATCTGGATTAAAAATCCGAATTCGGATAATATCTAGATTCGAAATGCGCCATGGACAATCGCGATTCATGATTAAAAAAAAATTAAAAATAGCCGTATCTTTGACTTTTGGTGGAATATATTGGTTTTCTCTTTTCTTTATACTCAATTAATGTATTATGTGCTTACTATTAATAAATTTGATGATAAAATTTAGCAAGTTACGCAAGTCTCCAACTGATTTTCCTTTTATTCTCTATAACACGTTTAGGATGGAGCAATGAACATATAATCGAGACACATGCTGCATATATTTTCATGCTTGAAGATCATACTGCTGAATAATCATGAAATGTTCAGTTTTCATAAAACCCACCGTCCTTGATTTTTTGAGGACCATCAATAACAATGATGACAACAAGTTTGGAGTACAAATGTATACTATAAAATGCCAACCATTCAACACTGATATTTGTAGTTAGATGCACACCAATAGAAATATCAAAAGTACATGTCTTCTTATATGGATATCAGATTTTAGTGTAACCTTTACCAACGTCAGTAGACTAGGCATATTTACAAATATTTTCAGAAAATCAGGATCAACTAGAAAACAACCTATATATAGCTTGTAATATACCCTTTCAACTTTGATTGTGACCCCAAACAACTAGCCAAATCAAGTTGTAGCTGCTTCTATGACATAATTGCTAGAAACTAATTTTTACAATTTCAGATATCACGATATCTAGCATTAAGTACTTTCCACAGCTAAGACACTGGGATCAGAGGGGAAATTCCAGGTTGTAGATTTGCGGGCTCAATGAAGATCAAGACAAGACTTTATGCTCCACTTCTAGCCACTTCATCATCGAGCAAGGTAGGATTAGGATGATTGTTACCCTTGGAGAGCTTTCCTTCAACACCAAAGCCCCTCATACACGACGACGATCTGTACAACCACATCCACCCGTTAAGGTTCACACAACTAAAGATGGGGAAGGAGACCTAATCTTAGCTCGTTGCTAGCTGAAGTTAAGGAAGATTTCCACCTCTTCTGTGGTTGCCGCTGGTTGAGCTAGGGAAGAACCTTGAGCAGTAATCCCAAATCTCTGCTAATCGTTAACTATTGGAAGCTTTAGCGGAGGAAGAAACCTCTCAAGTAGCTCTGCCACTGCAACTCCCTTTGGAAATGGGGGTGATGAGGGCTGGGGATTGGGAGTGCAGTGCAGATATTTTGCTTTATAGTTAGGTTTAGATTATTTTTTGGTAATAAAAATTATCATGTGGCCTAGCCCGCCCGTTACACAACAATAGAAATGACAGTGACAACACAGAACACGTGGCACGTGATACTGAACACAATGCTATATATAAGATAGGTTAAGGTTTATATTATTTACAAACACACACACATATATACATATATATGTGTGTGTATATATATGTGTGTGTATATATATGTGTGTATATATATATATATATATATATATATATATATATATATATATATATATATATATCCTCAGATTCATATATTTTTCGGAGCAGATAGTACCATACACGATATCCAATCCGAATTATCTGAATATTATATCCGATGTTCGAATCCAATCCGATGAATGTCGAATAAGAATTTTTTTTCTTGATTTTTGAACTCGAATGCGAATCAAATATGCAGATTTCAAATATCAATTTTATAGGTCTAGTTCTTGAGCAATAGCTTGGATCACCCCAAAGTATTTCTCCAAAGGCTTGTCTCTTTGTCATTCTACAAACAATCAGTCACATATCATGAACTGACAAAGAGCATTCTTTTCTTGAGAATAATGCTTCTTGACTGCATCCCATATTTCTTTAGCAGTAGTGTAGAACATGAACCTAGCAGCAATTCCAGGTTCCATGCTCCACCACAGCTAGGTCTTCAACATACTGTTATGACGCTTCCATTTTGTGTAGCCTTTGTCAGTAACTGTAGGAGGATCAAAATCAACATGCTTCACCTTGTCTCGGGATTCTAACATTGTATAGACAACATTCATCCATAAAAGATAATTCTTCCCATTGAACTTGATGGAGGAGATTGGTACCATCTCATTGTAGAGAACTGATGCCTTAGTGTCCTCCATGATTCAGTCTGTGATATAGAGAAGATCTAGGCGATTGAGATACACAATGTTGACGATACGAAGGTGACAGAGAGATATACGTCACGAGGAAGACACGAGTGACGAAGGGATACACGTCACTTCAAAGTAACCGAGATGTGTTTCTGATGCATCCACAACCCCCAAAAGAAAAATTTCTAATCGCAAATGGAGGCAATGTGAGTATGAATTCTCTATGTAGATGCGGAGCCTTTGATTTGGATTTTTAATAATCTATCTTGAAGTTGGCAGCGACTGTAGGCTTGTTGACCGCCGACGGCTGCTACGAGCCTGTTGGCCGCTGGCGATTGTTGCTGGCCGGTTGGTCGGCGGCGGCTGCGCTGCCTCCCTTGGCCGGTGTCGGCGGTTGCTCTGCTGGCCGGCGGCGGCCTACTGGCTTAAAACCGACGACGACAACACTTGCTGGTTAGGGCCGACTGTGGGTGTTGCTTTTTTGGAGAAGCTGCAGGGGAGAAAGAAACCCTAGGAGCGTTACCTTTTTGATACCATGTACGAGGGTTAGGTAGCCGCAGTATGCAGCGTGGGAGAGGAGCAAGGGCATCCTCTCCTTTTATTAAGAATAGAAATGGGAAAATTACATATGAGTCCAACACGATTAAATGAATTACATAATGAAATAAACATAATATAAAAAAAGATATAACACATAGGAAATCTGTTTTCTTGATACATGATGTGCAATTAGGAATTCGTACCTGATATTTATTTATATGTGGGACAATATGGTAGAGGCCGCAGATTAGCAATGCATCTTTTTAGTTGTATCCATGTCCCCGTTTATTTTGTGCATGGAAACAAATTGGCATCTTGCTAATGCCCATCTTTGTTTGTGCTTCAGTTATCTAATGCAACCCATAAATTTGTCGACTTCTCTATGATTATATTTATGCTGTTAATATATGTCTTTACTTACTGTCCTGTTATTTCACTTTTCTATTTGGACCTACATGTAATTGTTTCACTAGTATATATATCAGGGTACACACATTGTGCAACCCTACACTTCCTCAATTTGTTTTGTCTCATGGTACCAGAGCAAGTCGTTTTCTGCCTGTGCCTGCTTGTTCTTCTTACCGTCGGTGATTGGTGCTCTGCCTGTCATGGCATCTTCACATGAGGATCTGCGTCGTCAGGTTATTACTGTTAAGCTGGATGAGCGAAACTACCAACACTGGGTCTGTTCTATGCAGATTTATGTTAAATCTCAAGGTAAACTGTCACATTTAATGCGTGATCTGCCTCCTGTACCTGCTGCCAACGCTGACTCCAAGGATGTCAAAGCGTATGATGACTGGGTCAAAGATGATTCTACTGTGATGACCTGGATTCTAAATAGCAGTGAGACAAAAATCATTGTCACCTTACTATATCTGCCTACAGCAAAGCAGATGTGGGATCCGCTTGCTAGTACTTACTCTCATAGCCAGAATCTGAAGAAAGTCTTTGATATCAACAAGCAATTGAGCCGTCTACACTTCTCGGGATCTAATCTTACTGACTATTTTTCTGCCTTCAAGGGACTTTGGGGAGAATTGGAGACCTACCACCCCTTGTCTACTGACTTGACTACCATGCAACGTCAACACCAGGAGTTGTAGGTAGTTCAGTTCCTGTGTGGGTTACCTGAATCATATGCTAGGGTTGTGGATCAGATCCTTGCCAGTGACCCACTACCTACTCTACAGAGTGCCTTTCAGTGTCTACAACGATTGCCGTCATCCTCATCTGAGTCGCCTTCTGATACTGGCGATACCACTGCTCTTGCTGCTATGTCTGGCTGTGGTCGTGGCCGTGGAGGTGGTCGTTCTCACGAAACTCGTCCTCCTCTTGGTGCTGGGAGGGGGAGGAGTTTTCCTGGACGTGAAGCACCCTCTGGTCCTCCCAATGCTGCTGGCCCTCAGACTGGTCAACGATTCTGCAACTTCTGTGGTCGGTCTAATCATATTGAAGAAAAATGTTGGGAGAAATATGGAAATCCTGCCTGGTCTAATGCAGCTTCTGATGCCCATGCTACCACTGAGGTAGTGTCACAGCCTACTGCTACTGATGCATCCAATTCTACCACTGCTGACTTCATCCGTTCTGAGGTGAAGCGTCTACTGCTCGAGTGTACTGGGTCATCCTCTGGAGCTCATGCTGCTACATATTTTGGTTGTGATTCTTCTTTCATCAGTGCCCCCTCGCCTAGTACTGGTAATAAAAAATGGGTGATTGATTCGGGTGCATCGTCTCATATATCTGGAAATCGGTCTTTGTTTAAAACCTTATCTAAACCGGTCTCTAATTCTTCTGTTATGCTTGCGGATGGCTCCAAGACTGCTGTAGCTGGGATTGGAGACATAATCTCGTAATTTTTGTTAAAATTTGCTCTATATGTGCCTCAATTTCCACTGAACTTATTATCTGTTAGCAAAATTGTGCGTAGCTTGAACTGCAGTCTCACATTCATTCCTGGTACCTGTACTTTTCAGGACCTTCGCATGAGGATGAAGATTGGTGGGGGGCATTAAGGACCTGATGGCCTATATTATCTGGATGAATTGAAAAAGACTGACAACTTGGCGCTAGCTTCAGCTCTATCTTCATCAGTTTCAGCTTTGCAGTGGCACTACAGACTTGGACACCCATCTTTTGAAAAATTAAAGCATTTTATCTCTGGTGTAGGAACACACGGTTTTCAGTGCAAGTCGTGTCAGTTAGGAAAACAGTCTAGAACTGTCTTTCCTAAACGGTCCCAAATTAGCAGTAAAAACATTTTTGATCTTGTTCATTCAAATGTATGGGGTCTGTGTCATGTGCCAAGTTTGTCTTGCAATAAATACTTTATTCTATTTATTGATGATTTCTCTCGTGCCACCTGGTTGTTTATGTTGAAAAATCGGTCTCAAGTGCTATCTACAATAAAATTCTTTTTTGCTGAAATCAATGTTTTAAAAAACGTTAAGCGGTAAGCGTGCGGACAACACCTTGTAACTGGTTAAGCGGTAAGCGGCCGATTAAGCGACCGATTTTTGAAAAAACGGGTTTTGATTTTCTATACAATTTTATAAAAAAATGCACATGTATGCATATATATACTATACTTTTTGGAACCTTTATACATATCTGAACACCCTAAATAACCATACTAAACACCCAAATACTTTATAACACAACTATAAAACAATGATTAAAGCTAAACTATTAAACAATAGACTTGTCACACATAAAACACCCTATACAACTATAAAACAAAAAAGTATTAAGTATATATGCATGATACAATAACTATTTTGCATCACATTACAGCAGACTTATCATTGATACCTTACTAACTTATTGCTACATTTACATATCATCACTTGATCAAAAATTACAGCAGTACATTTAACCAAAGTATGCATTCTAAAATCTATGTCATGATTAGTTACATGTAATTTACTTGGATATACAGCAGTATCCGATTACTATGTCTTACATACAAAGTATGCATATTAAATTAACTAAGGCTTATCATAGAACATGTATTGTATATAAGTTCAATATATTACAGTCAATAATTATTTTACTTTCAAAAATTACTTAATGTTACAGGCTTGCAGCAGTTTTCTTAAAAAAACGGGTCTGAGCGGCCGATTAAGCGGGTTAAGCGGGAAAAAATGCCCGTTTTTTTGAAAAAAATTAATCGGGCGCTTAGGGGGTATCTTAAATGGCTGGACTGCTGAACCGATTAAGCGGCCGCACAAAACGTTTTTCTTTTCACTAGCTGAAATAAAAACCCAATATTATATGCCTATTAAAATTCTGAGAACCGATAATGCTTTGGAGTTTGTTCAGAAAGAAGTTAAATTGTTTTGTCGATCTGTGGGTACTATTCAGCAGACATCGTGTGCTTATACGCCTCAACAAAATGGAGTTGCAGAAAGAAAAAATAGGCATTTACTTGAGGTTGCTAGAACTATAATGTTGCATTCTAATGTACTTAGGCATTTTTGGCCAGAAGCTATCCTAACTGCCTGTTTTCTGATTAATAGAATGCCATCTTCTGTTATTGGCAACAAGATTCCTGTTCAGGTTCTACAGCCTAATGTCACTCTGTTTTCTGTACCTCCACGGATATTTGGCTCTACGTGCTTTGTGCGGTTACTTGGACCAAACTATGATAAATTATCTTCTAGAGCAGAAAAATGTATTTTTTGGGTTATTCTCGTACTCAAAAAGGGTATCGGTGCTATAGTCCTATTGCGAAAAAATGGTTTACGAGTAGTGATGTAGTTTTTTTTGAGGATACACCTTTTTATTTTGCTAAAGGAGATACCCTGGATTCTGATATAATCACAACACCATTGCCTGTCACAACTGATTGCACTTCTGATACTTCATCTGTTGAAACTACTACTACTCCACTTATTGTGTATAAACGCAGGAACATGTCCCAACCTGCTCAAGACCCTCCCATACAACACCAATCTTCTCCTCACGAAGGTCCTACTCCTGTTGAGGTACATTCTGACTTAGATCTGCCTATTGCTCTCAGAAAAGGCACTCGTTCTTGTACTTCTCATAACATTGCTAATCATGTTTCTACTGCACACCTGAGTATTCATGCTAGTAACTTTGTGGCTGCTCTATCTGCTATTGCTGTTCCTAAGACTGTCCATGATGCCTTACAAAAGCTCAGCCTGGATGACTGCCATGAAAGAGGAGATGACTGCTCTTACTGATAGAGGTACTTGGGAGCTGGTGGATCCACCTCCTGAGTGCAAACCTGTTGGCTGCAGATGGGTCTATGCTGTAAAGTATCAACGTGATGGAACAGTGGAACGTCTGAAGGCACGACTGGTTGCAAAAGGGTATACTCAAACTTATGGAATTGACTATTTTGAGACGTTTTCACCTGTTGCCAGACTTAAATCTGTCAGAGTTCTTCTTTCTGTTGCTATTAACTTAGATTGGCCTCTTATTCAACTGGATGTTAAAAATGCCTTCCTGTATGGGGATCTTCAAGAAGAGGTTTATATGGAGCAACCTCCTGGGTTTGTTGCTCAGGGGGAGTCACATAAAGTTTGTAGGTTAAAAAAATCTATTTATGGACTCAAACAGAGTCCTCGAGCATGGTTTGGTAAGCTGAGTAAAATCTTCAGTGCTTTTGGTTTTCTGAGGTCACAGGTTGATCATTCAGTCTTTACAGAAAAGACTTCTTCTGGTATTGTCATTCTGATTGTTTATGTTGAGAGATTCAAGCTACTAAAACACACTTGTGCAAACATTTTGCTACTAAAGATCTGGGGAGACTAAGATATTTTCTGGGCATTGAGGTATCTAGGACTTCTAATGCTCTTGTTTTATCTCAGAGGAAGTATGTTCTAGACCTGTTACAGGAGACTGGGATGCTTGATGCACGTCCTGCTGATACTCCTCTGGATCCCAATATTAATTGGGATGATGATTCTTCTCCTATGTTTCCAGACAATAAAAAATATAGGAGACTGATTGGTAAGATGATTTATCTGACTGTTACTAGAGCCGATATTTCTACTACTGTTGGTCTTCTTAGCATGTACCTGGATAAGCCTAGACAGTGTCACTGGGATGCTCTCTGTAATATTCTGAGATATCTTAAGAAATCACCTGACAAAGGCCTCTACTATAGAAAGCATGGACACTGTTCTCTGGAAGGCTACTCTGATTCTGATTATGCTGGAAGCAAGATTGACAGAAAATCTACTTCAGGCTACTGTACTTATGTTAGAGGTAATCTGGTCACTTGGAGATGTAAAAAGCAAAATGTTGTTGCCAGATCTAGTGCTGTAGCTGAATACAGGGCGATGGCCCACACTGCTTGTGAGCTCCTATGAGTACAATCTCTTTTGAAAGACTTCGGGGTTGAGTCTTCAGCTGCTATCCCTATGCACTGTGACAATAAAGCTGCTATCTTCATTGCTAATAATCCTGTATATCATGAGCGCACAAAGCATATTGAAGTCGATTGTCATTTCATTCGAGAGACTATCTTATCTGGTAAGATCTGCACTCCGTTCACTCGCTCAGAAGTTCAAGTTGCTGATATGTTTACAAAGCTGTTGGCCAAGAAACATTTCAACTAGCTTGTGGACAAGTTGGGCATGATTGATATCTATGCTCCAACTTGAGGGGGAGTGTTAATATATGTCTTTATTTTTTTTGTTTTTTTGAAGGTGAATATATGTCTTTACTTACTGTCCTGTTATTTTACTTTTCTATTTGGACCTACATGTAATTGTTCCACTAGTATATATATCAGGGTACACACATTGTGTAACCCTACGCTTCCTCAATTTGTTTTGTCTCATATGCAATTGATTAAAGCTATGTAACTATGACATGTCTATCTTTTGGTCCTAGAAAGTGGGTTTGGATGCCCCAATAGCACTTATCACCCCTGTTTGTATTCGGATCAAAACTCGGAACAACCTGGTTTACACTAAAAAGTTGTCTAATTTTGATTTGCAGTGAGCTGGTGCCTGTGATGCTTGATCACAATATATAAAACTTGAGCTTGAAACTCAAGCAATAATTTCAGTCCAAACTGCCCCCCATCCAAACTTCTCTTTCTTCGTCTACCTATTATGTTTTTAAAAGAATAATAATCAACTCTGAATTTCTGTTAATATTCATATAGTATGAACATAGCTGTGACTGTTGTACAAAGCACCATTAGAACTGGGTTAGGGATTTTGACATACATCAGCTTCAAGGTTCTAATTTAGAACATATTGTCTGTTAGTATAAAAAACTACGAAATAAGGGTATGTCCCTTAACTTCTGTTTTCAGGAACTCGTTTCAATTGTAAATGGTTTCTAGGTTTCTGGTAACTTACAGGGAGACCGGTCATGTTTGATATGTCTATCTTTTCATATTTTTTCTTCAATCACACCTCTTTTTTAATTGTCTTGGTTTTTCTATTCTAGTAGAAACACATAGAACTCTCTGCCGAAGTGGTCAAGCTTAAATGTTTTTCTTTTTTCAGGGGAAAGCAGTGGTATGAGCCAGATTGGTGGAAGTTTGGAGATGGAAAATCGTATGCATCTTACCTTTGATGTTTGTATATATATCGTTTTTGATATTGATAGCCAGTGGTACATTTGTATCTTTATTCTTATTATACCAAATCCTTTGTGGATATCTACATTTTTAACAGACTCATTCTAACATTATTTTAGCTAATTTAACAACATCATTATAGCTTTTCTATAACTTATAGGCTAGGAACGAGACATTCTTATAAAAAAACCTTGACACTTGATGGTGATGTGGTATGCATCACAAGAGATAGGTGAACTTCGGGAAACTATGATAAATTTTCCAAAGATATAATTATCTGTTTGGCAAAGCCCTTGGGCTGGTATTTATAACAAGTTGATTCAAAATCACTCCAAGTAGTCGTGTAAAATTGTCACACAAAACTAAAATTTCAACAATTGGAAATATTCCTAAATAAAGAAAATATGCAAACAAAATACTTAAATAAACTATTTGGATTTTCCAAGCTTTCTTGGCGTCTTTTGGAATCGAACAAGGGCTGATCATGCCTCCTGTCCTACATCAAAAACCTTGTCCTGAGAAAGACGAGCCACTAGTGACTTGGTACTAGCCTCAAAGCACCTCTCCATGGGGTGGTGGGTGGAAGATTCAAACACATGTCAAAGTTGCGATCACTATGTTGGACACCATCTAAAAGGGCCATCTTGAGTGTGGAAATTATTAGAGAGTCTGTTTATTCATGTTATTAAATGTCTTTGTAATATGGGCCCAAGTATGTCATGGCCCTTTAGGGTTAGGTTGTGTTTGTACGCCTCCCTGTTCTCCTATTTATAGGAGCAGGGTTTGTTCTATTCAAAATAATAATTAGCCGTCTCTTATTATTGCATATGGTATCAAAGCACTATGATCCACCTAAACCTAGCTGCCACCCTCTCCTTCCCTAATCCTAACCGTCACCATCTTCTCCTTCCTCCAACCTAGCCGCCGCTGCTGCCTCCCTCTCTCTCTCTTTCCGCCCTGAATATCCATCGTGTTGCCAGCCTACGAATGACTCCCTAACACTATGTATACCGCATCCGAAGCCAACAAAGTTGCGATAAATGTGTCAATATACACAACATGGTACAAAATTGATGAGACATTTCAGTGTCACCTAAGGTATTTGTGATCGATCCACAGTCCACACTAGGCGGATCGGTGGAAGGAGGGGCTTATAGTGTGTTGTCAGAAAATAAAAGATGGCTATTTGTTGTATTAAGAAGAGAAAACCCTGCTCCTATATATAGGAGAACAAGTAAGCATATAGACTCAACTAAACCCTAATGGGCCAAGATATACTTGGGCCCATATTACAAAAGACACTTAATAATATAAATAAATAGACTCTCTAATACTCCCCCTCAAGTTGAAGTTGGGAGAATCCCAAATCAACTCGCAAACAGACAGACAAACTAAAAAAAAGAAAAAAGATAAGCCAAGCCCATACAAGAAGATTTCTCCCCCCTCAAAATTATAATAAAGCACTCATCTCTCAAATAGTCCCCCTCAAATTGATAATCCTGAGCAGGTATGCTAGCAGGTTGAATCTGAAGTATGTCACAAGTAGCCAGTGCTGGTCACAAACAGGTAGCAGAAGCTTCTTGATAAAAAAGATGTGGCATCTGGAGTAGTAGTAAATAGCAGTAAAGTATCATGGTCTTCATCCAGTCGCTAACGTCGCAACCCAGAGAATGCTGGGTCACAACAACAGTAGTAATCAACGTGCAATAGAGGCCGGACGAACCAGAGAGTGCTGGATCACATTAGCAGAAAGTCAACATGCTCACAAAGCATGGACAAGAAGAGAGTCGACGTGCGCAAAGCACAGACAAGCCAGAGAGTGCTGGTTCACTGTAGAAAAGTCCAGAGAGTGCTGCTTCACAATAGAAGTAGTCAACGTGCAAAGAAAGCACAAACAAAAAGTAAACAACATAGTCGACGTAGCCGGATAGAAGACCATCAACTTAAACAAGCAAGCAATAGACAAGAAGCTCCAGATATTAAGTTCTCCAAAAATCATATAGTAGACAAGAAGCTCTAGATAGTAAATTCTCCAAGAAGCATATAAACAACAAGTATCAATAATAGAAGTCCATAAATCTTTCAAACCCAAAAATATATTCCAGTAGAATATAATCTTCCTTTCCTCCATCTCATCTCTCCTCTATTTCTCCCCCTCACACCAACCACGGAAAGAACCAAGAGTGGTTGGGGTGTAATAAAGAAACACCCCAGAAAAATAAGTCATAGTACTGCCAGCGGGTTTGGGGGCATGGAGGTCTACAAAGATTTTTTTTTTGGAGGAGAAATTAAGCACAATCTCTAAGAATTTAATACCATCACATATGAAATCTTTCAATAATAAATCCACCATTCCAACTTATTTCGTTGTTCATTGAGAAATGGAGGCTAGAGTGCAGGTAGGGAGTAGGAGATGAAGTTGCAGTGTAAAAAAACCTTGATTGTAGATGTTCCTGTCCAAGATGTATTTGTTTGTAGAAGATCATGGATAAGGAATATCATCCGGATTTGTAGTTCTCACCATTAATGTGGTCCTATTGTTTAATTCAATGATTTTGCAGAGAGACGTGTAGCTTAGATTAACTAGTCTTTGTGAAGCCTGAGAGACATGACTCGCTCATCAGATTCATGACCAACGTCGTCATGGAAATTGCACGAGTACTTAACATATCAAATCCATCGTCTTCATAGAAATCACGTGGTCACTATTATGCTATTAGATTTTGTGCCTTTCCGGCTATCCGTAGTTATGGTAGCAGCAGAAGAGCTTTTGCCCACTTGAAGATCTGGTATGGCCACGTTCGGTGGGGAGGATGATGGCCAGGAATCTTCACGCCAATTTTGTCATGCGTCGCTAGTTAATAGATCATTATCGGGATTGCAGTAGGCGATGACCAATAAAAGGGCACGATGCCAGAGGAGGCGGAACAAAGGA
The DNA here is from genome assembly GCA_963693085.1 of Alisma plantago-aquatica. Classification (NCBI taxonomy): domain Eukaryota; kingdom Viridiplantae; phylum Streptophyta; class Magnoliopsida; order Alismatales; family Alismataceae; genus Alisma; species Alisma plantago-aquatica. Next base: position 505,828,867 of record OY856411.1, on the reverse strand, counting down.
GAGGTTCACTGGTACAAGGCAGACGACAAGGCTTGAAAGGCATGGCACGACGACTAATCAGTAGAATCGAGGACATCACAGGAGCATGTTAGCACGAACTGGAGAGAGCGTAAAAGGGGGGCTTTTTGCAGGCGACACAAGGGCCGATTCGCAGTAGGTGGAGACGTAGAATGATGGCGACACGGGTTAGGGAGAGATCGGGGAAGATGGATTTGCAGGAGTCGGTGGATGGGATGAAGGGCACCGCGGAAGTAGGGATTAGCGGCTAAAGGGAACAACAGATGGGGTTGCGGGTGGGTAATTTGCTAGGGAGATGATTTGCGGTGGGGTTAGTGATAGAAGGCTGGTACAAATGCGACATGGTATAGGGTGTTGGAGGCTGGGTGCATGTTACCTGGTGGTAGTAGACAATGATAGAAGGTTGCGCCTAGAAAGAAAACAGGCACGAAGCCAAGAGGTGAAGGGGCAAAGGGTGACAGGTATAGCACAACGGTCGGGGTAGGGTCGAGATTTGTAGGGTAAGGCTATGGTTGGAAGTACGGTAGTTGAGGAGGTTAGTGCGGGACAGACGTGGGAGGAAAAAAGTTGGCGGCAATGACCAAGAGGTTGCCCGGCGGGCGGCCAAGCCAGGAAAGACGGCCGTCGCCCGCAAGCGGAAAAAATATTTTTGTCTCTTCTAGGTTTCAGATTGGATCACTGCTCTGATACCATGTCAGAAAATAAAAAATGGCTATTTGTTGTATTAAGAAAAGAAAACCCTGATCCTATATATAGGAGAACATGGAAGCATACATACTCAACTAAACTCTAATGGGCCAAGATATACTTGGTCCCATATTACAAAACACTTAATAACATAAATAAATAGACTCTCTAATATGTGTAATCCGAACACATGTACTATTGAAGCAGCGATGAGGCTAGCCGTGCTACCACTGTCTATGGCCAACACACAAATCCTACCTTACATTCTACTTGACATGGTTTCAGGGTCAAACCACCATGTTCTATCAACAACGAAGAGTGTTATTGTTGTTTGTCATCATTGACGCCCAAGCCCACTCACTTGTAACACGTTTGCAATATGTTCAACATTGGTTGCAACTATTGTCAGCATGAAACTTAGACGCTATGAGGAACAAATGGTAATTGATGTCCCATTTTGTTCAATTCTTTTTTGAATTATTTTGAGTCATATGCATCTAAAGGTGAATAGATTGTAATTCAAGATTTCTAAAGTTTTCAAAACACCATTGCAAAATCAACTCAAGACTATATATCATGCATAGAAAAATGAAATCATAACCTGGAAGGCAATATATCCCAAAACAAAGCTCAACTTTTTTACACTTTTCATGACCAGACTAAATCTTTCATTTCGAAGATCGGGTCATTAAAGAAGACACATTGCCCTTGGTGCCAATTGCCGACTTGTGAGGTGGGGTTACTTGTGGTAACGTCCCACAATCGACTCTAGCTTGGTCAGTTCGTGATAGTGCAACTCATTCACGAATGGAGTTGTCACTTTGACAACATCCTAGAGCCTAATGAAAATAGATGCCAACTTTTGTGCAATTTATTCGTTGAATTCTCAGTGGAAGTTGGTGATCATACTACTCATACATTTTCAATGTATTGCTACAGTTTTTGCTACTTTTGTCAAATTTAGTTATTGTGACTAAAGCCGTTAGCAAGGAATGAGCTTTCGTCAAAATCATTAAAATTTTGAAAAAAATCGATGTTGATGGAATCCACTTCAAATTCATGCGACTGCGTCGATATTGCATCTATCAGAATTTTGAAACAAATTGCGATGATTTTGATGAATTTAGCTCTTTTAAATGGATTTTGAGGTTTTTTTGTGCGCAACTCAGCAAATACAATGGAAATTATGATAATTGCAATTCTTGGTGTTGCTGTTGCTGTTTGACTAGGATAAAAGGGGGTTTGGGGTGATTTTACCATTGAAAACTTAAATCCTGGTTAATCAAGGTAAGTAATTGTATTTTCTTCCATTCTCCATCATTTCCAACCCCTTTCTCTACTTTTTTTCCCATACTTTCACCTTCAAAATGATTTTAGCATATAATGCACATTAGATCTTTGATGTGCTTTGACTCTTATACAATTTATGTGTCCTCGACATAAACCTACACGTCTTAGCATTAATCTATATATAATTACTAGATCTATACTGATAGCTATAATAAGTATATTTTTTAGATCATTAGTACTCATATTAGAATAATCTGTATATAGTTGTCATAGTTAGTTATTTCACTTAGGTTTAGTTGAAGAACTTATAACAAAAGCTAAAAAGGACACACATAAAATATTATAATGTTAAATTTATATCAATGTTTTTAAAAACGTTAAGCGGTAACCGTGCGGACAACACCTTGTAACTGGTTAAGCGGTAAGCGGCCGATTTTTGAAAAAATGGATTTTAATTTCCTATATAATTTTATACAAAATTACATATGTATATAAATACTAATACTCTTTGGAACTTTTATATATATCTAAAGATTCTAAACACTCTACCCAACAATACAAAACACCCAAATAGTTTATAAGATAGCTATAAGACAATAATTATAGCCATAATATAATAAACAATAGATTTGACATAGATAAAATACCCTACATACATGATTCAGAAATATTTTTGTGTCACGTGTTTACATAGTTAAGCTGTAAAAAATAGACTAATTATTGGATACCTTTCTAACTTATTGTTATATGTGCATATCATCAATTAGTCTTACATTACAGCAGTACAATTAACTAAAGTATGCATTTTAAAATTAGATAATAGTTACATATATTTTACTTGTATAAATTACACTTTACAACAGTACCCTATTATCCCAACTTGCATACAAGTATGCATTCTATTAGAACTATGCTTATCATAGGATATTTAATGTATATAAGTTTAATATATTATAGTCAGTAATACTTGGGACCATATAGTTTATATAAAGTTACAGGTGTACAGCAAAAAAAAAAAACCGGACAAAAAAAGCCAAAAAGCGGGGAAAAAGGGCAAAAAAACGGAAAAAATGGGTGAAAAGCGGGAAAAAAGGCCGATTAATTACAAAAACGTTAACCGGCGATTTTGGCAAAAATCGAACGGCCTGGGCATTGGGCCGATTAAGCGGCCGTTTAATCGGGCGCTCAGCCCGTTTTTCATTTCACTGATTTATATATTCAATATTCAATGTATTAATGTATATAGATTTGGAAATTATATAGCATGTGAATTTATTTATTTTTTGCTTAAATGTGCTTGTTACCGTGATATTAGTTATCGATTAATATCCTAAGACATTAGTACGACTACGTATGTACATTACAATTGGTGCTTATTTTTAATCAGAAACAAATTTAAACCTAAAAAACTCCAAATAAAAAAAAATTGTGTGATTGATTCTATAGTACTTATACCTAGTATATGCTTAATAGTACATCATAAGTGCATTGATTCCCTAATATTTGCTAAAAATTGTGTGATTGATTCCTTAATATTAGCTAAAAAATGTATGAAGTACTAATGCAATGCATGCTTTATGTTGTTTTTACGTTCTTTAGTGTGGACAGCATGTATGTTGGTGGTGGCTTATCAGACAATGAGGGTGCTAGGCAGCCAACCACTCATAAAATAATGTGCTTGGAAACATTTCACTGTTGTTCTTGGGGTCAATGAGATAATTGACGGTTAAGTCAATATCAACAAGAAACTATCAACCCAAGTAAAATAGTTGAAAGAGACACCCTACATATCCAATATGTGACATTATATCACATATAAGTGAATTCATGTATATATAGCTCATGCTTGCAAAATTGTATATAAGTAGAGTTTTGATTATTGAATTGCTTTCTTGAAATTGGTTTCCCATCGAAACCCCCACAAGCAGAAAGAGATGATATCCCTCAGCAGATGCAATATGCTGAACTTTTCCTTCAAGAAAATTATTATTACTATAAACCCATTAGTCAGTTTCTTGGTTCAACCAGTCCCTCCCCATATCCTATTTCTGCTAGTGCCACAGTTGTCGTTCCACAATATGGGATTATCAGCTGTACGCTACTCGTTTTTCATAATAGGTAAAATAGACAAAAACCTGCAATCTCTATCGCATAGCTGTGTTTGTCTGATTTCTCATCTGCTTACTGGGATATGGGCTATAACTGAGCTGATTTTTCTTTCCTTATTTTAGCTGCTTTATCTAGACTCATCAATTAGATTCAAGACCTCGCCTCATGTAGCATGTGTACTTTGCACTAGCATTGCACACAATCATATACTACTCAATTGTCATGCTTATATCCATATCTAATGTCAAAACTCTCTTTCTATCCAAGTAATAGCGAGGAGCTAACTTGTCAGCAAAAGAAAGAAAGGCATCCCAAAACCATACAATGGGCCGGGCCCTCTTTCGGAAAAATCCATGCAGTTGCCAATTTTCTTTCTCTAAGGTCAAGAGGTTCCAGGATGGAAACCTTCTTTTGTGTCTTGTTATTAGTTCCCTTCATGCTATCGATGATAGGCACACTTTCTCTGAGTTAGCTTTCAATAGAAAAGGAAACTTATAAGATGTCAATCAATATGTGCTTGTTTATGCAACATTCTATCACATGGGCCTTTGTTATTGTCTGAGAGTAAATAGAAGGCTATGCAATGTATATGATAAGAGAAAACCCCACTCCTATATGTAGGAGAAGTGGGAAGCACATAAACCTTAATTAAAACTAAATCAACTAAATGAACCAGTCTCACTACTCTGATACCATGTTGTAAAGTAAAAGAAGGCTATGCGATCTATTGATAAGAGGAATCCCCCTCCTATATATAGGAGGAAACGCACAAACTTTAGCCTAAACCCTAATGGGTCAAGACACACTTAAGCCCATATACGAATAGACTCAAATAGCTTGTTTAACTAACTTAACCAGACTCTCTAACAGTTATAATAGAACACTGTTGCTTATAAAATGAACGAAGTGCATTTTTTGGTTTCTCATCTTAGTTTCCCTTTGGCGAGAATGCTCCCATTCCTAGGTATGCTTACTTTCTACAAATGCTTTCAAATTATACAGGGCTGAATCCTGGCCTGATGGATAATAATGCAAGCACTGATCCCAAAAGTTCTTTGCTGCCAACATAGCCATAAATCTGGTATTGAAGATATGCTCAGTCGGCCTGAAAAGTAAATTCGGGAATTATGCGTGGATTCGGGTAAAAAATGGTCACTGTACTGTCAACAATTTGGAAAAGTTAGAAAAATCAGAGGATATACATATATGTGTGTGTCTGTGTGTATTGCGCGTGCGCACACACACACAGAGACACCCCCCCCCCCCCAACACAAAAAAAAAACATATATATAAATATATGTGTATCTATCATACTTGTCAAGGCGCTCCAGGGCTGCGCCTAGGCGAGGACGCTTTATTATAATGCTACAGTGACCTAGTTTTGTGGGTCTAGTTGTATATTTACTTATTTTAATGTTTGATATGGCTACACCAATGCTCAAAATTAATAGTGTTGCCTATTTTATGTGCCAAATATCACTTTTTAATTGGATCTAATACTCTTTTTTGGGTTTGATTGGATCTAATACTCTTTTTTGTTTGACTGGATCTAATACTCTTAGTACACATTTGATTTTTTTTAGTTTGCACCTTCAATTCAGATTGTACTAAGTAGCTATGCTATGAAGGATAGTGATTACATTGCTTAATATTTGTAGCTATGTATGACAATAAATATATATTTATATGTTGATCACTCTTACATTCTTTACAATAATTCTTTTCGTGTCCTTGACATTATTGTCAAATGATAATATATTAGAAATGTAATTGGTTATTTTTTCATACAATAAAATATATATATATGGAGAGATCGACTATAAATATGTAGATAACTACATATATAACTACACAATGTGTGTATATGAGTGGGGAAAAACCATGACACATGTATATATACATAAAATATATACATAAATTATTATTTTTAAAGGTCACCTAGGCGCAAGGCGTCCGGCCCCAATGCCGTGTCGCCTTGCCGCCTTAACAAGTATGGTATGTATGTATATATGTACATATATATTACATACACATATATACATGTAATACAAACACATATATATTATGTACACATATATACACTCAAACTAAGTCCGAGTCTTAAACAATGTATGGTGGAAAAATACGGATATAAAAGCATAAAAAGCAAATAATTCACAGATACTACAGGAGAAACCTAATATTTGGGAATCGGGAGTTATTGAGCCGTTACTGTTTGGGGAAAATTTGAGCTTTAAGGCGACTTTTTTCAAAAGCTTGGAGACTTTTTGTGATAGTGCTTGTCACATGGATTTCCGTCTTTTCCCCCTCTCAGCATATATATATTTAGCTTGTTAATCTGCCACCAAGGATTTGACTTCGTTGTTTAAACTATGTCCTTAATTCTTTGTGCTACAGGCGATACTAAACTTCGGCCCGCTTACTACTAGCTCTTGCACACATTTTATTTTGTATTTTCAGTATCTTTGCAGTCTGTTTATTATCAGTTTTATTGTTGTATTATTTCTTTGTATATAACCAAATGTTCTAGTTTATGACTGCCCCTATCTGATGTTTGGTATTGGAAGTGATTTGGAATGCTGAAATTGTAAATTGATCTCTGAATTTAATTCTCTGGGATTTGCATGAACAAATTGGTTAAAACTTCTCTGTAAACCAATTAATCAATCAGAAATTTGTCCTATCAACTTGCTTTATTTATTGATCTACTATACATCCATAATGTTTGCATGCCTAGCTCCTTTCTTTCCAAATTTTTAGTTTAGTCTCCATGATAGGTTGTTGGTCATCACTTTTCTTTCTTATTTACGAAGTGATTTAGGCTCACTCGGACATGGTAAGCTAAAAGAAACTTTTGAACCTAAGGAATTATATCTGTCGATCAAAATGATTCAGTTGTCCCACATCAGTGTTTCTGATACAAAAGTCAGCATCATAAAGTAGTATTAGCTATATACATAAAGTAGTATTACTTAAATACGTTGGCTAATCTATCTTATCATTGAAAAAACAATTTCTCATCATATCTTGTTTTTTATGATTGGTAGATTTTCCAACATATACATAAAATATGACGCTTTCATGCTGATTGTGTGGAGTCCATTTTTATAGGTACTTTCGGCATGCATCTGGAACCCTTGTGATATTATCCAAGAACCTTGCTCGATACATTAACATCAATAGGTAAACACAATCATTGTGGTTTATGCTTGTTAACATATATTCCTGTTTTATATATTCTGTTAGTTGTTTTGTTATTTCCATATTATATGTGGACCTCTCTGTAAATGTTTCAATGTTATATATATGAGGGTGCACACATTGTGCAACCCTACGCTTCCCAAAACTGCTTTGTCTTTCACATGGTACCAGAGCAGTAGATCCAGCCGCCACCCTCCCACCCTTCTCTCTCTTCTCCAGCCGGTTGCCCCCCCTCTCCCGCCCGCGCCGCCCAGCAGCCACCCGCCGCCCAGCCGGGCCGCAGCAGGCCGCGCCGGCAGCAGCAGCCGCCGGGCAGCAGCAGCCGCCGGGGCCGGGCGCCCTCTCCGCCGCCGGGGGCCGGTGCGCCTCCACGGTCCTAGCCGCCGGTCCGTTGCCTCCGTGAAGTCCTACAGCGATCTGGTGGCTTGAAGACGTAGACCGTTTTTTTTTCAGTCTCCTGCCTGCCTGCCCGTGTAGGCCGTTGTGCCACCAGGTTCTGTTCTGCGCTTCGGCGTAGACCGTATGTGAGAGGTCTTCTCCGTGTTCTTTGTGCCTGCTGTGCCTGTTTGACGGCGTAGCCCGTCTCATGCCTGATCGTGCCTGTTCCTGCTGTGCCTACTGCTTCCATGGCGTCCTCGCATGATGACTTCCGCCGTCAGGTTACCACCGTGAAGCTTGATGGGCGCAACTATCCGCATTGGGTCTGCTCCATGACGATCTATGCCAGATCCCAGGGCAAGTACTCACATCTTACCCGTGCGGGTCCGGCAGCACCCGCAGAGGACGCTGATGCTAAAGATGTGAAGGCGTATGACGACTGGGTTCGTGATGACTCCACTGTAATGACATGGATTCTCAACAGCAGCATTGAGAAGATTAGCGTCACACTTCTTCACCTACCTACGGCGAAGCAGATGTGGGATCAGCTCGTCGATACTTACTCGCATAGTCAGAACCCCAAGAAGGTGTTTGACATCACCAAGCAGCTGGGACGTCTACAGTTCACGGGGACGGACATTGCGGATTACTTCTCTGACTTCATTGGATTATGGGGTGAACTTGAATCCTATCACCCTCTCTCCACGGACCTGGCTACTATGCAGCGTCAGCGCCAGGAGCTTCAGTTGGTCCAGTTTCTCTGTGGATTGCCCGAGTCATATGCTGGAGTTGTGGACCAGATCTTAGCCAGTGACCCTCTGCCGTCACTACAGAGTGCCTACAAACGCAGCGTTTGCCTTCGTCTTCCTCGTCTCTGACTACTGATGTTGGAGACTCTTCGGCCCTTGCTGCAGCTTCTGGTCGTGGCCGGGGTCGTGGCCGTGGTCGCTTTACTGAGAGCCGTCCTCCCCTGGGTGGAGGACGAGGACGTGCTGCTCCTGGTCGTGGAGCCTCTTCTACTGCCCCTACTGCTGGTGCACGTCCTCAGTCAGGACAACGCCTTTGTACCTTCTGTGGCCGGTCCAACCATATTGAAGAAAAATGCTGCGAGAAATATGGTAAGCCGGCGTGGGCCAATGCAGCTGCTGACTCCACTACTACTGCATCAGAAGGAACGACTCAGCCTACTGACTCTGCCTCCTCGGGTGCGACTGCTGACTACATCCGTGCTGAGGTGGAGCGTCTTCTTCTTGAGCGAGCTGGTGCGTCGTCTCAAGCTTCGACTAGTGGAGCTCATGCCGCCACTTATTCTGGTTATGACATTGCCTTCCTGAGCTCTTCTTCTACTCCTGGTAATACTAAGTGGGTCATCGACTCCGGTGCCTCTTCACATATTTCTGGAAATAGATCTTTGTTTCACAAATTATTTAAACCTGCTAGACCCTCATCTGTTATGTTGGCTGATGGCTCCAAGTCTGCGGTGTCTGGAGTAGGGGATATTGTTTCTGACTTTCTGCTGAAATCTGCCTTATATGTGCCGAGATTTCCTTTGAATCTGTTGTCTGTCAGCAAGATATTGCGAAGCCTACAGTGTAGTCTGACTTTTATTCCTGGTTCATGTGTTTTTCAGGACCTTCGCACGAGGATGAAGATTGGTGGGGGGTATGAAGGTGCTGATGGACTCTTCTATCTGGATCATTTGCCGAAAGCAGCTAAAGCATCTGTGTCTCCTGCATTATCCGCCTCAGTTTCTGCATTACAGTGGCACTACCGGCTGGGCCATCCATCATCTGAAAAGCTCCGACATTTAGTGTCTGATCTTGGCAGTTGTAGTTTTCAGTGCGAGTCATGTCAACTTGGAAAGCAGACTAGAGCTGTTTATCCTAGACGCAGTCAGATTAGCAGTAAAAATATGTTTGATATAGTGCATTCTGATGTATGGGGACCCTGTCATGTGCCGAGTCTATCTGGTCATAAGTATTTTATTCTGTTTATTGATGACTTTTCACGGACTACTTGGTTGTTTATGATGAAAAGTAGGTCCGAAGTTTTGTCTGTTATCAAGTTCTTTTTTGCTGAAATAAAAACTCAATATGGTATGCCTGTCAAATTTTTTAGTACTGATAATGCACTGGAATTTGTTAAAAAAGATGTGGATGTTTTTGTAAATCTGTGGGTACAATACATCAGACCTCCTGTGCTTATACACCTCAGCAAAATGGTGTGGCTGAGCGTAAAAATAGACATGTGTTAGAGGTTGCTAGAACTATTATGATGCATGCACATGTTCCTCGCTCGTTTTGGCCTGAGGCTATATTGACTGCTTGTTTTCTGATAAATCGAATGCCATCATCTGTGATTGGAAACAAAATACCTACTCAAGTTCTTCAACCCGATATTCAGTTATTTACTGTGCCTCCTCGGATCCTTGGATGTACCTGTTTTGTACGGTTAGTTGGACCTACTTCTGATAAACTGTCTCCTCATGCTGAGAAGTGCATTTTTTGGGATATTCTCGTACTCAGAAGGGATATCGGTGTTACAGTCCTACTGCAAGAAAATGGTATACTAGCAGTGATGTAGTTTTCTTTGAGGATACTCCTTACTATTCGACTCGTGGTGACAGTTTACAGTCTGATCTTATTGCCTCACCTCTACCTGTTACTTCTGATTGTGTGCCTGATACTACTGACAAAGTCACTACTGAGGCTGATAAGCCTCCTCTTATAGTTTATCAACGCAGGAACAGAGCACCTTCTACTCAAGAAACCCCCCCTGAAAACCAATCTTCACCTCCAGAAGGTTCTACTACACCTGAGGTACATTCTGATCTTGATTTACCCATTGCTCTTAGAAAGGGTACTCGTTCCTGCACATCACACAGTATTGCTCAGTTTGTTTCTACTGACCATCTGAATGTTCATTCTAGCAATTTTGTATATGCCTTATCTGCTGTTGTTGTTCCAAAGAATATCCAGGATGCTCTACAGAGTACTGGATGGTTGTCTGCTATGAAGGAGGAGATGTTGGCTCTTGCTGAACGAGATACTTGGGAGCTGGTGGATCCACCTCCTCAGTGTAAACCTGTAGGTTGCAGATGGGTGTATGCTGTGAAATATCAACCTGACGGCACTGTTGAAAGGCTGAAGGCACGGTTAGTTGCTAAAGGCTACACCCAAACTTATGGTATTGACTATTTTGAGACTTTCTCTCCTGTTGCTCGTCTTAATTCTGTCAGAATTCTTCTGTCTGTTGCTGTTAATCTTGACTGGCCACTGTTGCAACTAGATGTGAAAAATGCCTTCTTGTATGGCGATTTACAAGAAGTCTATATGGAGCAACCTCCTGGGTTTGTTGCTCAGGGGGAGTCTCACAAAGTTTGCAGGTTAAAGAAGTCTATTTATGGGCTTAAGCAGAGTCCTCGGGCTTGGTTTGATAAATTGAGCAAAATTATGATTGATTTTGGGTTTCTGCGATCTCAGGTGGATCATTCTGTTTTTACCAAGAAGACTTCAATTGGTATTATTATTTTGATTGTCTATGTTGATGATATTATCATATCTGGCAGTGATTCTCTTGGTATTCAGGCTACTAAATCTCATCTGGGCAAGCATTTTGCTACCAAAGACTTGGGCAAACTCAGATATTTTCTGGGCATAGAAGTTTCTAGAAATTCTAATGCTCTTGTGTTGTCTCAGAGAAAATATGTCCTAGACATACTGCAGGAGACTGGTATGCTGGGGGCGAGACCTGCTGATATGTCCTAGACATACAGCAGGAGACTGGTATGCTGGGGGCAAGGGACGTCACTACAGGAAGCATGGACACTGTTCTCTTGCAGGGTACTGTGATTCTGATTATGCAGGTAGCAGAGTTGACAGAAAATCTACTTCTGGGTATTGTACGTATGTTGGAGGCAATCTTGTTACCTGGAGGAGTAAAAAACAAAATGTTGTGGCCAGGTCCAGTGCTGAAGCTGAATATAGGGCCATGGCCCATACTGCCTGTGAATTGTTGTGGGTGCGCTCTCTGTTAAAAGAGTTCGGGGTTGACTCTTCTTCTGCTATACCTATGCACTGTGATAATAAAGCTGCTATCTTCATTGCGAATAATCCAGTTTATCATGAGCGCACTAAACATATTGAAGTAGATTGTCATTTTATTCGGGAATCCATTCTGACTGGCAAGATCTGCACTCCCTTCACTCGTTCTGAAGACCAAGTTGCTGACATCTTCACCAAGCTGCTGGCGAAGAAGCAATTCTGCACACTGACGGACAAGTTGGGCATGATTGATATCTATGCTCCAACTTGAGGGGGAGTGTTAACATATATTCCTGTTTTATATATTCTGTTAGTTGTTTTGTTATTTCCATATTATATGTGGACCTCTCTGTAAATGTTTCAATGTTATATATATGAGGGTGCACACATTGTACAACCCTACGCTTCCCAAAACTGCTTTGTCTTTCACAATGCTCATGGTCTTTGATTTCTTAAACCTTGAATAGAATATACTTTTAAGCTCCTATTATCATTTCCTGCAAGCATGGTATTAACAAACCCACCTTGAGGCTTTTAAGACTTACGCCTCAAGGTGAGGCTTTCCCTTTTGCACTTTGAGGCTTATGTTGGATGTCATGGACTGAGGCTTATGCCTTGAAATGTGTGAGGCTCCGAGGCTTAATAGAGGCGTAAGCCTTAGTTCTGGAAGATAATGTTTTATACTAACTACCAAGTATTTTTGCTTTTGAGATAATTAGTACAATTTCTTCAAAAGTTTTCTATTAAGTGTTTTTATTAGATTATTATTCTCTTATTAGTGAGTTTATATAACTTATATTTGTTCATACTCAAAACTCAAAGTTACTTTTTAATTTAGATTTATTAAACTTTGTTAAATTTATTTTTGTGACATATTTTATCTAATATTCTAGTGATTTTCAAGTCGCATTGTTACCTATCTTGATTTCTACTAATTCCAAATTATGTATACCCTAAATTTTCTTATCAGTTAAAAAATTGGATTTGATTGTACAAAGCACCGATATCTTATTATTTGCTATAATTTCATTTTATTATTTTGGTGGTCTCTATTATTAAGATTGCTCTTAAACCTTATCTCTCCTTTGTAATTTAGGTAACAACTTTCTACTTAGTTTTACTTTTTCTTATACATATTTGTATCATACATACACATTCATAGATACTCACATATACACACACATAATACATACACACTCATATTCATACATGATATATGTATATATTATTCGTTTATGAATGTCTCATACATATTTTGAGGCTTACACCTTGACGCCTCGAGGCTTACTCCTCACCTCATTGAGACAAAACCACCTCATTACGCATCGGGGAAACCTTTCCTGCAAGTTTTTTTTTGAAGACACAACATTCATTACATTAAAGCCATACGGCATCTACATGTAAAGGGAGATACACCAACCGAACACAAAAAAGTAAAGAGCAGATACAATAACCAGAAACTCATATCGGAACGTGATAAGAACAATGATGTATTGATCTCTCTTCTATATCACTGACCAAAACAACTTTTTATGAGAGATTCCTTCAACCTGAGATTATATCTGATATAAGGTATATGCTCCAAACCAGTGACCGAAGAAGTGATCACCTTCGCACTTGCTGCCATATAACAAAGAAACAAAAAAAGACCTAACATGAAAGGAGGACACAACCCACACGACAACATAGAACCTATAACTTACAAAAGCAACAACACCTACCTAACAACACAACGTCCCACAAAAAGGACGAGAAACACAACTACCAACGACGAGCACTAAGGTTGCACCAATCAGGAGACCTAGGAAGGAGGCCAAAACCCAGGGATGCAGATACAGAGGAAGGACGGCTCATGCTAGTACAAAGGCGGGGAGTAGAGGGTGCCGGGAACTCCACCACCACTCCCGACCACCACTGCGAAACAGGGAGCGGAAGACCCACACGAAGCCCAAAACCCAGCTTTCTCCTCCTCTGCCTAGAGCACCAAGGGCGCCCGAGCCCACCGTCCTCCCAAGAAGGAACCCAAGGCACGACGCGACCAACAAACGACCACAGAAAACGGTACTGAAAAGGCAGAGGATCTGCCCCAAACAAAACAACAACAAACCTGCAATAAAATAAAAAAAATGGAACCAACGATGACTAGACTAGAGAAAGGAGAGGGGAAGAAGTTGGAATCACTGAGGTCTACTGATGGCAATGGAGTCCACCTCCAATCCCTGCTACCCGACGGCAATAACACACCCAAGCAGAAGCGAGGGCAGCCACTGAAACCCCCACCCTAAGGCGCTGCACCGAATGGACCAGCGACCGAAACCTCAAGGTAGAGAGGCGCAGGGGAGAGAAGGGCACCTCCGGTCACCAACAAGCAGAAGCCCACGAGACGCCAGCCGAGGAAGCAGCCCCGGGGGAGAGGGGTGGCGTCCACCAGCCGCAAGAGCCCCCCTCCCCCCGAGCCGAGAGATCTCCGCCGATTCGCCCTAAATCGCCAGAGCCGAAAGAAGACGACGCTCGGCTAACAACCAACACAACGAGTGTTTATATACCTTTCCTGCAAGTTAATTTATTCAATGTGGGTACTATTGTTAGATAATTGATTGTCAAATGCATAACCTTAAAAGTTTCTAGTAGAACTCCGCTTGTCAATTTAGTTTTTACTTTGTCATATACAATGAGCATCCATCTCTCGATATAGCATGGAATATTTGCTTTGACATGGTTACATGTTAACACAACCACTCATTACGTATTTGCTCTCTTTAATGCTTTACATGGGTAGGACGTAAAGATGTAGAATGACCAAAATATCTTGGAAGCATGAATGCCACATGGGAGTCGTTTGTTCGTCTATGGTGAACGTGGTCACCGTGCAAGCCAATGTGATGACATGGTTACACGTTAACACAACTCATTACATATTTGCTCTCTTTAATGCTTTACATGGGTGGGACGTAAAGATGTAGAATGACAAAAATATCTTGGAAGCATGGATGCCGCCTGGGAGTCGTTTGTTCGTCTATGGTGAACGTGGTCACCGTGCAAGCCGGTGTGACGCTCCAAGACGTCGCCCGCTACCTCCACGCAACAATAGACCACACTACCTCCGTACCTCGAGGACAATCATCATCCCCCCCCCCCCCCCCCCCTGCTTCCCCACCCTGCAACAACATGGTGAGCTATGCACCAACCTACATCACGTGTCCATGTCCAAGTGGAACACGATGTGGAATCTAACATCGAGCCCTCCTCAAACTTGCTCTAGTCATTTCCTGGCCGCCGAGGACAGATTGGAAACGGATGGAATGGGTGTTATGGGACACCCACCCCACGGAGGTGGCAATACTTTGCATTGAGCCAACCAGGGATCCAGTTCTCAAGCCAACAAAAGACAAAACAAGAACCACTTCATTTAGAGCCAAAGGGATATACTTCTAAGCGGTCCCATGGGCTAAGGCACTCAAAGAAGCAAAATCACCATGGACATGAATAATGATCGGTTGGGTGCCTGCCTCTTCACCTGAGATCGAAGACCATCCTCACAAAAATCATGTCACCTATTGGTCCCTTTGGGGAACATCATAATGAACTCGCAATCCCTCAGACATGTCCAAGTTCCTTATCCAGCGAGACTCTGTCACCGAGGAACATTATAGTTTAGGTAGGTGATGAAGAATATAGCCTAAGTTTAATACCTATTGCATTAGCAAATCAGAAATAATCGAATGTTCTCCTTTTGTCGAGGAACTACGACTTCTAATAGAGGCACTCAAAGTCTCCTCTTAGAGGTCGGGTGGAAGGATATGGAGACATTATTACAACAATCATCACCAACCTTGAGATGCAGTTGATAAAGTAGTGCACTCATAAAGGCTCTTGCACTCTTCTTAGCTCTGGGCCACCACCACACAACTCCAGAGATACCTAAATTACAATGAGTTGCAACAACCGGTTCGCTGGGTATTGATCAAAAAGGAAGGAAGAGAAGATTGGGCAACCACAACATCGACCCCATCCAACAAAACGATCGTCGTAGTAACAGATGATACCGATGCCCCCTTAACAATGACTGACCCTCACACTCTCGGGAGGGATGGGACCTGCGACGCAAAGAGCCAAGAGATGCCAGAAGATGATAATGCTTCCCTTGCGAGCCGTCTAAGTAGCAAGGGAGAAGACAGTGGATTATCAGCCACAACTAGCATGATCTTGACCACCGCAATTGTGGCTAGAACGAGATCCTCACCTTTGGCAGAGTTGGCGCTCCCGAACAGACACACCTTCGGGCAAGTTGGCTCGCCAATGCGACATCATTTGGAGCCTAGAACCACGACCTAAAGGGGCAACTACACTGCAACTTGAGCAGAGAAATAAGAGAACGAAGAAGTCACAGTGGTATGCCCTTGCCCGACGCCAAACCAAAACATGATGCATGCTGGTTGACCTGCTTAATTGGATCAAAATGCTCAGCCACAAAGCCTAGATTCCATCGTCTTGCGTGGCCACACTCGTTCGTGAGAGGTAATGCAAGCCATCAAGAGTCAAGCCCCTCCACCCCTTCTGGATCAAAGTACTAGATTTGCGGGCCCTTCTCAGGGTTCAGACAGGGGCATTCATGTACTCATGTTGCCTCCCCTGGTTCTAGCACGTGACATTATATCATGCTCAAACAGTCGATCTGGCAATGCAAACACTTTCAACGCCAACAACTCACGTGAAGTATCCAAAGTGGGGGGCTTGTTAGGAATAGTTAAGGGTCAACTAATAGCGTGGTTAGACTAGTCAATAGGATTGAGATAACACCTGAGAGTGTAACTGACACATATCTACCTAGTAACCAGAGAGTTAGGAGGATAACTAGCATGCCATGGTCACATGATGACCTAGATCTAGGCTTAGTTTGGCCATCTAGGGGTGCACATGATATCTTCTGGGACAGAGTAAGGATGATATGGGGATGCAGTGATGAGAGGATAGGGTAGTCTTTGACCATAGGCCATCAGAGGATGAGAAGGTTTACTTGAGATTGAGGCCTTAGGGTTGGTCTGAAGAGCGGTTGATACCATAGCTGCTTAGAGTAGTTAGTCCAATGGAAAAGTTTATGATTTGGAATGCAAGAGGGGTAGCTAATGATATGACAGAAGATATGCTTGTTAAACTAGCAGAGGAGAGGGTTGTTTCTTTTTGCGATACTTGAACCATTTTTAGGTCCGAAGAGATCACAAGAGTGGCTAACAAAAATAGTGATAACTTGGGTGACTATAAACAGAGAAGTAAAAGATAAAATATGATTATTTTCTTAATCAAGCTTCACACCTGTGGTAGTGGGATTTTCTAAGCAACAAATCACTTTAGAATTAACACTACGAGCATAACCATTGAGGATTACAGTGGTTTATGCCTCTTGCTAGAGGTCAGAGCATACACATGTTTGGGAAGAATTGCTTCTTCTCCAAAATGACAGAAAGATACCTAATGAGGATGTAAATTTACATGGGTTCACAAACAAGAAGGGTACAAATCAAATAGGGTCGTCTTGAAAGAGGATTTAGCAGCCATGACTGGCCTAATGATATTAAGATTATTGAGGAACACTTGATCCAAAATGCTTCAGATCATTGCTCCCTCTTATACTCCCTAGAGATGGGGATCCAGACTAGGTGTACCATAAGCTTCAAATTCATGAAGATGTGGCTTAAACATGAAGGTATTAGGTAGCTCATTAATAGGGATTGGACCCTAGAATCTTGGGGGGACGCCTCTTATAGATTTTTGAAAAACAAAATAACCTCAAACTTGCGTTGAAAATATGGAGCAAAGAGGTGAGACGTCTTTGAAAAAGTTAGGGCTTCTGAAGAATAGTTAGAACTATGCAGAAAACATTAGACAACAAGTGACTTATAGACGATGGTAGAGAGACTACATGAAGAGGAAAGCAAGTTGGAGGGCACTTCATAGGTGGGATGAACGGAGAGAGATATTAGGTATCAAATGGCTCAAAGGGGACAAAAACACTAAACTCTTCCACGCCTATGTCAAAGCTAGGAGGAAAAGAATGGACGTAGTGAAAATCATGAGAGAAGATGATGAATGGGTACAAGGAGAGGATGAAGTCATGAGCGAAGCCATTGACTATTAGTCCAAACTCTTTGAATCATATCAACTAGAGGGAACTAAGTACACCACCATCATTGAGAAGATGATTGATGAAGAGGATAATGCTAGTTTCCTTAGGAGATGGTTGAAGAGGAGGTGAAAGGGATAGTTGTGACCACATACAATGATAGTGCACCAGGACCGGATGGCTTCACCACTGCGTTCTACCAATTTGCTTGGGACATCGTGAAAATTGATATCATTGAGTTGATCAACCATTGCCTTAAGGGACATGTGACTCATAGAGGGCTTAGATGCATTCATCTTGTTTTCGTTCCAAAGGTGGATGAGCTAGTGAGAATGGATGACTGTAGAGTGTAGAGCTATTAGCATTAGGAATGCCAATATGAGGATTATGTTGGGAATTATCCTATCGAAGTTATCCTTAGTTATGCCTAGACTAATATCTAGAGTGCAAGCAACCTTTGTCAAAAACAGATACATAGGACGAGATAACATCATACTTGCACAGAAGCTCAACCATGGAGTTGCTCAGGAGGAGAATGTGGTTTACAAAGTAGATATGTCCAAGGCCTTTGATCGGGTAGAATGGATCTTTCTAGAGTAGGTATTGGAGTCCTTTGGGTTCTCGGGAGGGGTTATTGAGTGCAAAATGAATCTAGTCAGAGGTGCATGGTTCTCCATTTCTATCAATGGGCGCCTATGATGGCTTTCACCTTTACAAGGACTTAGACAAGTGAATCCACTCTCATGTATTCTTTATAATCTAGCATATAAATCATTTGGGAGACACATCAAAAGAGTCATGAGTAGAGGTAGAATAGAGAGGCTCATCACAAGATGTTCTGGGCTAGCATCATCATATCTCATGTTTGCAGATGACCTCATTTTATATATCAACTTGAAGGGAGGGACCATAGAAGGCACACAAAGGCTTAATAGTGAGTATGAGAGAGCATCGGGACAGAGAGTGAGTAGGAGTAAATTCATTAACATACTAGGAAGCTCAACTGATGATAGAAAGTGGACAATTTTTGAATCATGGGAATGCAAGTATCCCCTGAACCCAATCTAATACATCCTTGTTCCTCTTATCTTAGGTAGGATTAGGGTTAGACACTTTAATAGCCTAGTGGATAAGATCACTTGGAGACTTACCTCTTGGGATGGTAAGCTCCTATCTATCTCGGGAAGATTGACATTGATCCAATAAGTTCTATTGGCCATTCCCCTCCATAATCTGGCATCTTGCGCGGTTCCACTCTCTATCCTTAAGGTGATAGAGAGGAAGATAGCCCAATTCCATTATGCCTCCAAAGATGGCAATGATAGATGACATTGGGTCAACTGGGGAAAGATTGGGAGACCCATTGAGGAAGGTGGACTAGGATTCCATTGGCTTAGAGATAGATTCATAATACTTCTCATGAAGGTAGCTTGGAATCTATTGAGAGGCGAATCCGTATGGGTTGAATTTTGTAAAAAACACATGAAGATTGTGTGAGGAGCTAGCTTAGATCACCATTATTTCTTAAGAGTAATAGGAGGGCCTTGATCTACTGGAAAAGAGTTTGGGGGGCTTTTCCCCATGTTATGGTGAATAGTAGAGGGGTGGTGGGTGCAAGGGATATACCTTTTTGGACAACACGATGGCCGGATGCTTGCATGGCCAATTGGAAGAGAGATGGACTGGTGGTGGACCTAAACCTAACCATTAGAAATCTCATTCATGGGGACGGGAATTGGAATACATACATCCTCAATGGACTTGTAGATGAAGAAGGCATGGGGATGATCAAACTGGGCCAGGATTGAGATGCCTTGAGAACGATATCCCCATATGGTGCGCTACAATGAATTTGATTTTCACCATTCAATCAGCAAGTAAGACATTGAGAGCCGATGCTGCGAACCATTTGAGGCCTTATCGAAACCAGAGTGGATTTGGCATAGCGATTTGCCAGCAAAATATCAACCTTCAGTTGGAAACTATGGGAGAAGGTGATCCCCACTGATTCATGGATCTGATACTACGAAAACCTGATGGCCTCACATTGTGAATATTGTATATCAAGAAAAGAGGAAACCACATACCACTCTTTCTTGGAAGCGAGACAACAAGATTAGTATGAGAGAGAGTTAAGACTATCTAGACCTTTTTTAGCTTCACGACGAATAGATCAATAGGGGCGACACTTAGATGTATTTGGTTGAAGCCCATTGATCAGAGTTGGCTAGGGGTTGAACGAGGCATATTCCCTCGGGAAGAGGATGAACCATTTGGAGTAAGCGATGTGCAAGTAGATACGAGGGTAAGAGGATGGACAAATTGAGATTTGGGAGAAAAATATATTTTCAGGACTACAATGCACAATGTCATTCCCAAAAAGTTTGGTGGAACTGCTGAGCTGGAATGTAGATGGGAAGAGGGAGGGTTTTTGAATATGATTAGGAGAGAAGGGTTTATATATAAGGAGGTTCAACGGGAGAAGGTAGCTCCTAGCCTCCTTAAGCTTAACATCGGGTTAATTGGATGGAAAAAACCACATAAAAGGTACTAGAGGGAAGGCAATGGTGGGCATCTTGAGGGATAATAAAGGGCTTCTAGTGGGAGGTTTTACGAGTCCATGCTCGAAGAACGACTGCTTGGCGTGTTGCCTGAGGGACTTTGAAGCAATACTAGATATTCTTTGAGGCATCAACGGGGAGATATGATCATGGCGGAGGTAGATAATCCACAAATCATTAGAATTTTAGGCGGAAGGGCTCCCACCCTTTGGAGATACAGAAGGCGTTGTTTAAAAATCCTCTCGTTTTTCATGATATGGGCGCCACATGTAGGCTCGTGTACAAAGAAGCAAATAAGATGACCCACAGACTCGTTGAATATATGGCGCAAGTCTTAGTGGTCAGTATACCTTCAACCGACTGGTAGAGATGCCACCACCAATTATAGGGGTATATAGTCTTGAGACTTGGGATATTGCATGCTTTAGGAGAGCAAGACATACTAGAAAAAGAGACAAAGCGATACATAGATAGAAAGGCTGAGAAGAGGGTTATTTCGGTGATTCAATTTTGTAGAAAATGGATCGCGCAACAAGCTAGGTAGGTGGTTGCGGTTGGGAAATACGGGCACAAAGGTATGGCAGCGGAAACAATTTTTTTTTATCTATAGTATTTCCATAACAACAAGATCACGTCAACTACTATGAAATGGGAAGGATGATTTTAACAAGTTATACCTAGTCCTGGAGCAAGTCCAACGATAAAACTCGTTTCTTTGCAACTGCTGACAAGTTGCTCTTGAACGGTGGCTGTGCAGCTCCTGGTCTTCACCACGAACAACTGTCTGCGCAACCTCTGCAACGACTCCAGTAGTCTCGCCACAGACTGCAGATTGACTTTGCTCTTCAAGCAGCAACCAAAGGACTCCTGCTTCTAGAGTAGTACACGCAGACCAACTAGAACTCCTGCCGTTCACCAAGAACAGACATGAAGGAGTTGTCCCTCTTGTTGGTGTACTAGTCATCAATCTGCTCTCGCACCAACAACAATCACCGGTTATTTTTCTCCCGTAGATACCCCTCCCTATTCGGGTAGGACTTGCTTGAGCTCTCTCGGTTACCACAACCAGAGAGGACAACAGTTGTCAGAGGAACTGGTTCTCCTTTTATAGGCGAGTTTAAGGTCAAATTCCCAGTCTGTACGGGATTGTGTGGGAGTGGAAGGGACCGGAAGAACTTGAACTTTCGCAACCTGCGAGACGCTAAACGGTCGTCTGGCACACCCAAACGGTCATCTTGTGTGCGAGACAATTGTCTCGCACTGCCAAACGACCGTTTGGCAATTTCTTAATTGTATACGAATTTGACAATTTCGATTCTAATTAATATCACATATTTATTCCTTGTACCCCAAGTAAAGTACAATCTAAACTATTCGGGAAACATCCTGAACCTTCGTTCGACCCAACCGAGCCGTCTCACCCAGGCGTGACGTTTGTCTCGCTCACCCAGACGCCCGTCTGGTGAGTCAAGATGAGCCGGTTGGTTCAATCTCATTGAACTGATCCGACCGGTTCTAGGGCAAAACTATGCTAATTTGAACTCTGATCACCCTGACAACCCGTCTGAACACTTGAGACGCCTGTCTGGCTACCCAAACGGTCTCACTCAGTGAGATTGTCGTTTGGCAGACTAGTCAGTCAATCAGTCGATCTGTTGTGTGAATTGAATACCTAAACACTTTAGTAATCAATCCAATTATCATTCAAGATCAAACTCCTCTTCTAGATGAGTTACTATGTGTGTGACCCTATAGGTCCCATATTATGTTGGTAGTGAATGTCCATAACTAACTTATGACATCACATGCAAAGAGTGGTGCCTAGTCGCACATCAATGTTACCCAAGTGAATGGAAGGTTAGAGAACAACTTCAACCTACAATCTGTGTAAGGTGTTGCAGTGATTGTATAATTTCTTTGTTACTGATATCCAGGATGAACTCGAGGCATGGATGGTCACCCTTGTCAACGTTCAATCCATGTTCCTTGAACCAAGAGCAGACCGTCTGAGATAATGTGACATCAATATCATATATTGATTCACATGTGCATGACATGTGTTTCTCAGTATCGCATATCAAGTGGCCAGGATATCATACTCCAGTAGGAAGGACAAATCCCATATCTATCACTCATAGTCTATCCCAATCTGTCAAAGTCACCCAATCATCACCATTATAACAACCCATGTTTCAGGACTGTGTTTGATGATGTCAAAGCGTACTCAACAACATGTGACGAGTGCATCTAAGAATCACAATCTCCACCTTCACTATAAGAGCTGACTATGACTTACCATATGATGGTTTCCATGTGTCACTCTCAAGGTGGGTCTGTCTAATACACTGTTCCTCAACATGTATCTGTGTGCTTGGTTTGATATTGCCATATCATGACTAATGGGATTTAGTCATCAACCAACTCACACTTTTATCTTATGTGTTATTGTTGTCTATCAACCCTCCACAATAACAACCGATCAGGGACATAACGAGAATATGTATATGTACTCTTAACATCCGTATGATCTCATCCACAAGGGTAGTAATTTGAATACATACGACGTCAATGTTTTATAAAATGTTAAGCGTTAATCGTGCGAACAACACCTTGTAACTGGTTAAGTGGTAAGCGGACGATTTTTTTAAAAAATGGGTTTTAATTTCCTATATAATTTTATACAAAATTACACATATATGTATATAGGTACTATACTCTTTGGAACTTTTATATATATCTAAAAACACTACCTAACAATACAAAACACCCAAATAGTTTATAAGATAGCTATAAGACAATAATTATAGTCATAATATAGTAAACAATAGACTTGGCATGGATAAAACACCCTACATACATGATACAATTTTTTTTTTGCATCACATGTTTACATAGCTAAGCAGTAAACACTAGATTAATTATTGGATACCTTACTAACTTATTGTTATTGTGCATATCATCAATTAGTCATACATTACAGTAGTACATTTAATTAAAGTATGCATTCTAAATTAGATAATAGTTACATGTAATTTACTTGTATAAATTACACTTTACAGCAGTACCCTATTATCCCGACTTGCATACAAAGTATGCATTCTATATTAGAACTAGGGCTTATCATAGGATATTTAATGTATATAAGTTTGATATATTATACTATTATAGTCAATAATACCTGGGACCATATAGTTTACTTAATGTTACAGGTGTGCAACAAATTCAAAAAAAAAAAAGGAAAAAAAGCGGCCAAAAAAGGGGAAAAAGGGGTAAAAAACGAAAAATAGGGCAAAAGCGGGAAAAAATGGGTGATTAAATGCAAACTGGTTAAGCGGGCGATTTGAGTCAATTTTAAACGACCTGGGTGTTTGGCCGATTAATCGACCGCTCAGGCCGTTTTTCAATACATTGTACGTCATTTAGTAATATTGTTCTCTAGACATTCAAAGTGTTTCTTAATTATCTCATAACTGATTGAAATAGAATGAATTGGAAGCTGCCTTTATAGGTATTAATCAAATTCTTTAAGGTATATGCCATGTCAATCATCACATGATTGGCTCTATGGGCATACCTTACCAACAGTTGTGGCGTTTCCATTTTGTTGAGAAAGGAACCCACAACGTTGTAAATTGTAATTATTGCTTATTCGGGTTAAAAACTATAAGCAAAATAAATTTCTCTCTCCACCAACTACTCATATGACCTTCACCACTAGTACATAACCGGCTTTTAGTGTCGATTTCTAAGCGACACCTATGTGGGCACCGCTAAAAGTCCAACCGTTACGCGTCGGTTCTCAAACCGACGCCATAACCCTTCGCGCGCCACCGAAAACGCGCCAGCAGGCGTCAATTATTAGCTTAGAAACCGACGCCATATACCTTCGCGCCACAGAAAGGGCGCCATCTGGGGCATTATCGGCGTCGGTGTATTAGTGATAACCGACACCATCTCACCCGCTGCCACGGCCGTGGTGTCTGGTCTCCAGGGAAAATAGACGTCGGTTACTAGTAGGGCAACCGACACTGTTACGATATGTCGTCGGTTTTATGCAAATATCCGACACCTGTTTTATGTCTGGTCCGTGGCAACACGGTCGTGGTGTCTGGCCTCATTAGGGAAATCGACGCCGGTTACTAGTATGGAAACCGACATTGCAACCATATGTCGTCGGTTTTTTTCAAATAACCGACGCCTATGTTTTTTTTTTCTGTCGGTCTGCAGACCTGCTGTGGCTGGTCGCAGGATGAGAAACCTGCAGTTCAGTTATGAACTGTAGGTTTTACGACATCCATTGATATCGGCCAACAATAGGCCACAAACCTGCGAAATTAACATGATGGACAATATTATATATATGTGATTCACACTCATATTTTTTTTTCATCACACGCATGTAGAAACCAGTAGAAACCTGCAGTTCCATTTATTTCATCTCTTTTCACATTCAGACACATGTAGAAACATTCATGTATTGATGATTTTCACACACAATTCATAAAAATTCATTCACATTCACACAAAATTAATTATGAGAGAACAAAGTTATTCTTTATTCATCATTGTCAACAAAATCATATTGAAAGAGCAATGAAACAGCAAAAGAAGCCACAATGACGGGAAGCATGATACAGATACAATACATAAAGTGCAGCACACACAAGTGTTTCAGATTCATATAACAACATGACAGACTAACACATATATAGTGCATAACAACAACAACGCCGAATTTACATACAACACTATAGCTTAGTATATATAGTGGGACTAAGGTGACGATCCCACCTGCTAAAACAGGTTACCGACAACTACATGTTACGACTGGGAGGTCGTGATTCAGCAACCGTATGCATTAGCAGGAGGACAAACATATTTCACCACGAGTTAACATTGAAGAAGGTCTACTAACCTACACTGAGCTAAACAAGTTTATCAGCTGATAAACTTGTTTAGCTCAGTGTAGGTTAGTAGACCTTCAATGTTAACTCGTGGTGAAATATGTTGTCCTCCTGCTAATGCATACGGTTGCTGAATCACGACCTCCCAGTCGTAATATGTAGTTGTCGGTAACCTGTTTTAGCAGGTGAGATCGTCACCTTAGTCCCACTATATATCTATATAACCTTAGTGTGGGATGCTTGCTTTCTCTCCGACTGTTGCGCTTTGGATTTACAAAGCAATGTCGATGGCCTGCATATCTATGTCATGGCCGTCCTGCATAGCCTGTAGTCTTTGGCGAACGCCTGCAAATTAAATAGAATTGCTATTAACTAGTATCCTAAAAATTTGATAAAAAACAGACTTACATAATATAATTATAAATGAACATATAGATAGAAACCTCAGGGATATATTCTTAAAACTTACATTGTCAGGCGGTGCAAGCACGTCCTCACCCTCACGGTGATCAACATAGTCATCATGGGAATATAATAAAAATATAAACATCCATGCCTCTAATATTGTGATCTTTTATCAATTAACAATCATTCATTATGATCCCCGCGAACATATAAGTCATTGTGATCCCCAGCTTCAATGTTTGGTGGTATTGGCAACCCAACTGAGAATGGATTGGAGTCATCATACTTATCATAGTACTCTTCTTCATCTATAGGATCTTCAATGAACTGTCTTTTACCATGAAGAACAACCGACCATTTATCATTTGCAGGATCATCGATATAAAATACTTGTTTTGCCTGTGATGCCAATATGAATGGTTCACCCTTCTCGCCAATCTTTTCAAATTTCACTAACGTGAAACCCAATTCATCCACTATAACTCCTTTGTTGTTGTCAACCCAATTACATTTAAAGAGCGGAATTCTGAAATCTACATAGTCAAACTCCCATATGTCTTCAATGACACCGTAATATGACATTTTAGCTTCACGTGGACTTTTATCCTTTGCACTTGTAAAAAACAATGAAGACGCTTGAAGGGTGACCCCGCTGTTTTGGACGACACTCTTATCATCTTGACGCTTTGTGTAATATGAGAAACCATTTATGTCACACCATTCATAAGACATAACATTCAATTTTGGTTTAAAGGCGAGACATTTGATGGTTTTAGTAACATTATCTGGTGTTTGAGATAGTTGATGTAAGACTTTATCTTGAAACAACTTAATAAATGTCTTGTTATGCTCTCTAGCAAGCCACATTGAATTGGATCGAGGATATTGTCTCTTGATGAAATTGGTATGTTCCTCGATATAAACACTCACTTCGTCGATGTTGTGTAAAATATACAAGTGACCTTGCTCCAACTGCTCACGGCTGATTACTTTCACTCGTGCTCCCAAAACTTCTTTGTCAAAATGCTCCTCAACAGTCTTGTCATTCACGGGAGCATCATTACCACTCAGAAAGTCATTGCAAAAATCCATATCCTCTCTCGCCACATAACCCTCAATAATACTCCCTTCATGTCGATAACGGTTTCGAACATCACCTTTAAAAACACTCATGTATCGTTCAAAGGGATACATCTAATGCAAGAAAACTGGTCCCAACATTTTCACTTCCCTAGTCAAGTGGACAACAAGATGTACCATGATATCAAAGAATGACGGAGGAAAATACATCTCAAGCTGACATAGGTAACAACCACTTCTCTTTGCAAATTATCGAGAGTATCATGGTCAATAACTTTGCTGCACAGACTGTTGAAAAAGAAACAAAGTCTGGTGATTGCAAACCTTACATGCTTCGACAATATAGATCTAATTGCCACAGGCAATATTTGTTGCATTAGAATGTGACAATCATGAGATTTAAGACCTATCAACTTCAGATCTTTCATTGATACCAATGTACGAATGTTGGATGAGTAACCCTGTGGCACCTTAACATTTACCAAGCATTCAAAAAATGTTTTCTTCTCCTTTCTAGACAACGTGTAACAAGCGGGAGGTAAGTATGTTCTCCGATCGCTACTAACTACTTCTGTTAATTCTGTCCTTATTTCCATTTCGCGTAGGTCCATTCTGGATTTTATCCCATCTTTAGTCTTACCTGGTATATTCAACAGAGTATCAATGACGTTATCACATATATTTTTCTCAACGTGCATGACATCGATACAATGCCTGACTGTCAAAGAACTCCAATAAGGAAGATCCCAAAATATCGACTTCTTCTTGAATAAAGACTTGTCACTCCCTGTGGCCATCGTACATTGTGATCTCTTACCAAATTCATTAGCGATGTCTTTCACTCTTTCATAAACATCCTCCCCTGATGTAGGTTTAGGTGCACTACGTTCCTCATTCCGTCCATTGAATGCTTTGCGCAACCTACGATACAAATGAAATTTTGGAAGAAACCTTCGATGACCAAGATATACAGTCTTGCCACCGTGTTTTAGTCGTATTGAATCAGTGTTCTCTTCACATATAGGACACGCTTTAGATCCTTTGACACTATATCCAGACAAATTCCCATATGCTGGAAAGTCATTCACAGTGCAAAACAACATAGCGTGCAAACAAAATGTCTCTCTTCGTGAAGCATCATAGGTCATCACACCTTCACCCCAGAGTTTCTTT
Source organism: Alisma plantago-aquatica (assembly GCA_963693085.1). Lineage (NCBI taxonomy): Eukaryota > Viridiplantae > Streptophyta > Magnoliopsida > Alismatales > Alismataceae > Alisma > Alisma plantago-aquatica. The sequence goes on along the minus strand of OY856411.1, from coordinate 505,800,897 downwards.
AAGTCATCAATCAAAGGTTCAAGATAAATATCAATATCATTTCCAGGTTGTTTAGGGCCCGATATCAACAACGACAACATAACGTACTTATTTTTCATACACAACCAGGGAGGAAGATTGTATATAACAAGCATAACTGACCAAGTGCTATGTTGGCTGCTCAATGTCCCGTACGGATTCATCCCATATGTACAAAGCCCAAGTCTTAGATTCCTGTTCTCTTCACCGAATTCAGGGTACAATAGATCAATCTTCTTCCACTGTGGGGAATCAGACGCATGTCGTAGGATCCCATCATTATTTTTCTTAACATCTGCATGCCACCTCAAATTCTTTGCATCTATATGATTGACAAACAAGCGTTGAAACCGTGGTATTATAGGTAGATACCACATCACTTTGGCGAGAGAACCAGTTTTGGACTCCCCCGAAGTCGTCAATTTATACCTTGACGCACCACATTTCGGACAATCTTTCAAATTCACATAGTCCTTTTGAAATAATACACAATCATTCGGGCATGCGTGTATCTTCTTGGCCTCCATTCCCATTGGGCACAACAATTTATTTAACAGATTAGAGTTTATGGTTAAAACTTTAGGGTTTATACATGTGATGTCATTCTTAAATGTGTACCACCTATCCCATTCTTGAACACCTAATCTCACTAATAAGTGTATAATGTGTATTGGGTTTTCAAGAAAATTTCGGCAGCATTTCCCCGTTGTTCTCCAAGTACATATGTACTTAGAGAACAAACGGGGAAATACTGTCGAAATTTTCTTGAAAACCCAATACACATTATACACTTACATCCTAAGTGAGATTAGGTTTTCAGGAACAGTCCCAAACCGGGGACTATCCAATATTTACTCCTAATGAGTAAATCTTGGACGGGTTTCTAGGCCAACAAATACAACACCAATTCCTTGTTCACAACCCCATTCAACACACAATTTCTTATAAAAACATTTGTGGACAGCCATAACAACATATCAATGCTTTCTAAATTAATCAACATTAATAGCTTAGGAATGTTTAGATGCATTTATACTATCAATTCCTAGGGTTTACTGAATTAGGTCAAGCATGAGGATTAGAAGCACAAATATATGCAAGCACAAGATTTATTCATATCCTAGGTTGATTTACAATAGCAACATCTAAATATGTAAACTCAAAACATTAGATAAATAAATATAATCAGTAGATAAACAAATACAAAGCAATAGATAAAAAAGTACATCTCAGTTGATAAACAAATATAAATCAAGAGATGATTAAATAATTTTAAAAAGTAGATGAATAAATATAAAGCCCTAAATTCAAATAATGTGATGAATAAAAATCATTAGATGAACGAGTAGATAATTAATACAAATCAGAGGGCGAGACAGAGAGTTTTTGGGGATGTTTACCTCTGTTTGAGCCCAGTCGGGCGTCCTGCTCTGGAGCAGGGAGAGAGGCGAGACGGATGGGTGCACGTGGAAGCCGAACGGGCAGGCAGAAGGCCGGCGAGCTCCTGAACCGTAATGGAAGTGATCATTGAAAAAATACTAGATAATCATATGTTAAAATTAAGCATTTTATTTTTGTCATATATTATTAATAACCAAGCCAATCATCAATTCTATTAAATAAACATTACATGTTTATAGGGATTATTTGTTAACATATGTTAAGGATGAATTTAGGATGCAAACCTAGTCAAGTGAAAGCTTTACCTCTAGTAGTGGCAATGACAACAATGGCAGTGTCGTGGGTGTACTGCCAGCCCTAAATGTGGCTGACTCTGACGGACTGCCGGCGAGAGGAGGACCGGCTGGAGGAGAGGACCAATGATGGTGGCGGCTCCACGAACGGCGAGCTCCACGGAGGCGGCGAGCTTCACGGCGGCGGCAAGCTCCACGGCGGCGGCAAGCTCCACGACGGAGGGAGTCTGCTTGCTCACCGCCGGAATCGCCAGACCCTAGCTAAGCCGATTGCAACACAGAGAGAAAGGGGAAGAGTCGGGCTCGCTCGCGCGATATTTAGTCAACATTCGGTGTCGGTTATTCAAAAACACCGACACATAACACTAACGGTGTCAGTTATCAACACAAATCGACACCTGTTACCCATGATAATCGTTGGTTTTAACTAGAAAAAACCCGACGTCTATCTACATATGCCGATTAAAAAATTGGTTCTCGATTAATGACCATAGTCGTCGGTTGTTTTACAATCCGACGATCAAAGGGTGTGAAAAATTTCGCGCGAAGAGCGCGGGAAAACCCATAAGTGTCGGTCATTGTTGTAAAACCGACGATCAAAATGTGCCCAATTTCTGTTTCGCGAATAACCTTTCGTCGTCGGTTTTTTAGTTAATGACCGACGCTATATGTTAAATTTTTGGAGGTAATTTTTTTCGCTGAAAATTTTGGATTTGGCGGTTAATTTTCGGCGTCGGTTTGTTATTAAGTAACCGACACCGAATAAAAATGATACCCGTGTCTGGTTGCCCTTCACAGATTGATGTCGGTTTATTTTATAAACCGACGCTGTATTGTTTAGGTGTCGGTGTATTATTACAACCGACACCGTTAAAAGTGACGTTATAAGCCATTTCTGTAGTAGTGCACCTACAAACCAATAAATGCCCTGCCATGGTACCCTCTCAAAAGCACCTTTTCCCTCTCAAAGCTTCCCATTCTCCGCAAAACCACCCATTCTCAGCACATCAAACGCCTGTCATGGCAGGCAGGCGGTCAGCAGAAGATTTTTTCTGCAAACTGGTGTCTGACACCACTGTATGAAGTAGCAGATGGCTGGATTTTTACCGTAACCAATTGTGGTTAGTGATGGTGCTGGTCAGTGGTGCTGGTGGCCTGACCTTGCTGTTGTGTCAATGACTCTGCCTGCCGTCATTGGTGGCTAGCGCTGTTGTTGCAGCTGGTAGGGACGACTTTATCTGTTGCCATGGGTGTGAGGAGGGTCCTTGATGCCCTCTGCTGGTCTGGGGGTGATGCAAGGGAAAGAAGAATGCCCATGTCCCCTGCGTGGCTCTGTGAAGATGCTAGGTGAGAAACAGAGTGGGACATTTTATGTTTTCGTTTTCAACATCAGGTCTTAGTCTACTCCGGTACCATGTGGAAACTAGAAAGTTGAATATTCAATAAAGCTAAAAGAAATTGGAAGAATAATAGTAATGTCATAAGGTGTGAAATCAGCATAAACAGATGTGACGCTACCCTTTAAAAAGGTAACATGCGCTTTTAGCCCAAATCATATTGCTCACTATACGTCTGTTACTGATCTGATGTATCCGGCAGACAGTTTGTTCTCTACTTCTCTGTATTGATATTGATATGCCCACAAGAGTCAGGTTGAGGCATAAGAACACTCTCCAAAATATAAAAAGAGGTGCTATCCGAGGTAAATGTCTACTATGTTATGCCAAGGAATTTTGGAGCTAGTTGATGCTACTTTACATTGGCAAGAGTTTTATTAGATGCAAATGCATATCTATTGATAGTGCTAACTCGTCAAGGCACATCTGATTGCCAAGGGGTGACATAATGAGCTGATCACAAGGAGACTTTTTCTCCATGGAACTCCTTTGAAGATATGATGGTTTTGACATTGTCAACCCAACCCTTTTATACTTATTTCATAAAACACATGGAAGAAGAAAATCCTAGAACATAGAAGATTGATGGTATGGATGCCAAATAATGTTTTCCTCTAATTCACACAAACGAAACACACCACGTGTATAAGATGATAGGAGGATATGACATTGACTTCAATTTTTGGAAATTTAAATAAATGTACTCAATGATCCGATAGCATTGATTCCGGATTGATTCACGTCCATGATGAGTAACACAGCTTAGCACAAATTTGACGTGACTATTTGTCCAAGCACAATAAAAAGAAGCAATGAAACATGCATCTATTGTATCTGGAGAATATGTGGAAGCATAACTTCTTTACAGTATTAATACTACTAGACAATATTGTCTCTTCATCTAAACTTTGTTTGTAGAAGCTATGAATTGGTCACCGAACAGTTCGTTCTGTGCTCCATTAATTTACTTTTTTTTGCCTTTCTCTAAGCCAATCCACCCCCTCCTTTTTTTCCCTTCAAACATTTCTCTTGGGGAAAAATTAAGGCTGATTTTCCATTTACAGTGCGTCATTGCAGACTTATGCCCATGACGACACATCAGTGGGTTCGTGGATGATGGGGCTTCACGCGACCTATGTTGATGACAACCGCCTTTGCTGCAGCAGCTCTAGGCAAGGTCGGATAATTTGTTTAATTATACAGTGCCACTATTCACCATGAAAATATATTATTTATTTGCATTTCTGCTAGACGAAGGGTTTCTGAAAGGATTTTTGCTAATCTTTACGTCATACTTAAATAATTTTCAGATAAAGTGTGCTCTTTAGCGTAATGGTTAACGATGAAACTTCAGATGCTGGGTCCGTACGTTGTTTCTTTTCTTATTTTGTAAGTTCGTATGGACTGTCTTATATTGTACACAAGGGAAGTGATGCGTATCCAGGCCGTTGACGCATTGAGCCCCCAAATACAATGGTTATGTTATGATGTATTATGTTTTTAATGTAAAAGAAACAGCTTTGTTCATTTGTTGAATTCTAAAACGCAGCAGCCCCCCAATACATGGGTTATGCTATTAGTTATTAACTTTAGCATGTATATGAAACAGCTTTGTGCATTTATTGAGTTCTAAAGTGCAGCTCAGTGATATAATGTAATGACGTGTGGACAGAGGTGAACGAATGAACATCCATAAAGCTCAGCTTGATACAAAACCACCTTCGTACTCAATTCAGTTTCTATCTACTTGCGAAGTGTCTCCTGCAAGCACACCTTGTTGCATTATCAAAAATTGATATTTCAAAAGGAGTTCGGTCTTTTGAATATATATGAATATGTTGTCTATATTTTCTAAGGCAGTAGTGCAACTTACCGAAATAACTACAGATTCATTTGCCGCAGCCTATCTCACGATATCCTTCTAAATTCATGATGCCCAAGATCCAACTTTAATTACATTATAATTCAACTTCATATGGTTACAAATGGGAAATGCCGAACGACATATTTGAGTGTATGTGGAAAATTCTACTTGAAAGTTTCCAACGAAAATGTATGTTGAAGGTATACGAGTCGCTTCACAAACTCATTGCAGTCTAGGGCTCTCAACGGGGAAGGTATGGAAGGATAAATGATTATCCTGACCAAGCAGATGAGGGTAACTATCCACCTCATGGTTCTCCTTATTTTATCGTTACCTAAATTAAATAACATCTCAGGCACAATAGACTTGTCAAATTGGGTCAAATATGCGGGCATCCATGAGTCTCACACACACACACACACACACACACACCTATGTTTTTCCAAAATCTAATCCATTGATGTTCATGGTTACAATAATAATAGGTCATATACAAAATTTGATGTGTAAGTCACTCATCCAATGACAACAAAATCGACGCACAAAATTAATTTGAAATACACGATTTTTGCCTCGCTTAGATGCACGACCTATAAGTGTCCAAATGAGCTAAAATTTATTATATATTATGTTCTTATGATAATTAAAAAGATCAACGGTTTAGATTTTTCAAAAATTTATTGCATCTTCAAAAATGACTGAGGTGTACGGGGCCTCCGGTACACTCGAGTGTACACTAGCCTGACTCTCTCTCTCCCTCTCTCCCCCCCCTCTCTCTCTATACATATATATATATGTATATAATTTTATAAATTTTATAAAATTTTTCATAATTCAATTGTACATATTACAAGTATACCTTAATATCTACCTTGTTATAAAATTTTATCACCATCCAATTTGTAGATCATTCACAACAACGAAATATTTTTTGACGCTCTATATTGAATTTTAGGCTGACTGTTTGGATGTAAAAAGTGTATATTGTACATATGGCCATCTAAATAATGTCTGATTGCACCAATTTTTTGTGAGAAGGTAAATGAAATGACGCTTTTTCCATCTATACGGTTGGATTTTTAAAAATAGCTCCCAGTTTGTAGTTATTAAAATGCCTTTCACGCTCTCACCGTAGAATTTTTCTCACTGGATCGCTACCTATATATATAAATATATATATTCCTATATATATATATATATATATATCTAGGTATATATATACCTATATATATATATATATATATATATATATATATATATATATATATATATATATATATATATATATATATATATATATATATATATATATATATATATATATATATATATATATATATATATATATAGAGTCTGGCTAGAATACACTCGAGTGTATAAATCACATAGTACACCCCAATGATGTTTGCCTATCTAGACTATGTTTTTCCAAAATCTAATCCATTGATCTTCATGGTTACAATAATAATAGGTCACATACAAAATTTGAACTCATTTGGATGAGTGTAAGTCAGTCATCTAAGAACAACAAAATCGACGCACAAAACTAATTTGAAATACATGATTCTTGCCTCCTTTAGATGTATGACCTATAAGTGTCCGAATGAGCTAAAATTTATTATATAGTATGTTCTTATGACAATTAAGAAGATCAACGGTTTAGATTTAAAAAAAAATTATTACATCTTCAAAAATGATTGAGGTGTACGGTGCCTCCGGTATACTCAGCGTGTACACTAGCCTGCCTCTACCTATATATATGTGTATATATATAGATATATATGTAGGAATATGTATATATATACATGTATATATGTAGGTATATATATATGTATATATGTAGGTATATATATGTATATATGTAGGTATATATATATATATATATATATATATATATATATATATATATATATCTACTATTTTATAGGCTTCTGGGTCACAGCACTCTTCCACCCAAAGAGCTCCCCTTGCTTATTGAGCTTAGTTTTTGTAGTAGGAAGTGCCTTAGCTCGAAATTCTCCTCTTTAGAGAATTTCTAAGTCTTGTAAATCTTCCTCCACTTCACTTATATTGTAATTTCGTCTATATAGTTATGTGTTCTTAGTTTTCACATATTTTCCGAGTGTAAACCCTCCAGTCGCCAATGAAATTTCCATTTGTGTGATCAATTGTGTGTGCATATTTTTCCTCTTTTAATCATAATCAAAGATCCTTTCTTTGATTAAAAGCAAGATCAAGGAGATTCCTAAGCATCAGTGACGTTCCCGACGGTCACTCGGTGAGATCAACGACGTGCTCTACGCCAACTATAAGTTCTCTAACATTATTTAATTAATTTTACACAAGCATTCTCCGTTCACCCTAAAGAAAATTATATAAACATTATCCTTACATCATAGACCCAAATCTACCTCTAATCACCTTAATCATCAACTCTAATCCACCTTTAATCATTCACTATTATCAATTATCCGAACGTAAATCAGCCCTTCTTACTCCACCAATTATTCTGAAACTCCACCAATACTCCAACACCGCATTTCACCAAATCTCTACCGACCAACCATCAAAATCCTAGCTTCCACCTTAAATGGTATCATAACCTAATAAGGCTGACAGTAATCCCAGACCATTGAACATATATTTATATCAAGCTTCTTTGCTTTTAAAATTTTTAAGATTTAAGCCTCAGATCTCTTTATTTTTGACAACAGTATCTTCATCTATTTTAAAAAAAATTCAAATAAAAAAATGTTGAATAAAACACTTAACTCACTATCAGGTGTCAATTAAATAGTAAATACCCTTCAAACCATAAATGAAAGATATTCAATGGAAAATAAAAATAATTTCATCATCGATAAAGAAAAGCTAATAGAAGAATTTTTATCTGATAGAAACCAATTCAAGACAAAACAATTTTATAAAAACTTTGATAAAAAAGAAAGAGATTACATTAGACAAAAATGGTATCCACAAATGCAATACCATAGAAAAAATATACATTTCTTTGAATGGTATAAAAATTATTATATCAAAGAACTTAAAGAAAAAATCTATAGGCTTGTTTCACCGTGGTATGAGCCTAATAAGTCTGACAGTAATCCCAGACCATTGCATCATGAAAACATGCCAGTCCAAAATATAACAAACAAGAGTAATCTACAATTAAAAGAAGAAAGTTCTCATTCTTCCAATAAACACATGATTGATAAAGTAAATAATCTATCTAAAACTAAAAGTAAAGTAAGTGAAGAGTACTCTGTAAAGGTATTAAGCACAGAACAATACTTCATTCTTGAAATTATTAGTAATGTTAAAAGTGATCAAGAAAAATTAAAATTATTTTCAAAATATATGAAAATGAATAAAAAGAAATCAACTCTAAAGGTAGTCCAAACCAAAATATTTTATATGATACTAAAAAAGCAACTGAAAAATAACCAACTCTAAAAGACTTCAAAAGAGAACAAAAAATTATTAAAAAGGAAATAAAAGATTTAAAAGAAACTAAAAAGACATATGAAAATTCAGATAGTCAAAATAAATCCAAAAACAAATCCCTAAATAGCATCCAACAATATATAAAAAGGAAATGGAAGGGAGATGTTATAATTAAAATTAACCCATATTTCACTATTAAGAAACTAGCTTTATTTGATTCTGGAGCAGACATAAACTGCATTAGAAAAGGTCTAATACCAACCAAATATTTTGAAAAAACCACACACAATGTCAATTCATGCACCAATGACAAATTACAAATCAATTATAAAATCCCTAATGTCCATGTTTGTATAAAACATACATGTATTAAAACTACATTCATGCTAGCCAAAAATATAACTGAGGACATAATCATAGAGACACCATTCCTGAATAAAATATTACCTATTATAGTAGATACAAAAAGAGTACATGCTAATGTAATCTGTAATACAAAAGGACACCATTCCTGAATAAAATATTACCTATTATAGTAGATACAAAAGGAGTACATGCTAATCTATCTGTAAAATATTACCTATTATAGTAGATTATCTTTAAGTTAAAAAATGAACCCAAAGTATCATTTATACAACAAATAAACACTTCAATCAAATACAAAGAAAACTTCATTAACGAACTTAACACAGAAATAGAAACTGAAAGAATTCATAATAAAATAAAAAGTAGTAATTTTCAAAACCTAATAATAAAATTTCAAGAAAATGTTGAAAAAGAAATATGCTCCACACTACCCTCAGCATTCTAGCATAGAAAGAAACATGAAGTTACTTTACCATACATAAACAATTTTGATGAAACTAAAATTCCAACAAAAGCCAGACCCATCCAAATGAATCAAAAACTTTTAGAAATATGTAAAAATGAAATAAAAGAACTTGATACAAAGAAATTAATTAGGACTAGCTCCTCTCCATGGAGTTGCGCTGTTTTCTATGTAGAAAATGCATCCGAAATAGAAAGAGGGGCTCCTAGGCTTGTAATTAATTACAAACCTATAAATAAAGTACTCCAATGGATCAGATATCCAATTCCTAATAAACATGACTTAATAAAAAGAATACATGGTGCTAATATCTTCTCAAAATTTGATGTGAAATCTGGATTCTGGCAAATACAAATAAGTGAAGAAGATAGATATAAAACTTCCTTCAAAGTATATTTTGGTCACTATGAATGGAATGTTATGCCTTTTGGGCTAAAAAATACTCCATAAGAATTCCAAAAAATAATGAATGAGATATTTAATCCATATACTTCTTTTAGTATAGTCTATATTGATGATGTAATTATTTTCTCTAAAGATTGTGATCAACATTGGAAACACCTTAACACATTCCTTCAAATAGTAAAACATAATGGACCAGTAGTCTCCGCTAAAAAGATGAAACTATTTCAAACAAGTATTTAATTTCTTGGTTACAAAATAGAAAAGGGAACGATATCACCTATAGTAAGAGCCATAGACTTTGCTAACAAATTCCCAGATGAAATCCTGAGAAAAAATAACTTCAACGATTTTTAGGATGCTTAAACTATATATCTGATTTCTATGAAAATCTTGCACTAGATAGAAAACTCCTTACAGATAGATTAAAAAATATTCCACCAAGTTGGACCATAGATCACACCAAGGCCATTCAAAGAATAAAATTAAAAGTTCAACTGTTACCATGTTTAAATATTGTTGACCCAGAAGCCTATAAAATAGTAGAAACAGATGCATCAAATATAGGATACAGAGGAATTCTTAAGCAAAAAATTGATAATAAAGAACATTTGGTTCGATACACCTCAGGAGTGTGGAATGAAACCAGAAAAAATTATTCAACTATAAAAAAAGAAATATTAGCCATAGTTCTCTCTATTAAAAAATTTCAAAGTGATCTTTTAAATAATAAATTTTTATTAAGAGTAGATTGTAAATCAGCAAAATTTGTTTTAGAAAAGGATGTTAAAAATCTTGCCTCAAAACAAATATCTGCAAGATGGCAAGCAATATTAGCTATATTTGATTTTGATATAGAATTCATAAAAGGAGAAAATAATTTTTTACCTGATTTCTTATGGAGAGATTTTTGCAGGAAAATTGTCTTAAAAAAGACTAGCATAATGACATCAATTCTGGCTACTAAACAAAGTCCTCCCACAATGACACAGACAAGGGGGGAGAAAGAAAATATACAAAACATGAAAGTTGATTCGTCAACTAAAACATCCTCTGAATTTATCCTGAAATCATCTGAAGAGGTACTTATTCTTGAGAATGAGGATCTCTCAAAAGAAATTGAATATATAATAAATAAATATTTTCCTGAAGGATACAATCATATTCCAACCCTACATGGGAAAAACTAAATATACTATGAAAAAATACTTTTAGAAATAGGAAGTGTAAAAGTTTTTCATAATTATAGAGATAAATCCACAAAAAGAAGCTTACAGTTCTCTCAACTAAAAATTTAAAAAGTAATCACGTTATCTGAATGGAATAAAGAAGGAAATCCTAATATTCCAAGAAGATTTAAAACATTCTATCAACCCCAATATTAAAATTATTGGGATTATCAAAATGTGTGGGAAAAAGTTTTATATATTTAGAACACACAAATGAGTCACACATGGTCAGTGAAATGGTCTTTACAAACCAAATTACCGAATTGGTTTTTCTATAAATTCTGGCAACATTTTGGGGCAATAAGAGAAATACTCCCCACAATATTAAAGAAAAATATTATGGGAAAGGATCTTATTGAATAAGACTTAAACATGATGAAATATATATCATCTCATGGAATACCATGGATTATACAATGAAAGTGGGAAAAAGAAACAATCAAATTACCACCAATTCTGGAAAGAGAGATATATGTCAAATGGCGGGACAAGTTCAATATTGATCCCATTTTAAAGGGAAAATTAATTCCAATACTAGTTTCTGGATCCCAACACCAAGAAACTAAAACAAATAGAATGTTTTCATTTAGTCAACTAAAGCAAGAGTTGACAAGAAAAATTCAAACTGAAAATCCAAACATTGAGGATAATCAATTACAATTGATGGTTTTTGAAGAAATGACAAAAGTTATGGATGAAAATAGTCCAAAGGACTCAAATAAATCTGAAATTGAAGAAGATGGAAAAGAGGAAGAAAGTGAAAAAATAGTTACCGGATAGTAAAAAAGTTTGGGTAAAAAAGTAATGGATAAAAGTCAAAAGTAAATAAAAAAGTAACAGTCTGGTAAAAGGTAAAGGTGAATAAAAACAATGATGTGGTAAAGTAAAAGCAAAATATTTTAAACATTTTGCTTAAGATTCCATCTATAAAAAATGAAGTCACTCAAATATGGAAGTGACATCTCCTTAAAAAACAAATGGAGAAGAAGACAAGAATATTTTATTGCATGAAAAGCATCAAACACTTGTCTAGGGTACAAGGATGAATAAACAAGTGGCAAACACATCAAACTTAGCCACTACAACACATGTCAAAGACATAAATGAAAGAGAGCAAATGGCAAGACAAGGAACTTCGTCCACCCCATCCAAAGTTCTTATAAAAGGCAAAGAAGTTGAAGAGGAAAGCAAGAGTTGTAAGAGGCACAACACTCTTCCATCCAAAGAGCTCCCCTTACTTATTGAGCTTAGTTTTTGTAGTAGGAAGTGTCTTTGCTCGAAATTATCCTCCCTAGATAATTTCCAAGTCTTGTAATCCTTCCTCCACTTCATTTATATTGTAATTTCATCGATATAGTCATGTGTTCTTAGTTTTCACATATTTTCTGAGTGTAAACCCTCCAGTTGCCAATAAAATTTCGATTTGTGTGATCAATTGTGTGTTCATGTTTTCCCTCTTTTAATCATAATCAAAGATACTTTTTTTGATTAAAAGAAAGATCAAGGAGATTCCTAAGCATTAGTGACGTTCCCGGCGGTCACTCAGTGAGATTAACGACGTGCTCTGCGCCAACTGTAAGCTCCCTAATATTATTTAATTAATTTTACACAAACATTCTCCATTCACCCTAAAGGAAATTATATAAACATTATTCCTTACATCATAGACCCTAATCTACCTCTAATCACCTTAATCATCAACCCTAATCCACCTCTAATCATTCAGTTCTATCAATTATCCAAATATAAATCAGCCCTTCCTACTCCACTAATTATTATGAAACTCCACCAATACTCCAACACCGCATTCCACCAAATCTCTACCGACAACCACCAAAATCCTAGCTTCCACCCTAAATGGGCGTTTAGGGTTTTGTAGGGCTAGGTTTATCTATTGACATGCCATCTATTATCTCCAAAGAAATCAACATCCCAACTCTTCTATATTAGAATTCATCCCTAAAGACCAATGGAAAGAATACTCTCCAGAATTTCTACCAATTCCCATACAAACCCTTCCATAGTTCGAACAATGTCAATAAAAAATTGAGAACAAATTAATTTTGAAAATATAGAACAATCCATTCAAAATTGGGAAATGCCTTAAGTTCCCATAAAAGACATTTACTCTAAAGGTGGATTTCGATTGATGTCCAACTATTACATCAAAACTATTGAAAAAACTATATCAGTTACATCTTCAGAAGAATGCATACAACTTCTATCTAAAAGAGATATAAACATGATAAAAAATAACTCAAGATACAACTTCATTCATTTAGGATTAGTCCAAGTATCTGCCAAATCCTTAACAAGAAAAGGTATAAATTGTTCTGTACTCTTGTGCCTTAGAGACTGTAGGCATCTAAAATTTTCAGATTCCCTTCTTGGCCCGTAGCACCCGCTTTAGCCGTGGTAGACGTTTAGGATTTTGTAGGGCTAGGTTTAGCTATTGACAGGTCACCTATTATCTCCAAAGAAATCAACATCCCAACTCTTCTATATTAGAATTCATCCCTAAAGACGAATGGAAAGAATACTCTCCAAAATTTATACCAATTCCCATACAAACCCTTCCGTAGTTCGAACAATGTCAATAAAAAATTGTGAAAAAATTAATTTTGAAAATATAGAACAATCCATTCAAAATTGGGAAATGTCTAAAGTTCCCATAAAAGACATTTACTCTAAATGTGGCTTTCGATTGATACCCAACTATTACATCAAAACTATTGAAAAAACTATATCAGTTACATCTTCACAAGAATGCATACAACTTCTGTCTAAAAGAGATATAGAAATGATAAAAAAACTCAAGATACAACTTCATTCATTTAAGATTAGTCCAAGTATCTGCCAAATCCTTAACAAGAAAAGGTATAAATTATTCTGTACTCTTGTGCCTTAGAGACTGTAGGCATCTAAATTTTTTAGATTCCCTTCTTGGACTCGTTGAATCCATATTAGATGATGGACCTGTTTACTTTAATGTATTTCTTAATTTCTCAGTTTTCCTTACCGACCCAGGCCTTTTGAAGGTCTTAACCTTGAATGTGCAAACATCAGGATTTTACATGGATCCAAATTCTGAAAATATTGTACTATGTTATAGAGTTTGCTTCAAGGCCATGAACACAGTAACTTTTTTACCCAAACTTTTTTTTACTGTCCGGTAACTATTTTTTCACTTTCTTCCTTTTTTCCATCTTCTTCAATTTCAGGTTTATTTGAGTCCTTTGGACTATTTTCATCCATAACTTTTGTCATTTCTTCAAAAACCATCAATTGTAGTTGATTATCCTCAATGTTTGGATTTTCAATTAGAATTTTTCTTGTCAACTCTTTCTTTAGTTGACTAAATGAAAACATTCTATTTGTTTTAGACACTAGATAGAAAACTCCTTACAAATAGATTAAAAATGATTCCACCAAGTTGGACCATAGATCACACCATGGCCATTCAAAGAATAAAATTAAAGGTTCAACGGTTACCATGTTTAAATATTGTTGACCCAGAAGCCTATAAAATAGTAGAAACAGATGCATCAGGTATAGGATACGGAGAAATTATTAAGCAAAAAATTGATAATAAAGAACATTTGGTTCGATACACCTCAGGAGTGTGAAATGAAATCAAAAAAAATTATTCAACTATAAAAAAAGAAATATTAGCCATAGTTCTCTCTATTACAAAATTTCAAGGTGATCTTTTAAATAATAATTTTTTATTAAGAGTATTTTTCAGTTGCTTTTTTAGTATCATATGAAATATTTTGGTTTGGACTACCTTTAGAGTTGACATCCTTTTTATTCATTTTCATATACTTTGAAAATAATTTTAATTTTTCTTGATCACTTTTAACATTATTAATAGTTTCAAGAATGAAGTATTGTTATGTGCTTAATACCTTTACAGAGTACTCTTCACTTTCTTTACTTTTAGTTTTAGATAGATTATTTACATTATAAATCATGTATTTATTGGAAGAATGAGAACTTTCTTCTTTTAATTGTAGATTACTCTTGTTTGTTATATTTTGGACTGACAGGTTTTCATGATGCAATGGTCTGGGATTACTGTCAGACTTATTAGGCTCTACAATTTTCAACAAAATCATTATTTATATCAAGCTCCTTTGGTTTTAAAATTTTTAAGATTTAAGCCTCAGATCTCTTTATTTTTGACAACTGTATCTTCAACTATTTAAAAAAAATTCAATTAAAAAATGTTGAATAAAACACTTAACTCATTATCAGGTGTCAATGAAATAGTAAATACCCTTCAAACCATAAATGAAAGATATTCAATAGAAAATAAAAATAATTTCATCATCGATAAAGAAAAGCTAAGAGAAGAATTTTTATCTGATAGAAACCAGTTCAAGACAACAATATTATGACAACTTTGATAAAAAAGAAAGAGATTACATTAGAGAAAAATGGTATTCACAAATGCAATACCATAGAAAAAATATACATTTCTTTGAATGATATAAAAATTATTATATCAAAGAACTTAAAGAAAAAATCTATAGGCTTGTTTCACCGTGGTATGAGCCTAATAAGTCTGACAGTAATCCCAGACCATTGCATCATGAAAACCTGTCAGTCCAAAATATAACAAACAAGAGTAATCTACAATTAAAAGAAGAAAGTTCTCATTCTTCCAATAAACACATGATTGATAAAGTAAATAATCTATCTAAAACTAAAAGTAAAGAAAGCGAAGAGTACTCTGTAAAGGTATTAAGCACAGAACAATACTTCATTCTTGAAACTATTAATAATGTTAAAAGTGATCAAGAAAAATTAAAATTATTTTCAAAATATATGAACTTGAATAAAAAAGAAATCAACTCTAAAGGTAGTCCAAACCAAAATATTTCATATGATACTAAAAAAGAAACTGAAAAACAACCAACTCTAAAAGACTTCAAAAGAGAACAAAAAATTATTAAAAAGGGAAATAAAAGATTTAAAAGAAACTAAAAAGACATGAAAATTCAGAAAGTCAAAATAAATCCAAAAACAAATCCCTAAATAGCATCCAATAATATATAAAAAGAAAATGGAAGGGAGATGTTATAATTAAAATTAACCCATATTTCCCTATTAAGAAACTAGATTTATTTGATTCTGGAGCAAACATAAACTGCATTAGAGAAGGTCTAATACCAACCAAATATTTTGAAAAAACCACACACAATGTCAATTCATGCACCAATGACAAATTACAAATCAATTATAAAATCCCTAATGTTCATGTTTGTATAAAATATACATGTATTAAAACTACTTTCATGCTAGCCAAAAATATAACCGAGGATATAATCATAGGGACACCATTCCTGAATAAAATACTACCTATTGTACTAGATACAAAAGGAGTACATGCTAATATAAATGGAAAAATGATTATCTTTAAGTTCAAAAATGAACCCAAAGTATCATTTATACAACAAATAAACACTTCAATCAAATACAAAGAAAACTTCATTAACGAACTTAACACAGAAATAGAAACTGAGAGAATTCATAATAAAATCAAAAGTGGTAATTTTAAAAAACTAATAATAGAATTTCAAGAAAAAGTTGAAAAAGAAATCTGATCCACACTACCCTTAGGATTCTGGCATAGAAAGAAACATGAAGTTACTTTACCATACACTAACAATTTTGATGAAACTAAAATTCCAACAAAAGCCAGACCCATCCAAATGAATCAAAGACTTTTAGAAATATGTAAAAATAAAATAAAAGAACTTGAGACAAAGAAATTAATTAGGCCTAGCTCCTCTCCATGGAGTTGCGCTATTTTCTATGTAGAAAATGCATCCGAAATAGAAAGAGGGGCTCCTAGGTTTGTAATTAATTACAAACCTCTAAATAAAGTACTCCAATGGATCATATATCCAATTCCTAATAAACATGACTTAATAAAAAGAATACATGGTGCTAATATCTTCTCAAAATTTGATATGAAATCTGCATTCTGGCAAATACAAATAAGTGAAGAAGATAGATATAAAACTGCCTTCACAGTACCTTTTGGTCACTATGAATGGAATGTTATGCCTTTTGGGCTAAAAAATGCTCCATCAGAATTCTAAAAAATAATGAATGAGATATTTAACCCATATACTTCTTTTAGTATAGTCTATATTGATGATGTACTTATTTTCTCTAAAGATTGTGACCAACACTGGAAACACCTAAACACATTCCTTCAAATAGTAAAACATAATAGACTAGTAGTCTCCGCTAAAAAGATGAAACTATTTCAAACAAGTATTCAATTTCTAGGGTATAAAATAGAAGAGGGAACAATATCACCTATAGTAAGAGCCATAGACTTTGCTAACAAATTCCCAGATGAAATCCTAGAGAAAAAGCAACTCCAAAGATTTTTAGGATGCTTAAACTATATATCTGATTTCTATGAAAATCTGGCACTAGATAGAAAACTCCTTACAGATAGATTAAAATAGATTCCACAAAGTTGGATCATAGATCACACCAAGGCCATTCAAAGAATAAAATTAGAGGTTCAACGGTTACCATGTTTAAATATTGTTGACCCAGAAGTCTATAAAATAGTAGAAATAAATGCATCAGATATAGGATACGGAGGAATTCTTAAGCAAAAAATTGATAATAGAGAACATTTGATTCGATACACCTCAGGAGTGTGGAATGAAACCAATTTTTTTTTCAACTATAAAAAAGAAATATTAACCATAGTCTCTCTATTACAAAATATCAAGGTGATCTTTTAAATAATAAATTTTTATTAAGAGTAGATTGTAAATCAACAAAATTTGTTTTAGAAAAGGATGTTAAAAATCTTGCCTCAAAATAAATATTTGCTAGATGGCAAGCAATATTAGCTATATTTTATTTTGATATAGAATTCATAAAAGGAGAAAATATTTTTTTACCTGATTTCTTATCCAGAGAATTTTTGCAGGGAAATTGTCTTCAATAAAGACTAGCATAATGACATCAATTCTGGCTACTAAACAAAGTCCTCCCGCAATGACACAGACAAGGAGGGAGAAAGAAAATATACAAAACATAGAAGTTGATTCGTCAACTAAAACATCCTCTAAATTTATCCTAAAATCATCTGAAGAGGTACTTATTCTTGAGAATGAGGATCTCTCAAAAGAAATTGAATATATAATAAATAAATATTTTCCTGAAGGATACAATCATATTCCTACCCTACCTGGGAAAAACCAAGTATACTATGTAAAAATACTTTTAGAAACAAGAAGTGTAAAAGTTTTTCATAATTATAGAGATAAATCCACAAAAAGAAACATACAGTTCTCTCAACTAAAAATTCAAAAAATAATCACGTTATCTGAATGGAATAAAGAAGGAAACCCTAATATTCCAAGAAGATTCAAAACATTTTGTCAACCCCAATATTACAATTATTGGGATTATCAAAATGTGTGAGAAAAAGTTTTATATGTTCAGAACACACAAATGAGTCACACATGGTCAGTGAAATGGTCTTTACAAACCAAATTACCGAATTGGTTTTTCTATAAATTCTGGCAAAATTTTTGGGGCAATAAGAGAAATACTCCCCACAATATTAAAGAAAAATATTATGGGAAATGATCTTATTGAAGAAGACTTAAACATGATGAAATATATATCATCTCATGGAATACCATGGATTATACAATGGAAGTGGGAAAAAGAAACAATCGAATTATCACCAATTCTGGAAAGACAGATATATGTCAAATGGTGGGACAAGTTCAATATTGATCCCATTTTAAAGGGAAAATTAATTTCAATACTAGTTTCTGGATCCCAACACCAAGAAACTAAAACAAATAGAATGTTTTCATTTAGTCAACTAAAGCAAGAGTTGATAAGAAAAATTCAAATTGAAAATCCAAACATTGAGGATAATCAACTATAATTGATGGTTTTTGAAGAAATGACAAAAGTTATGGATGAAAATAGTCCAAAGGAGTCAAATAAACCTGAAATTGAAGAAGATGGAAAAAAGGAAGAAAGTGAAAAAATAGTTACCGAACAATAAAAAAGTTTGGGAAAAAAAGTAATGGATAAAAGTCAAAAGTAAATAAAAAAGTAACAGTTTGGTAAAAGGTAAAGGTGAATAAAAACAATGATGTGGTAAAGTAAAAGAAAAATATTTTAAACATTTTTCTTAAGATTCCATCTATAAAAAATGAAGTCACTCAAACATGGAAGTGACATCTCCATAAAATACAAATGGAGAAGAAGACAAGAATATTTTATTGCATGAAAGACATCAAACACTTGTCTAGGGCACAAGGATGAATAAACAAGTGGCAAACACATCAAACTTAGCCACTACAACACTTGTCAAAGACACATATGAAAGAGAGCAAATGGCAAGAAAAGGAACTTCGTCCAACCCATCCAAAGTTCCTATAACAGGCAAAGAAGTTGAAGAGCAAAGGAAGAGTTGTGAGGCACAACACTCTTCCACCCAAAGAGATCCCCTTGCTTATTGAGCTTAGTTTTTGTAGTAGGAAGTGTCTTAGCTCGAAATTCTCATCCTTAGAGAATTTCCAAGTCTTGTAATCCTTCGTCCACTTCACTTATATTGTAATTTCATCTATATAGTCATGGGTTCTTAGTTTCCACATATTTTCCGAGTGTAAACCCTCCAGTTGCCAATAAAATTTCCATTTGTGTGATCAATTGTGTGTGCATGTTTTCTCTCTTTTAATCATAATCAAAGATCCTTTCTTTGATTAAAAGAAAGATCAAGGAGATTCTTAAGCATCAGTGATGTTCCCGGCGGTCACTCGGTGAGATCATCGACGTGCTCTGCGCCAACTGTAAGTTCCCTAACGTTATTTAATTAATTTTATGCACGCATTCTCCGTTCACCCTAAAGAAAATTATAAAAACATTATTCCTTACATCATAGACCCTAATCTACCTCTAATCACCATAATCATCAACCCTAACCCACATCTAATCATTCACTTCTATCAATTATCCAAACGTAAATCATCCCTTCCTACTCCACTAATTATACTAAAACTCCACCAATACTCCAACACCGCATTCCACCAAATCTCTACCGACCAACCACCAATATCCTAGCTTCCACCCTAAATGGTATCAGAGCCAAGTTAGGGGCGGTTGTGATATACTTGTGTCTCTTTCTCTATCTCTGAAGGGGTGAGAGTTCGGGATCTTTCATCTTGGGGTTCTAGGATCTGAGGCCTCCTTGTCGTAGTGGTAGCCCGTTGCACCCGCTTTAGCCGTGGTAGACGTTTAGGGTTTTGTAGGGATTGGTTTAGCTATTGACATGCCACCTATTGTCTCCAAAGAAATCAACATCCCAACTCTTCTATATTAGAATTCATCCCTAAAGACCAATGGAAAGAATACTCTCCAGAATTTATACCAATTCCCATACAAACCCTTCCATAGTTCGAACAATGTCAATAAAAAAATTGTGAACAAATTAATATTGAAAATATAGAACAATCCATTCAAAATTGGGAAATGCCTAAAGTTCCCATAAAAACCTTTTACTCTAAAGGTGGCTTTCGATTGATGTCTGACTATTACATCAAAACTATTGAAAAAACTATATCAGTTACATCTTCACAAGAATGCATACAACTTCTGTCTAAAAGAGATAAAAACATGATAAAAAATAACTCAAGATACAACTTCATTCATTTAGGATTAGTCCAAGCATCTGCCAAATCCTTAACAAGAAAAGGTATAAATTGTTCTGTACTCTTGTGCCTTAGAGACTGTAGGCATCTAAATTTTTTAGATTCCCTTCTTTGACTCGTTGAATCCATATTAGATGATGGACCTGTTTACTTTAATGCATTTCTTAATTTATCAGTTTCCCTTACCGACCCAGGCCTTTTGAAGATCTTAACCTTGAATGTGCAAACATCAGGATTTGACATGGATCCAAATTCTGCAAATATTATACTATGTTATAGAGTTTGCTTCAAGGCCATGAACACAGTAACTCCTCAATCCTTAATTTGCCCAGAAAAGGGGCTTACAACTCTTTTTCTAACCAATATAAAAAACAAAGCCATTATTCCTAAGGCCTTGCGATGGGAGGAAGTTAAGCTTCCAGAAAATTGGACCATGCCATAAGTAAATGCACCTGTACCAAGAGAAAATACCAGAATACAAAATATTATTGAGCACATTAATGGTGATGTAGAAATAAGTTTCTGTCCTTCAGAAAGAAGAAATTCTACTTCATCTCAGTCTAGGGAAAACACCTTAGAAGTTGGTTCTTCTTCATATTTACATATAGATCACAATAAACCTGAACAATCCAATACTATGAATAGAAGGCCTATAGGAATATCCTACCCAGTATATGAACACGGTGAATATCAACCCTCTGAGTCTGATTTCAAAGTCGCATGTCTACTTGAAGACAACTATAACAACTTCGAAATTAATAAATAATTATTAAAGAAAGACTTTTTATCTGATAATAATAAACCAAAAGTAAAATGGTTTTTGACACATTTTGATAAATATGAAAGGTCAGCTATAAGAGATCTATGGTATTCTCAAATGAAACAGTTAAATGAGAATATATAATTCTTTGATTGGTATGAATCTAATTATCTTAATACACTTAAAGAAATGTTACCTACTCTCCCAAGTGAGGATCGTACTATGGTAATAGAAAAACTATCCTTAACATGGAAACATGCTTCAAAAGATGAAGAAGTTGAATCAATTCATCCACCCTTTCAAGCTATAAAATTTGGAGAAAATGACATCAAAGCCAGTCCATTAAAACTAATGGAATATAGTCAAGAACCAGCTAAAACAAACCATATAGCTCATATAATTGAACAAAATAACTATACAAATATAAATCTTCAAACCCTTAGCAAACAAACTGAAAGGATAGAGACAATGCTTATTGATATTAGCAAAGTACCAATATATCAAAAGAAAGTAGAAATAAACAATTTGCCACTAATTGTTCCTCAAACTATAAATGGAAATTATATATTAGGAAAAAAGGCACCCATTAAGTTCGATAAACAACTCAATGAATTAAAACCTAAAATCACAAGTCATCTAGACCAATTATATCTTCAAAAACCAACCGTTAATACAATATGTGGAGACTCATCATATTCAGATAAAGAAGAGATACCTAAACTAAATACAGTCAGTTTTGGTAAAATTGCTCGATTTTCAAAAACAAAAAATTATTACTCTAGACCAACACCGGTTCACCAACAATTTAAAGAAACTCATGATCTTACTTTATGTCAATTTGATGGCCAATCTCTTATAGAATGGAACTTAGATGGATTTTCAGAATACCAAATATTACAAATTTGCCATCAAATTCTGATATATGCCAATGCTTTTCGAGCTCATGGTAGTCTTGAAACCATAATTGCCCAAATGATAACTTCATCATTTATGGGTCAATTAAGAGGATGGTGGATTAATTATCTTAGTGAAACACACAAACAAGAAATACTTCAAGCTACAAAAAGAAATGAGCATGGTGCTCAAATTAAGTTAGAAAATGGTCAACCCCAATCAAACGCAGTATATACTCTAATAGTAAACATAATTTAACATTTTATAGGCCATAATGACACTATATTAGAAAAACTTAGGGAACAACTAATGAACTTAAGATGTAAGAGTCTGAGTGATTTTTGTTGGTATAAAGATGTTTTTCTTTCTAAAGTTTTCCAATTCACAGATTGTAATTCTGTTGTTTGGAAAGAAAAGTTTTTATCTGGATTACCTATTTTATTCGCTGAAAAGGTAAGAGAACATATTAGACAAGCATATAATAATGTTGTCCCTCTAGAACATATATCCTATGGAGAAATAATACAAAGAATAAACCAAACATGACTATCTCTTTGTAATGACTATAAATTAAAAAATCAATTAAAATGACAAAAAAATAGATAAAAAGGAACTAGGAGAATTTTGTTATCAATTTGGATGGGACATGGATTTACCAAAAGAAAAGAAATGACACAAAATCTACAAAAGGTTTAGTGAAGATAGTAACAAATCAAAGAAGAATTATACAAAAAGAAAACAAATAAGAAAAATAGATAATAAGAAAAACATAACATGTTACAATTGTAACGAAAAGGGGCACTATGCAAACAAATGTTTTAAACGAGATTTTAAGAAAAAAGTTAATGAACTGTTACCAGAATCAAAAAGTATTATGCCAGAAGAACTTTATACTTTTGTTTGTAAATTAAATCTAAATGAATCCTCAGGATCAGAAAATGAAGAAGGATGTCATTGTAATTACTATAGCAATGAAACATCATCAGATGAAATTCATATCTTAACTAGTGAACAACAATTTATACTTGAAACCATAGATTCCATCTAAGATAAACAAGAAAGAAGCACTAAACTTGCAAAATATCTCAATATGATTATAGAAAAAAATCAGACAATAATAGAATCAAAAGTAAATGAGTTCTACTCATTTGATCATGTAATGAAAAGAATTGAACATGAAAAGACTAATGATAAAAATATTTCTATAGAAGATTTGAGAAAAGAACAAAACAAAATCAGAATAGAAATCATTGACCTAAAAGATAAGGTTGAAAATCTTCAAAAAAATATATATGAAAGGTATAATGATGATGATGAGGATGAACATATATTTAATACAATGCTCAAAGAATGCTCAAATAAAAACCAATTCGATGAAACAAGGGAAGATAACGAAGACTCCTTTGTTAATAATCTTCAAGAATTTATTAAGAGAAAATGGAAAGGTGAAGTGACTATAAAAATTAATGACTTCACCCTAGAAGGGATAGCTTTATTTGATTCTGGAGCTGATGTTAATTGTATAAGAGAAAACCTTATACCAAAAAAATATTATGAAACAACTAATCATCATGTTAATTCTGATACAAAAGATAAACTCAAAGTAAAACATAAAATTTCTGAAGCACACATATGCATCAACAATAATAATATTAAAACATCTTTTATCCTTCCTCAAAATATAACTAAGGATATTATCATTGGGACACCCTTTCTTAATAAAATTCTCCCTATATTAGTTACTGAAAAAGGGGTTCATACTCGAGTTAACAATAACTTTGTAACTTTTGAGTTTAGAAAGAAACCTGAACTTATGTTCTCAAAGAAAATAAGAGATGCATTGGATTATAAAGATAATTTCATTCATGCACTTACTATTTCATAAGAGACACATCAAAAGAATGTTCTAAATATTTATTGTAGTTTGTATGACTTCTTCACAGAAATCTCAAAATATGTCGGCATCAACATCTAAAGCCTGTATCCCAGAGATATGTTCAGAATCAAGTATTTCTACTAAGGAAGGTAACAATGAAATGGACGTAGATTTTCCAACAAAAAAATAACAAAATTCATATTCAAAACATCAATACATACAATAACTTTAGAAAATGAAGACTTATCCAAAGAAACAAAAACTTTACTACAAAATTACCTTCCTGATAAATATAATTTTATTCCGACAATGCTTGGAAAAAATCACTACTATTATGAGAAAATTCTCATAGAAACTGGTAGTGTAAAAATATTTCATAATTTTAGAGACAAATCAACACAGAAGATGATATCCTTTTCTCAATTAAAAATCCAAAAAATTATCACCATTTCAGAATGGAACAATGATGGAAATCCTAATATTTCAAGAAGATTTAAAGACAAACATCAACCCCAGTATTACAATTAATGGGACTATCAAGACGCCTGAAAAAATGTCTTATGTATTCAAAATAGTCAAATGACTCATTCATGGTACATAAAATGGTCTTATATGACTAACTTACCAAATTGGTTCTTCTACATTTTTTTTGTAAAAAATATGGAGCTACTCGGGAAATATTCCCGCAAAAGCTTAATAATTATATTCCATTATTTGAAAGTATAGATCAAGAAGATATTAATATACTAAGATGTTGTTGTGCTTATGGAATCCCATGGATTATGCAATGGAAATGGGAAAAAGAAACTAATGCCTTTTTACCCTACCTAGGAAGACAAGTATTGATTAAATGGTGGGACAAATTCAACATAGACCCTATTTTAAAGGGAAAGTTAATATCTACCCTAGTTTCTGATTATATTTTTGATCAAGAAACTAAAAGGGGGCCTCCATATAAGAAAATAAAATTATCAGGAAAGTCTCTTATGAGAGACCCTAACATGGACAATTCTCAATTAATTATATTTGATGAAATCCTAGATCCAGAAAATATTCCGATCCTGGACATTACTCAAGGAGAAAGTATATTTGAAAATGGTGATGATTGTTATGGATTACTCGATTCAAAAAATATGTAAAAATACCTTGTTGAAAAAGTGACAAAAGAAGAAAAGATAAGATAACTCTTCCCCATACATAAAGACAAAAGACAGTTGTCAAGACTCAC
This sequence comes from Alisma plantago-aquatica, assembly GCA_963693085.1. Lineage (NCBI taxonomy): Eukaryota > Viridiplantae > Streptophyta > Magnoliopsida > Alismatales > Alismataceae > Alisma > Alisma plantago-aquatica. The sequence continues at coordinate 505,775,549 of OY856411.1, read as the reverse complement.
AACAGAAGAGAACAAGTGGCATATGAAAAGGAAGATGAAGGATATCTGTCAAAAGTCACAAAGACGAAAGAGTACGTGGCAGACACAACAAATATCACCACTCATGTAACAAAACACTTGTCAAAGACACGGATTGAAGCACATAAGTGGAAAGAGAAGCACATTTGTACACACCATCAGAAAGGTCTATAAAAGGCAAAACGAAGAGTTGTGAGAGGCACAACACTCTTCCACCCAAAGAGCTCTCCTTGCTTATTGAGCTTAGTTTTTGTAGTAGGAAGTGTCTTAGCTCAAAATTCTCCTCCTTAGAGAATTTCCAAGTCTTGTAATCCTTCCTCCACTTCACTTAGATTGTAATTTCATCTATATAGTCATGTGTTCTTAGTTTCCACATATTTTCCGAGTGTAAACCCTCCAGTTGCCAATAAAATTTCCATTTGTGTGATCAGTTGTGTGTGCATATTTTCCCTCTTTTAATCAGAATCAAAGATCCTTTCTTTGATTAAAAGGAAGATCAAGGAGATTCCTAAGCAATAGTGATGTTCTCGACGGTCACTCAGTGAGATCAACGACATGCTTTGCGCCAATTGTAAGTTCCCTAACGTTATTTAATTAATTTTACACAAGCATTCTCCATCCACCCTCAAGAAAATTTTATAAACGTTATTCCTTACATCATAGACCCTAATCTACCTATAATCACCTAAATCATTAACCCTAATCCACCTCTAATCATTCATTTCTATCAATTATCTAAACGTAAATCAGCCCTTCCTACTTCACCAATTATTCTGAAACTCCACCAATACTCCAACACCGCATTCCACCAACTCTCTACCGGCCAACTACCAAAATACTAGTTTCCACCATAAATGGTATCAGAGCCAAGTTAGGGGCGGTTGGGATATACTTGTGTCTCTTTCTCTTTCTCTGAAGGAGTGAGAGTTCGGGGTCTTCCTTCTTGGGGTTCTAGGGTCCGAGGCCTCCTTGTCGTAGTGGTAGCCTGTTGCACCCGCTTTAGCCATGGTAGGCGTTTAGGGTTTTGTAGGGCTAGGTTTAGCTATTGACAGGCCACCTATTATCTCCAAAGAAATGAACATCCCAACTCTTCTATATTAGAATTCATCCCTAAAGACCAATGGAAAGAATACTCTCCAGAATTTCTACCAATTCCCATACAAACCCTTCCATAGTTCGAAAAATGTCAATAAAATATTGTGAACAAATTAATTTTGAAAATATAGAACAATCCATTCAAAATTGGGAACTGCCTAAAGTTCCCATAAAAGACATTTACTCTAAAGGTGGCTTTCGATTGATGTCCAACTATTACATCAAAACTATTGAAAAAACTATATCAGTTACATCTTCACTAGAATGCATAAAACTTCTGTCTAAAAGAGATATAAACATGATAAAAAACAACTCAAGATACAACTTCATTCATTTAGGATTAGTCCAAGTATCTGCCAAATCCTTAACAAGAAAAGGTATAAATTGTTCTATACTCTTGTGCCTTAGAGACTGTAAGCATCTAAAATTTTCAGATTCCCTTCTTGGACTCGTTGAATCCACATTAGATGATGGACCTATTTACTTTAATGCATTTCCTAATTTCTCAGTTTCCCTTATCGACCCAGGCCTTTTAAAGGTCTTAACCTTGAATGTGCAAACATCAGGATTTGACATGGATCCAAATTCTGAAAATATTGTACTATGTTATAGAGTTTGCTTCAAGGCCATGAACACAGTAACTCCTCAATCCTTGATTTGCTCAGAAAAGGGGCTTACAACTCTTTTTCTAACCAATATAAAAAACAAAGCCATTATTCCTAAGGCCTTGCGATGGGAGGAAGTTAAGCTTCCAGAAAATTGGACCATGCCACAAGCAAATGCACCTGTACCTAGAGAAAATACCAGAATACAAAACATTATTGAGCACATTAATGGTGATGTAGAAATAAGTTTCTATCCTTCGGAAAGAAGAAATTCTACTTCATCTCAATCTAGGGAAAACACCTTAGAAGTTGGTTCTTCTTCATATTTACATATAGATCACAATAAACCTGAACAATCCAACACTATCAGAATTTTTGGGTAATTTTATTCCAATAGGTTAAGACGAATTGTTCAACCCTTGCACATAGTGCACATACAAGTGGTTTAAAGGATAAACCATTACAAAAAACAACCTAAAGGTCCAACGAATCCTAAACCCTTATCCAAGAGTATGTGTCCAAACTAGGTCTGTGAACACAGTGAATATGAACCCTCTGAATCTGATTTCAAAGTCGCATGTCAACTGGAAGACAACTATAACAACTTCAAAATTAATAAAGAATTATTAAAGAAAGACTTTTTATCTGATAATAAAAAACCAATCGTAAAATTGTTTTTACACATTTTGATAAATATGAAAGGTCGACTATAATAGATCTATGGTATTCTCAAATGAAACAGTTAAATGAGAATATATATTTCTTTGATTGGTATGAATCTAATTATCTTAATACACTTAAAGAAATGTTACCTACTCTCCCAAGTGAGGATCGTACTATGGTAATAGAAAAACTATCCTTAACATGGAAACATGCTTCAAAAGATGAAGAAGTTGAATCGATTCATCCACCCTTTCAAGCTATAAAATTTGGAGAAAATGACATCAAAGCCTGTCCATTAAAACTAATGGAATATAGTCAAGAACCAGCTAAAACACACCATATAGCTCATATAATTGAACAAAATAACTATACAAATATAAATCTTCAAACCCTTAGCAAACAAACTGAAAGGATAGAGACAATGCTTATTGATATTCAAAGTACCAATATATCAAAAGAAAGTAGAAACAAAAAATTTTCCACTAATTATTCCTCAAACTAGAAATGGAAATATTATATTAGGAAAAAAGGCACCCATTAAGTTCAATAAACAACTCGATGAATTAACATGTGAAATCACAAGTCGTCTAGACCAATTAAATCTTCAAAAACCAACTGTTAATACAATATGTGGAGACTCATCATATTTAGATGAAGAAGAGATACCTAAACTAAATACAATCAGTTTTGGTAAAACTGCTCGATTTTCAAAAACAAAAAAATATTACTCTAGACCAACACCGGTTGACCTAAAATTTGAAGAAACTCTTGATCTTACTTTATGTCAATTTGATGGCCAATCTCTTATAGAATGGAACTTAGATGGATTTTTAGAATATCGAATATTACAAATTTGCCATCAAATGCTGATATATGCCAATGCTTGTCGAGCTCATGGTAGTCTTGAAACCACAATTGCCCAAATGATAACTTCATCATTTACGGGTCAGTTAAGAGGATGGTGGATTAATTATCTTAGTGAAACACATAGACAAGAAATACTTCAAGCTACAAAAAGAAATGAGCATGGTGCTCAAATTAAGTTAGAAAATGGTCAACCCCAATCAGACGCAGTATATACTCTAATAGTAAACATAATTCAACATTTTATAGGCCATAATGGCACTATATTAGAAAAACTTAGGGAATAACTAATTAACTTAAGATGTAAGAGTTTGAGTGATTTTTGTTGGTATAAAGATGTTTTTCTTTCTTAAGTTTTTCAATTCACAGATTGTAATTCTGTTATTTGGAAAGAAAAGTTTTTATCTGGATTACCTATTTGATTCGCTGAAAAGGTAAGAGAACATATTAGACAAGCATATAATAATGTTGTCCCTCTAGAACATATATCATATGGAGAAATAATACAAAGAATATACCAAAACAGAACTATCTCTTTGTAATGACTATAAATTAAAGATAACAAACAATAGATAAAAAGGAACTAGGAGAAATTTGTTATCAATTTGGATGGGACATGGATTTACCAAAAGAAAAGAAACGACACAAAATCTACAAAAGGTTTAGTGAAGATAGTAACAAATCAAAGAAGAATTATACAAAAAGAAAACAAATAAGAAAAGCAGATAATAAGAAAAACATAACATGTTATAATTGTAAGGAAACGGGGCACTATGCAAACAAATGTTTTAAATGAGATTTTAAGAAAAAAGTTAAAGAACTGTTACTAGAATAAAAAAGTATTACGCCAGAAGAACTTGTTACTTTTGTTAGTAAATTAAATCTAAATGAATCCTCAGTATCAGAAAATGAAGAAGGATGTCATTGTAATTACTATAGCAATGAAACATCATCAGATGAAATTCATGTCTTAACTAGTGAACAACAATTTATACTTGAAACCATAGATTCCATCCAAGATAAACAAGAAAGAAGCACTAAACTTGCAAAATATCTCAATATGATTATAGACAAAAAAATCAAACATTAATATAGAATCAAAAGTAAATGCGTTCTACTCATTTGATCATGTAATGGAAAGAATTGAACATGAAAAGACTAATGATAAAAATATTTCTATAGAAGATTTGAGAAAAGAACAAAAAAAAAATTAGAATAGAAATCATTGAACTAAAAGATAAGGTTGAAAATCTTCATATATATATATATATATATATATATATGAAAGGTATAATGATGATGATGAGGATGAACATATATTTAATACAATGCTCGGAGAATGCTCAAATAAAAACCAAGTCGATGAAACAAGGGAAGATAACTAAGATTCCTTTGTTAACAATCTTCAAGATTTTGTTAAGAGAAAATGGAAAGGTGAAGTGACTATAAAAATTAATGACTTCACCTTAGAAGGGATATCTTTATTTGATTCTGGAGCTGATGTTAATTGTATAAGAGAAAACCTTATACCAACAAAATATTATGAAACAACTAATCATCATGTTAATTCTGCTACAAATGATAAACTCAAAGTAAAACATAAAATTTCTGAAGCACACATATGCATCAACAATAATAATATTAAAACATCTTTTATCCTTCCTCAAAATATAACTAAGGATATTATCATTGGGACACCCTTTCTTAATAAAATTCTCCCTATATTAGTTACTGAAAAAGGGGTTCATACTCGAGTTAACAATAACTTTGTAACTTTTGAGTTTAGAAAGAAACCTGAACTTATGTTCTCAAAGAAAATAAGAGCTGCATTGGATTATAAAGATAATTTCATTCATGCACTTACTATTTCATAAGAGACACATCAAAAGAATGTTCTAAATATTTATTGTAGTTTGTATGACTTCTTCACAGAAATCTCAAAATATGTCGGCATCAACATCTAAAGCCTGTATCCCAGAGGTATGTTCAGAATCAAGTATTTCTACTAAGGAAGGTAACAATGAAATGGACGTAGATTTTCCAACAAAAAAATAACAAAATTCATATTCAAAACATCGATACATACAATAACTTTAGAAAATGAAGACTTATCCAAAGAAACAAAAACTTTACTACAAAATTACCTTCCTGATAAATATAATTTTATTCCGACAATGCTTGGAAAAAATCACTACTATTATGAGAAAATTCTCATAGAAACTGGTAGTGTAAAAATATTTCATAATTTTAGAGAAAAATCAACACAGAAGATGATATCCTTTTCTCAATTAAAAATCCAAAAAATTATCACCATTTCAGAATGGAACAATGATGGAAATCCTAATATTTCAAGAAGATTTAAAGACAAACATCAACCCCAGTACTACAATTAATGGGACTATCAAGACGCCTGAAAAAATGTCTTATGTATTCAAAATAGTCAAATGACTCATTCATGGTACATAAAATGGTCTTATATGACTAACTTACCAAATTGGTTCTTCTACATTTTTTTTGTAAAAATTATGAAGCTACTCGGGAAATATTCCCGCAAAAGCTTAATAATTATATTCCATTATTTGAAAGTATAGATCAAGAAGATCTTAATATACTAAGATGTTGTTGTGCTTATGGAATCCCATGGATTATGCAATGGAAATGGGAAAAAGAAACTAATGCCTTTTTACCCTACCTAGGAAGACAAGTATTGATTAAATGGTGGGACAAATTCAACATAGACCCTATTTTAAAGGGAAAGTTAATATCTTCCCCAGTTTTTGATTATATTTTTGATCAAAAACTTAAAAGGGGGCCTCCATATAAGAAAATAAAATTATCAGGAAAGTATCTTATGAGAGACACTAACATGGACAATTCTCAATTAATTATATTTGATGAAATCCTAGATCCAGAAAATATTCCAATCTTGGACATTACTCAAGGAGAAAGTATCTTTGAAAATTGTGATGATTGTTATGGATTACTCGATTAAAAAAATATGTAAAAATACCTTGTTGGAAAAGTGACAAAAGAAAAAAAGACAAGATAACTCTTCCCTATACATAAAGACAAAAGACAGTTGTCAAGACTCACAACAGAAAAGAACAAGTGGCATATGAAAAGGAAGATGAAGGATATCTGTCAAAAGTCACAAAGATGAAAGAGTACGTGGCAGACACAACAAATATCACCACTCATGTAACAAAACACTTGTCAAAGACACGAATTGAAGCAAACAAGTGGCAAGAGAAGCACATTCATACACACCATCAGAAAGGTCTATAAAAGGCAAAATGTAGAGTTGTGAGAGGTACAACACTCTTCCACCCAAAGAGCTCCCCTTGCTTATTGAGCTTAGTTTTTGTAGTAGGAAGTGTCTTAGCTCGAAATTCTCCTCCTTAGAGAATTTCCAAGTCTTGTAATCCTTCCTCCACTTCACTTATATTGTAATTTCATCTATATAGTCATGTGTTCTTAGTTTCTACATATTTTCCGAGTGTAAACTCTCAAGTTGCCAATAAAATTTCCATTTGTGTGATCAATTGTGTGTGCATGTTTTCCCTCTTTTAATCATAATCAAAGATCCTTTCTTTGATTAAAAGGAAGATCAAGGAGATTCCTAAGCAATAGTGACGTTCTCGACGGTCACTAGGTGAGATCAACGACATGCTCTGCGCCAATTGTAAGTTCCCTAATGTTATTTAATTAATTTTACGCAAGCATTCTCCGTTCACCCTAAAGAAAATTATATAAACATTATTCCTTACATCGTAGACCCTAATCTTCCTCTAATCAGCTTAATCATCAACTCTAATCCACCTCTAATCATTCACTTCTATCAATTATCTAAACGTAAATCAACCCTTCCTACTCCACCAATTATTCTGAAACTCCACCAATACTCCAACACCGCATTCCACCAACTCTCTACCGACCAACCACGAAAATCCTAGCTTCCACTCTAAATGGTATTGTTGTCCCTCTAGAACATATATCCTATGGAGAAATAATACAAAGAATAAACCAAACATGACTATCTCTTTGTAATGACTATAAATTAAAAAATCAATTAAAAAGACAACAAACAATAGATAAAAAGGAACTAGGAGAATTTTGTTATCAATTTGGATGGGACATGTATTTACCAAAAGAAAAGAAATGGCACAAAATCTACAAAAGGTTTAGTGAAGATAGTAACAAATCAAAGAAGAATTATACAAAAAGAAAACAAATAAGAAAAGCAGACAATAAGAAAAACAGACAATAAGAAAAACATAACATGTTACAATTGTAACGAAAAGGGGCACTATGCAAATAAATGTTTTAAACGAGATTTTAAGAAAAAAGTTAATGAACTGTTACTAGAATAAAAAAGTATTATGCCAGAAGAACTTGATACTTTTGTTAGTAAATTAAATCTATATGAATCCTCAGGATCAGAAAATGAAGAAGGATGTCATTGTAATTACTATAGCAATGAAACATCATCAGATGAAATTCATGTCTTAACTAGTCAACAACAATTTATACTTGAAACCATAGATTCCATCCAAGATAAACAAGAAAGAGGCACTAAACTTGCAAAATATCTCAATATGATTATAGACAAAAAATCAGACAATAAGATAGAATCAAAAGTAAATGAGTTCTACTCATTTGATCATGTAATGAAAAGAATTGAACATGAAAAGACTAATGATAAAAATATTTTTATAGAAGATTTGAGAAAAGAACAAAAAAAAACCAGAATAGAAATCATTGAACTAAAACATAAGGTTGAAAATCTTCAAAAATATATATATATGAAAGGTATAATGATGCTGATGAGGATGAACATATATTTAATTCAATTTTCTTTAAGAAATACCTAGGTCCGAGGCCTCCTTGTCGTAGTAGTTCAACTGTTGACAGGCCACTAGGAATCAACTTATTGAAAAGAGAATAAGATGGCTCAACAAAATCATTATTTATATAAGCACCTTTGGTTTTAAAATTTTTAAGATTTAAGCCTCAAATCTCTTTATTTTTGACAGCTGTATCTTCAGCTATTTTAAAAAAAAATTCAATTAAAAAATGTTGAATAAAACGCTTAACTCATTATCATGTGTCAATGAAATAGTAAATACCCTTCAAACCTTAAATAAAAGATATTCAATGGAAAATAAAAATAATTTCATCATCGATAAAGCAAAGCTAAGAGAAGAATTTTTATCTGATAGAAACTAGTTTAAGAAAAAACAATTTTATGAAAACTTTGATAAAAAAGAAAGAGATTACATTAGAGAAAAATGGTATTAACAAATGTAATACCATATAAAAAATATACATTTCTTTGACTGGTATAAAATTATTATATAAAAGAACTTAAAGAAAAATCTATAGGCTTGTTCCACCGTGGTATGAGCCTAATAAGTCTGACAGTAATCCCAGACCATTGCATAATGAAAACTTGTCAGTCTAAAATATAACAAACAAGAGTAATCTACAATTAAAAGAAGAAAGTTCTCATTCTTCTAATAAACACATGATTGATAAAGTAAATAATCTATCTAAAACTAAAAGTAAAGAAAACCTGAACAATCCAACACTATGAATAGAAGGCCTACTGGAATATCCTACCCAGTATATGAACACAGTGAATATGAACCCTCTGAATCTATTTCAAAGTCACATGTCTACTTGAAGACAACTATAACAACTTCAAAATTAATAAAGAATTATTAAAGAAAGACTTTTTATCTGATAATAATAAACCAAAAGTAAAATGGTTTTTTACACATTTTGATAAATATGAAAGGCCGGCTATAAGAGATCTATGGTATTCTCAAATGAAACAGTTAAATGAGAATATATATTTCTTTGATTGGTATGAATCTAATTATCTTAATACACTTAAAGAAATGTTACATAATCTCCCAAGTGAGGATCCTACTATGGTAATAGAAAAACTATCCTTAACATGGAAACATTCTTCAAAAAATGAAGAAGTTGAATCAATTCATCCACCCTTTCAAGCTATAAAATTTGGAGAAAATGACATCAAAGCCAGTCCATTAAAACTAATGGAATATAGTCAAGAACCAGCTAAAACACACCATATAGCTCATATAATTGAATAAAATAACTATACAAATATAAATCTTCAAATCCTTAGCAAACAAACTGAAAGGATAGAGACAATGCTTATTGATATTAGCAAAGTACCAATATATCAAAAGAAAGTAGAAACAAAAAATTTTCCACTAATTGTTCCTCAAACTATAAATGGAACTATTATATTAGGAAAAAAGGCACCCATTAAGTTCGATAAACAAATCGATGAATTAATACGTGAAATCACAAGTCGTCTAGACCAATTAAATCTTCAAAAACCAACCGTTAATACAATATGTGGAGACTCATCATATTCAGATGAGGAAGATATACCTAAAATAAATACATTCAATTTTGGTAAAAGTGCTCGATTTTCAAAAACAAAAAATTATTACTCTAGACCAACACCGGTTGACCTACAATTTGAAGAAACTCCTGATCTTACTTTATGTCAATTTGATGGCCAATCTCTTATAGAATGGAACTTAGATGGATTTTCAGAATACCAAATATTACAAATTTGCCATCAAATGCTGATATATGCCAATGACTTAATAAAAAGAATACATGGTGCTAATATCTTCTCAAAATTTGATATGAAATCTGGATTCTAGAAAATACAAATAAGTGAAGAAGATAGATATAAAACTGCCTTAACAATATCTTTTGGTCACTATGAATGGAATGTTATGCCTTTTGGGCTAAAAAATGCTCCATCAAAATTCCAAAAAATAGTAAATGAGATATTTAATCCATATACTTGTTTTAATATAGTCTATATTGATGATGTACTTATTTTCTATAAAGATTGTGACCAACATTAGAAACACCTTAACACATTCCTTCAAATAGTAAAACATAATGGACTAGTAGTCTCCGCTAAAAAGATGAAACTATGTCAAACAAGTATTCAATTTCTAGGTTACAAAATAGAAAAGGGAACGGTAAATCATTTTATTCAACATTTTTTTAATTGATTTTTTTTAAAAATAGCTGAAGATACAATTGTCAAAAATAAAGAGATCCGAGGCTTAAATCTTAAAAATTTTAAAACCAAAGGAGCTTGATATAAATAATGATTTTGTTGAGCAATCTTATTCTCTTTTCAATAAGTTGATTCCTAGTGGCCTGTCAACGGTTGAACTACTGTGACAAGGAGGCCTCAGACCTAGGTATTTCTTAAAGAAAATTGAATATGATACACTCAGAAAGGTTTGTGGGTGAGAGATTGAAATCATCAATCAAGGGATTACTAAGTGGCCTGTCGATAGCTAAACCTAGCCCTACAAAACCCTAAATGCCTACCACGGCTAAAGCGGGAGCAACGGGCTACCACTACGACAAGGAGGCCTCAGACCCTAGAACCCCAAGAAGGAAGACCCCAAACTCTCACCCCTTCAAAGAAAGAGAAAGAGACGCAAGTATATCCCAACCACCCCTAAATGATATCAGAGCCAAGTTAGGGGCGGTTGGGATATACTTGCGTCTCTTTCTCTTTCTCAAAATTGTTAATGTATGGTAAAATAACTTCATGTTTCTTTCTATGCCAGAATGCTGAGGGTAGTGTGGAGCAGATTTCTTTTTCAACTTTTTCTTGAAATTCTATTATTAGTTTTTGAAAATTACTACTTTTGATTTTATTATGAATTCTTTCAGTTTCTATTTCTGTGTTAAGTTTGTTAATGAAGTTTTATTTGTATTTGATTGAAGTGTTTATTTGTTGTATAAATGATACTTTGGGTTAATTTTTGAACTTAAAGGTAATCATTTTTCTATTTATATTAGCATGTACTCCTTTTGTATCTACTATAACAGGTAGTATTTTATTCAGGAATGGTGTCCCTATGATTATGTCCTTGGTTATATTTTTGGCTATCATGAAAGTATTTTTTAATACATGTATATTTTATACAAACATGGACATTAGGGATTTTATAATTGATTTGTAATTTGACATTGGTGCATGAATTGACATTGTGTGTGTTTTTTTCAAAATATTTGGTTGGTATTAGACCTTCTCTAATGCAGCTTATGTCTACTCCAGAATCAAATAAAGCTAATTTCTTAATAGTGAAATCTGGGTTAATTTTAATTATAACATCTTCCTTCCATTTCCTTTTTATATACTATTGGATGCTATTTAGGGATTTGTTTTTGGATTTATTTTGACTTTCTGAATTTTCATATGTCTTTTTAGTTTCTTTTAAATCTTTTATTTCCTTTTTAATAATTTTTTGTTCTCTTTTGAAGTCTTTTAGAGTTGGTTGTTTTTCAATTTCTTTTTTAGTATCATTTGAAATATTTTGGTTTGAACTACCTTTAGAGTTGATTTCTTTTTTATTCATTTTCATATATTTTGAAAATAATTTTAATTTTTCTTGATCACTTTTAACATTATTAATAGTTTCAAGAATGAAGTATTGTTCTGTGCTTAATATCTCTACAGAGTACTCTTTACTTTCTTTACTTTTAGTTTTAGAAAGATTATTTACTTTATCAATCATGTGTTTATTGGAAGAATGAGAACTTTCTTCTTTTAATTGTAGATTACTCTTGTTTATTATATTTTGTACTGACAGGTTTTCATGATGCAATGGTTTGGGATTACTGTCAGACTTATTAGGCTTATACCACGGTGGAACAATCCTATAGATTCTTTCTTTAAGTTCTTTGATATAATATTTTTATACCATTCAAAGAAATGTATATTTTTTCTATGGTATTACATTTGTGAATACCATTTTTCTCTAATGTAATCTCTTTCTTTTTTATCAAAATTTTCATAAAATTGTTTTGTCTTGAACTGGTTTCTATCAGATAAAAAATCTTCTCTTAGCTTTTCTTTATCGATGATGAAATTATTTTTATTTTCCATTGAATATCTTTCATTTATGGTTTGAAGGGTATTTACTATTTCATTGACACCTATAGTGAGTTAAGCATTTTATACAACATTTTTTTTTTATTTTTTTATATATTTTTTAAATAGCTGAAGATACAGTTGTCAAAAATAAAGAGATCTGAGGCTTAAATCTTAAAAAATTTAAAAGCAAAGGAGCTTGATATAAATAATGATTTTGTTGAGAAATCTTATTCTCTTTTCAATAAGTTGAATCCTAGTGGCCTATCAACAGTTGAACTACTGCGACAAGGAGGCCTCATACCTTGGTATTTCTGAAAGAAAATTGAATATGATACACTCAGAAAGGTTTGTGGATGAGATATTGAAATCATCAATCAAGGGATTACTAAGTGGCCTGTCAATAGCTAAACCTAGCCCTATAAAACCCTAAACGCCTACCACGGCTAAAGCGGGTGCAATGGGTTAGCACTACGACAAGGAGGCCTCCGACCCTAGAACCCGAAGAAGGAAGACCCCAAACTCTCACCCCTTCAGAGAAAGAGAAAGAGACACAAGTATATCCTGAAGGATACAATCATATTCCCACACTACCTGGGAAAAACCAAATATACTATGAAAAAAATACTTTTAGAAACAGGAAGTGTAAAAGTTTTTCATAATTATAGAGATAAATCCACAAAAAGAAACTTACAGTTCTCTCAACTAAAAATTCAAAAAATAATCACGTTATCTGAATGGAATACAGAAGGAAACCCTAATATTCTAAGAAGATTCAAAACATTCTGTCAACCCCAATATTATAATTATTGGGATTATTAAAATGTGTGGGAAAAAGTTTTATATGTTCAGAACACATAAATGAGTCACACATGGTCAGTGAAATAGTCTTTACAAACCAAATTACCGAATTGGTTTTTCTATAAATTCTGGCAAAATTTTGGGGCAATAACAGAAATACTCCCCACAATATTAAAGAAAAATAGTTCCCGAAGGTCACTCGGTGAGATCAACGACGTGCTCTGCGCCAACTGTAAGTTCCCTAATGTTATTTAATTAATTTTACGCAAGCATTCTCCGTTCACCCTAAACAAAATTATATAAACATTATCCTTACATCATAGACCCTAATCTTCCTCTAATTACCTTAATCATCAACTCTAATCCACCTCTAATCAAGGAGGCTTCAGACCCTATAACCCCAAGAAGGAAGACCCCGAACTCTCACCCCTTCATAGAAAGAGAAAGAGACACAAGTATATCCCAACCACCCCTAACTTGGCTCTGATACCATTTATATCTATCTTATTCACTTATTTGTATTTGCCAAAATCTAGATTTCATATCAAATTTTGAGAATATATACCTTTCATATATATATATATATTTGAAGATTTTCAACCTTATCATTTAGTTCAATGATTTCTATTCTGATTTTGTTTTGTTCTTTTCTCAAATCTTCTATAGAAATATTTTTATCATTAGTCTTTTAATGTTTAATTCTTTTCATTACATGATCAAATGAGTAGAACTCATTTACTTTTGATTCTATTTTAATGTCTGATTTTTTTATCTTAATCATATTGAGATATTTTGAAAGTTTAGTGCTTCTTTCTTGTTTATCTAGGATGGAATCTATGGTTTCAAGTATAAATTATTGCTCACTAGTTAATACATGAATTTCATATGATGATGTTTCATTGCTATAGTAATTACAATGACATCCTTCTTCATTTTCTGATATTGAGGATTCATTTAGATTTAATTTACTAACAAAAGTATCAAGTTCTTCTGGCGTAATACTTTTTGATTCTAGTAACAGTTCATTAACTTTTTTCTTAAAATCTCGTTTAAAACATTTGTTTGCATAGTGCCCCTTTTCGTTACAATTGTAACATGTTATGTTTTTCTTATTACCTGCTTTTCTTATTTGTTTTCTTTTTTTTATAATTCTTCTTTGATTTGTTACTATCTTCACTAAACCTTTTGTAGATTTTATGTCGTTTCTTTTCTTTTGGTAAATCCCCATGTCCCATCCAAATTGATAAGAAAATTCTCCTAGTTCCTTTTAATCTATTGTTTGTTGTCTTTTTAATTGATTTTTTAATTTATAGTCATTATAAAGAGATAGTCATGTTTGGTTCCTTCTTGGGGTTCTAGGGTCTGAGGTAGTGACCAAAAGGTACTGTGAAGGCAATTTTATATCTATCTTCTTCACTTATTTGTATTTTCCAGAATCCAGATTTCATATCAAATTTTGAGAAGATATTAGCACCATGTATTCTTTTTATTAAGTCATGTTTATTAGGAATTAGATATCTGATCCATTGGAGTACTTTATTTAGAGGTTTGTAATTAATTACAAGCCTAGGAGCTCCTCTTTCTATTTCGGATGCATTTTCTACATAGAAAGCAACACAACTCTATGGAGATGAGTTAGGTCTAATTAATTTCTTTGTGTTAAGTTCTTTTATTTCATTTTTACATATTTTTAAAAGTATTTCATTCATTTGGATGGGTTTGACTTTTGTTGGAATTTTAGTTTCATCAAAATTGTTAATGTATGGTAAAATAACTTCATGTTTCTTTCTATGCCAGAATGCTGAGGGTAGTGTGGAGCAAATTTCTTTTTCAACTTTTTCTTGAAATTATATTATGAGTTTTTGAAAATTACTACTTTTGATTTTATTATGAATTCTTTCAGTTTCTATTTCTGTGTTAAGTTCGTTAATGAAGTTTTCTTTGTATTTTTGATTAAAGTGTTTATTTGTTGTATAAATGATACTTTGGGTTACTTTTTGAACTTAAAGGTAATCATTTTTCTATTTATATTAGCATGTACTCCTTTTGTATCTACTATAATAGGTAGTATTTTATTCAGGAATGGTGTCCCTATGATTATGTCCTCGGTTATATTTTTGGTTAGCATGAAAGTAGTTTTAATACATGTATATTTTATACAAACATGGACATTAGGGATTTTATAATTGATTTGTAATTTGTCATTGGTGCATGAATTGACATTGTGTGTGGTTTTTTCAAAATATTTGGTTGGTATTACACCTTCTCTAATGCAGTTTATGTCTGCTCTAGAATCAAATAAAGCTAGTTTCTTAATAGTGAAATCTGGGTTAATTTTAATTATAACATCTCCCTTCCATTTCCTTTTTATATATTGTTGGATGCTAATTAGGGATTTGTTTTTGGATTTATTTTGACTTTCTGAATTTTCATGTCTTTTTAGTTTCTTTTAAATCTTTTATTTCCTTTTTAATATTTTTTTGTTCTCTTTTGAAGTCTTTTAGAGTTGGTTGTTTTTTAGTTGCTTTTTTAGTATCATATGAAATATTTTGGTTTGGACTACCTTTAGAGTTGATTTCTTTTTTATTTATTTTCATATATTTTGAAAATAATTTTAATTTTTCTTGACCACTTTTAACATTATTAATAGTTTCAAGAATAAAGTATTGTTCTGTGCTTAATACCTTTACAGAGTACTCTTCGCTTTCTTTACTTTTAGTTTTAGATAGATTATTTACTTTATGAATCATGTGTTTATTGGAAGAATGAGAACTTTCTTCTTTTAATTGTAGATTACTCTTGTTTTTTATATTTTGGACTGATAGGTTTTCATGATGCAATGGTCTGGGATTACTGTCAGACTTATTAGGCTCATACCATGGTGGAACAAGCCTATAGATTTTTTCTTTAAGTTCTTTGATATAATAATTTTTATACCATTCAAAGAAATGTATATTTTTTCTATGGTATTGCATTTGTGAATACCATTTTTCTCTAATGTAATCTCTTTCTTTTTTATTAAAGTTTTCATAAATTTTTTTTGTCTTGAACTGGTTTCTATCAGATAAAAATTCTTCTCTTAGCTTTTCTTTATCGATGATGAAATTATTTTTATTTTCTATTGAATATCTTTCATTTATGGTTTGAAGGGTATTTACTATTTCATTGACATCTGATAGTGAGTTAAGCGTTTTATTCAACATTTTTTTAATTAATTTTTTTTAAATAGTTGAAGATATAGTTTTCAAAAATAAAGAGATTTGAGGCTTAAATCTTAAAAATTTTAAAAACAAAGGAACTTGATATAAATAATGATTTTGTTGAGCAATCTTATTCTCTTTTCAATAAGTTGATTCCTAGTGGCCTGTCAACAGTTGAACATCAGCTCCAGAATCAAATAAATCTATCCCTTCTAGGGTGAAGTCATTAATTTTTATAGTCACTTCACCTTTCCATTTTCTCTTAACAAATTCTTGAAGATTATTAACAAAGGAAACTTCATTATCTTTCCTTGTTTCATCGACTTGGTTTTTATTTGAGAATTCTCTGAGCATTGTATTAAATATATGTTCATCCTCATCATCATCATTATACCTTTCATGTATATATTTTTGAAGATTTTCAACCTTATCTTTTAGTTCAATGATTTCTATTCTGATATTGTTTTGTTCTTTTCTCAAATCTTCTATAGAAATATTTTTATCATTAGTCTTTTCATGCTCAATTCTTTTCATTACATGATCAAATGAGTAGAACTCATTTACTTTTGATTCAATTTTATTGTCTGATTTTTTGTCTATAATCATATTGAGATATTTTGTAAGGTTAGTGCTTCTTTCTTCTTTATCTTGGATAGAATCTATGGTTTCAAGTATAAATTGCTGTTCACTAGTTAAGACATGAATTTCATCTGAAGAAAGAGAAAGAGACAGAAGTATATCCTAGCCGCCCCTAACTTGGCTCTGATACCATTTAGGGTGGAAGCTAGGATTTTGGTAGTTGGTCGGTAGAGATTTGGTGAAATGCGGTGTTGGAGTATTCGTGGAGTTTCAGAATAATTGGTGGAGTAGGAAGGACTGATTTATGTTCGGATAATTGATAGTAGTGAATGATTAGAGGTGGATTAGAGTTGATGATTAAGGTGATTAGAGGTAGATTAGGGTCTATGATGTAAGGATAATGTTTATATAATTTTCTTTAGGGTGAACAGAGAATGCTTGCGTAAAATTAATTAAATAACGTTAGGGAACTTACAGTTGGCGCAGAGCACGTCGTTGATCTCACCGAGTGACCATCAGGAACATTACTGATGCTTAGGAATCTCCTTGATCTTGCTTTTAATCAAAGAAAGGATCTTTGATTATGATTAAAAGAGGAAAAATATGCACACACAATTGATCACACAAATGGAATTTTTATTGGCAACTGGAGGGTTTACACTCAGAAAATATGTGGAAACTAAGAATACATGACTATATAGACGAAATTACAATATAAGTGAAGAGGAGGAAGGATTATAAGACTTAGAAATTCTCTAAGGCGGAGAATTTCGAGCTAAGGCACTTCCTACTACAAAAACTAAGCTCAATAAGCAAGGGGAGCTCTCTAGTGGAAGAGTGTTGTGCCTCTCAATTAACATCTTGGGATATACTTGTGTCTCTTTTTCTTTCTCTGAAGGGGTGAGAGTTCAGGGTCTTCCTTCTTGGGGTTCTAGGGTCTGAGGCCTCCTTGTCGTAGTGGTAGCCCGTTGCACCCATTTTAGCCATGGTAGGTATTTAGGGTTTTGTAGGGCTAGGTTTAGCTATTGACAGACCACTTAGTAATCCCTTGATTGATGATTTCAATCTCTCACCCACAAACCTTTCTGAGTGTATCATATTCAATTTTAATTAAGAAATACCTAGGTCTGATGCCTCCTTGTCGCAGTAGTTCAACTGTTGACAGGCCACTAGGAATCAACTTATTGAAAAGAGAATAAGATTGCTCAACAAAATCATTATTTATATCAAGCTCCATTGGTTTTAAAATTTTTAAGATTTAAGCCTCATATCTCTTTATTTTTGACAACTGTATCTCAACTATTTAAAAAAAATGTTGAATAAAACGCTTAACTCACTATCAGGTGTCAATGAAATAGTAAATACCCTTCAAACCATAAATAAAAGATATTCAATGGAAAATAAAAATAATTTCATCATCAATAAAGAAAAGCTAAGAGAAGAATTTTTATCTAATAGAAACCAGTTCAAGACAAAACAATTTTATGAAAACTTTGATAAAAAAGAAAGAGATTACATTAGAGAAAAATGGTATTCACAAATGCAATACCATAGAAAAAATATACATTTCTTTGAATGGTATAAAAATTATTATATCAAAGAACTCAAATAAAAAATCTATAGGCTTGTTCCACCGTGGTATAAGCGTAATAAGTCTGATAGTAATCCCAGACCATTGCATCATAAAAACCTGTCAGTCCAAAATATAACAAACAAGAGTAATCTAAAATTAAAAGAAGAAAGTTCTCATTCTTCCAATAAACACATGATTGATGAAGTAAATAATCTATCTAATACTAAAAGTAAAGAAAGCAAAGAGTAATCTGTAAAGGTATTAAGCACAAAACAATACTTCATTCTTGAAACTATTAATAATGTTAAAAGTGATCAAGAAAAATTAAAATTATTTTCAAAATACATGAAAATGAATAAAAAAGAAATCAACTCTAAAGGTAGTCCAAACCAAAATATTTCATATGATACTAAAAAAGCAACTGAAAAACAAGCAACTCTAAAAGACTTCAAAAGAGAACACAAAATTATTAAAAAGGAAATAAAAGATTTAAAAGAAACTAAAAAGACATATGAAAATTCAGAAAGTCAAAATAAATCTAAAACAAATACCTAAATAGCATCCAACAATATATAAAAAGAAATGGAAGGGAGATGTTATAATTAAAATTAACCCAGATTTCACTATTAAGAAACTAGCTTTATTTGATTCTGGAGCAGACATAAACTGCATTAGAGAAGGTCTAATAGCAACCAAATATTTTGAAAAAACCACACACAATGTCAATTCATGCACCAATGACAAATTACAAATCAATTATAAAATCCCTAATGTCCATGTTTGCATAAAACATAATTGTATTAAAACTACTTTCATGCTAGCCAAAAATTTAACCGAGGACATAATCATAGGGACACCATTCCTGAATAAAATACTACCGATTATAGTAGATAGAAAAGGAGTACATGCTAATATAAATGGAAAAATGATTACCTTTAAGTTAAAAAATGAACCCAAAGTATCATTTATACAACAAATAAACACTTCAATCAAATACAAAGAAAACTTAATTAACAAACTTAACACAGAAATAGAAACTGAGAGAATTCATAATAAAATCAAAAGTAGTAATTTTCAAAAACTAATAATAGAATTTCAAGAAAAAGTTGAAAAAGAAATCTTCTCCACACTACCCTCAACATTCTGGCATAGAAGAAATATGAAGTTATTTTACCATACATTAACAATTTTGATGAAACTAAAATTCTAACAAAATCCAGACCCATCTAAATGAATCCAAGACTTTTAGAAATATGTAAAAATAAAATAAAAGAATTTCAGACAAAGAAATTAATTAGACCTAGCTCTTCTCCATGGAGTTGCGCTGCTTTCTATGTAGAAAATGCATCCGAAATAGAAAGAAGGGCTCCTAGGCTTGTAATTAATTACAAACCTCTAAATAAAGTACTCCAATGGATCAGATATCCAATTCCTAATAAACATGACTTAATAAAAAGAATACATGGTGCTAATATCTTCTCAAAATTTGATATGAAATCTGGATTCTGGAAAATACAAATAAGTGAAGAAGATAGATATAAAACTACCTTCACAGTACCTTTTGGTCACTATGAATGGAATGTTATGCCTTTTGGGCTAAAAAATTCTCCATCAGAATTCCAAAAAATAATGAATGAGATATTTAATCCATATACTTCTTTTAGTATAGTCTATATTGATGATGTACTTATTTTCTCTAAAGATTGTGACCAACATTGGAAACACCTAAACACATTCCTTCAAATAGTAAAACATAATGGACTAGTAGTCTCTGCTAAAAAGATGAAACTGTTTGAAACAAGTATTCAGTTTTTAGGTTATAAAATAGAAAAGGGAATGATATCACCTATAGTAAGAGCCATAGACTTTGCTAACAAATTCCCAGATGAAATCCTAGAGAAAAAACAACTCTAAAGATTTTTAGGATGCTAAAACTATATATCTGATTTCTATGATAATCTGGCAGTAGATAGAAAACTTCTTACAGATAGATTAAAAAAGATTCCACCAAGTTAGACCATAGATCACACCAAGGCCATTCAAAGAATAAAATTAAAGGTTCAACGGTTACTATATTTAAATATTGTTGACCCAGAAGCCTATAAAATAGTAGAAACGGATGCATAAGATATAGGATACAGAGGAGTTATTAAGCAAACAATTGATAATAAAGAACATTTGGTTCGATACACCTCAGGAGTGTGGAATGAAATCAGAAAAAATTATTCAACTATAATAAAAGAAATATTAGCCATAGTTCTCTCTATTACAAAATTTCAAGGTGATCTTTTAAATAATAAATTTTTATTAAGAGTAGATTGTAAATCAGCAAAATTTGTTTTATAAAAAGATGTTAAAAATCTTACCTCAAAAAAAATATTTGCTAGATGGAAAATAATATTAGCTATATTTGATTTTGATATAGAATTCATAAAAGGAGAAAATAATTTTTTACCTGATTTCTTATCGAGAGAATTTTTGTAGGGAAATTATCTTTAAAAAAGACTAGCATAATGACATCAATTCTGGCTACTAAACAAAGTCCTCCCGCAATGACACAGACAAGGAGGGAGAAAGAAAATATACAAAACATGGAAGTTGATTCGTCAACTAAAACATCCTATGAATTTATCCTGAAATCATATGAAGAGGTACTTATCATTGAGAATGAGGATCTCTCAAAAGAAATAGAATATATAATAAATAAATATTTTCCTGAAGGATACAATCATATTCCCACCCTACCTGGGAAAAACCAAATATACTATGAAAAAGTACTATTAGAAACAGGAAG
Organism: Alisma plantago-aquatica; assembly: GCA_963693085.1. NCBI lineage: Eukaryota > Viridiplantae > Streptophyta > Magnoliopsida > Alismatales > Alismataceae > Alisma > Alisma plantago-aquatica. The sequence continues at coordinate 505,754,404 of OY856411.1, read as the reverse complement.
TGTAAAATTTTTTCATAATTATAAAGATAAATCCACACAAAAAAACTTACAGTTCTCTCAACTAAAAATTCAAAAAATAATCACGTTATCTGAATGGAATAAAGAAGGAAACCCTAATATTGCAAGAAGATTCAAAACATTATGTCAACCCCAATATTACAATTATTTGGATTATCAAAATGCGTGGGAAAAAGTTTTATATGTTCAGAACACACAAATGAGTCACACATGGTCAGTGAAATGGTCTTTACAAACCAAATTACCGAATTGGTTTTTCTATAAATTTTGGCAAAATTTTAGGGCAATAAGAGAAATACTCCCAACAATATTAAAAAAATATTATGAGAAACAATCTTCTTGAAGAAGACTTAAACATGATGAAATATATATCATCTCACGGAATACCATGGATTATACAATGGAAGTGGGAAAAAGAAGCAATCGAATTACCACCAATTTTGGAAAGACAAATATATGTCAAATGGTGGGACAAGTTTAATATTGATCCCATTTTAACGGGAAAATTAATTCCAATACTAGTTTCTGGATCCCAACACCAAGAAACTAAAACAAACATAATGTTTTCATTTAGTCAACTAAAGCAAGAGTTGATAAGAAAAATTCAAATTGAAAATCAAACATTGAGGATAATCAACTACAATTGATGGTTTTTGAAGAAATGAAAAAAGTTATGGATGAAAATAGTCCAAAGGACTCAAATAAACCTAAAATTGAAGAAGATGGAAAAAAAGAAGAAAGTAAAAAAATAGTTACCGGACAGTAAACAAGTTTGGGTAAAAATGTAATGGATAAAAGTAAAAAGTAAATAAAAATATAACTGTCTGGTATAAGGTAAAGGTGAATAAAAACAATACTGTGGTAAAGTAAAAGCAAAATATTTTAAATATTTTTCTTAAGATTTCATCTATAAAAAACGAAGTCACTCAAATATGGAAGTGACATCTCAATAAAAAACAAATGGAGAAGAAGATAAGAATATTTTATTACATGAAAGACATCAAACACTTGTCTAGGGCACAAAGATGAATAAACAAGTGGCAAATACATCAAACTTAGCCACTACAACACTTGCCAAAGACACAAATGAAAGAGAGCAAATGGGAAGATAAGGAACTTCGTCCACCCCATCCAAAGTTCCTATAAAAGGCAAAGAAGTTGAAGAAGAAAGCAAGAGTTGTGAGAGACACACCACTCCTCCACCCAAAGAGCTTCCCTTGCTTATTGAGCTTAGTTTTTGTAGTAGGAAGTGTCTTAGCTCGAAATTCTCCTTCCTAGAGAATTTTCAAATCTTGTAATCCTTCCTCCACTTCACTTATATTATAATTTCTTCTATATAGTCATGTGTTCTTAGTTTCCACATATTTTCTGAGTGTAAACCCTCCAGTTTCCAATAAAATTTCGATTTGTGTGATCAAGTGTGTGAATGTTTTCCCTCTTTTAATCATAATCAAAGATCCTTTCTTTGATTAAAAGAAAGATCAAGGAGATTCCTAAGAATCAGTGACGTTCCCGACGGTCACTCAGTGAGATCAACGACGTGCTCTGCGCCAACTGTAAGTTCCCTAACATTATTTAATTAATTTTACGCAAGTATTCTCCGTTCACCCTAAAGAAAATTATATAAACATTATTCCTTACATCATAGAACCTAATATACCTCTAATCACTTTAATCATCAACCCTAATCCACCTCTAATCATTCACTTCTATCAATTATCCAAAAGTAAATCAGCCCTTCCTACTCCACTAATTATTCTAAAACTCTACCAATACTCCAACACCGCATTCTACCAAATCTCTACCGACCAACTACCAAAATCCTAGCTTTGGTCGGTAGAGAGTTGGTGGAATGCGGTGTTGGAGTATTGGTAGAGTTTCAGAATAATTGGTGGAGTAGGAATAGCTGATTTACGTTTGGATAATTGATAGAAGTGAATGATTAGAGGTGGATTAGAGTTGATGATTAAGGTGATTAGAGGTAGATTAGGGTCTATGATGTAAGGAATAATGTTTATATAATTTTTTTTAAGGTGAACGGAGAATGCTTGTGTAAAATTAATTAAATAATGTTAGGGAACTTACAATTGGCGCAGAGCACGTCGTTGATCTCACCGAGTGACTGTTAGGAATGTCACTATTGCTTAGGAATCTCCTTGATCTTCCTTTTAATCAAAGAATGGATCTTTGATTATGATTAAAAGAGGGAATACATGCACACATAATTGATCACACAAATGGAAATTTTATTGGCAACTGGAGGGTTTACACTCGAAAAATATGTAGAAACTAAGAACACATGACTATATAGACGAAATTACAATATAAGTGAAGTGGAGGAAGGATTACAAGACTTGGAAATTTTCTAAGGAGGAGAATTTCGAGCTAAGACACTTCCTACTACAAAAACTAAGCTCAATAAGCAAGGGGAGCTCTTTGGGTGGAAGAGTGTTGTGCCTCTCGCAACTCCTTCGTCTTTGTGACTTTTGACAGATATCCTTCATCTTCCTTTTCATATGCCACTTGTTCTTTTCTGCTGTGAGTCTTGACAACTATCTTTTGTCTTTATATATAGGGAAGAGCTATTTGTCTTTTCTTCTTTTGTCACTTTTTCAACAAGGTATTTTTACATTTTTTTTAATTGAGTAATCCATAACAATCATCACCATTTTCAAAGATACTTTCTCCTTGAGTAATGTCTAGGATTTGAATATTTTCTGGATCTAGGATTTCATCAAATATAATTAATTGGGAATTGTCCATGTTAGGGTCTCTCATAAGAGACTTTCCTGATAATTTTATTTTCTTATATGGAGGCCCCCTTTTAGTTTCTTGATCAATTAGATAATCAGAAATTGGGGTAGATATTAACTTTCTCTTTAAAATAGGGTCTATGTTGAATTTGTCCCACCATTTAATCAATACTTGCCTTCCTAGGTAGGGTAAAAAGGCATTAGTTTCTTTTTCCCATTTCCATTGCATAATCCATGAGATTCCATAAGCACAACAACATATTAGTATATTAATATCTTCTTGATCTATATTTTCAAATAATGGACTATAATTATTAAGCTTTTGCGGGAATATTTCTTGAGTAGCTCCATAATTTTTCCAAAAAATGTAGAAGAACCAATTTGGTAAGTTAGTCCTATAAGACCATTTTATGACCCATGAATGAGTCATTTGACTATTTTGAATACATAAGACATTTTTCCAGGCATCTTGATAGTCCCAGTAATTGTAGTACTGGGGTTGATGTTTGTCTTTAAATCTTCTTGAAATATTAGGATTTGCATCATTGTTTCATTCTGAAATGGTGATAATTTTTTGGATTTTTAATTGAGAAAAGGATATCATCTTCTTTGTTGATTTGTCTCTAAAATTATGAAATATTTTTACACTACCAGTTTCTATGAGAATTTTCTCATAATAGTAGTGATTTTTTCCAAGCATTGTCGGAATAAAATTATATTTATCATGAAGGTAATTTTGTAGTAAAGTTTTTTTTTCTTTGGATAAGTATTCATTTTCTAAAGTTATTTTATGTATTGATGTTTTGAATATGAATTTTGTTATGTTTTTTTCTAGAAAATCTACTTCCATTTCATCATTACCTTCCTTAGTAGAAATACTTGATTCTGAACATACCTCTGGGATACAGACTTTAGATGCTGATGTTGACATATTTTGAGATTTATGTGAAGAATTCATATAAACTACAATAAATATTTAGAACATCCTTTTGATGTGTCTCTTATGAAATAGTAAGTGCATGAATGAAATTATCTTTATAATCCAATGCAGCTCTTATTTTCTTTAAGAACATAAGTTCATGTTTCTTTCTAAACTCAAAAGTTACAAAGTTATTGTTAACTCGAGTATGAACCCCTTTTTCACTAACTAATATAGGGAGAATTTTATTAAGAAAGGGTGTCCCAATGATAATATCCTCAGTTATATTTTGAGGAAGGATAAAAGATGTTTTAATAATATTATTGTTGATGCATATGTGTGCTTTAGAAATTTTATGTTTTACTTTGAGTTTATCTTTTGTAGCAGAATTAACATGATGATTAGTTGTTTCATAATATTTTGTTGGTATAAGGTTTTCTCTTATACAATTAACATCAGCTCCAGAATCAAATAAAGCTATCCCTTCTAGGGTGAAGTCATTAATTTTTATAGTCACTTCACCTTTCCATTTTCTCTTAACAAATTCTTGAAGATTATTAACAAAGGAATCTTTGTTATCTTCCCTTGTTTCATCGACTTGGCTTTTATTTGAGCATTCTCCGAGCATTGTATTAAATATATGTTCATCCTCATCATCATCATTATACTTTTCAGATATATATTTTTGAAGATTTTCAACCTTATCTTTTAGTTCAATGATTTCTATTCTGATTTTGTTTTGTTCTTTTCTCAAATCTTCTATAGAAATATTTTTATCATTAGTCTTTTCATGTTCAATTCTTTTCATTACATGATCAAATGAGTAGAACTCATTTATCCTAGTTCCTTTTTATCTATTATTTGTTGTCTTTTTAATTGATTTTTTAATTTATAGTCATTACAAAGAGATTGTCCTATTTGGTTTATTCTTTGTATTATTTCTCCATAGGATATATGTTCTAGAGGGATAACATTATTATAAGCTTGTCTAATATGTTCTCTTACCTTTTCAGGGAATAAAATAGGTAATCCAGATAAAGACTTTTCTTTCCAAACAACAGAATTACAATCTATGAATTAGAAAACTTTAGAAAGAAATATATCTTTATACCAACGAAAATCACTCAGACTCTTACATCTTAAGTTCATTAGTTGTTCCCTAGGTTTTTCTAATATAGTGCCATTATGGCCTATAATTGATAGAAGTGAATGATTAGAGGTAGACTAGGGTTGATGATTAAGGTGATTAGAGGTAGATTAGGGTCTATGATGTAAGGAATAATGTTTATATAATTTTCTTTAGGGTGAACGGAGAATGCTTGCATAAAATTAATTAAATAACGTTAGGGAACTTACAATTGGCACAGAGCACATCATTGATCTCACCGAGTGACCGTCGGGAACATCACTATTTCTTAGGAATCTTATTGATCTTCCTTCTAATCAAAGAAAGGATATTTGATTATGATTAAAAGAGGGAAAATATGCACACACAATTGATCACACAAATGGAAATTTTATTGGCAACTGGAGGGTTTACACTCGGAAAATATGTGGAAACTAAGAACACATGACTATATAGACGAAATTACAATATAAGTGAAGTGGAAGAAGGATTACAAGACTTGAAAATTCTCTAAGGAGGAGAATTTCGAGCTAAGACACTTCCTACTACAAAAACTAAGCTCAATAAGCAAGGGGAGCTCTTTGGGTGGAATAGTGTTGTGCCTCTCACAACTCTTGCTTTCCTCTTCAACTTCTTTGCCTTTTATAGGAACTTTGGATGAGGTGGATGAAGTTCCTTGTCTTTCCATCTTCTCTCTTTCATTTGTGTCTTTGACAAGTGTTGTAGTGGCTAAGTTTGATGTGTTTGCCACTTGTTTATTCATCCTTGTGCCCTAGACAAGTGTTTGATGCCTTTCATACAATAAAATATTCTTATCTTCTTCTCCATTTGTTTTTTATGGAGATGTCACTTCCATGTTTGAGTGACTTCATTTTTTAAGATTGCCCAACAAAATCATTATTTATATAAAGCTCCTTTGATTTTAAAATTTTTAAGATTTAAGCCTCAGATATCTTTATTTTTGACAACTGTATCTTTAGCTATTTAAAAAAAATTCAATTAAAAAAATGTTGAATAAAATGCTTAACTCACTATCAGTTGTCAATGAAATAGTAAATACCCTTCAAACCATAAATGAAAGATATTCAATGGAAAATAAAAATAATTTCATCATCGATAAAGAAAAGCTAAGAGAAGAATTTTTATCTGATAGAAACCAGTTCAAGAAAAAACAATTTTATGAAAACTTTGATAAAAAAGAAAGATATTACATTAGAGAAAAATGGTATTCATAAATGCAATACCATAGAAAAATATACATTTCTTTGAATGGTATAAAAATTATTATATCAAAGAACTTAAAGAAAAAATCTATAGGCTTGTTCCACCGTGGTATGAGCCTAATAAGTCTGACAGTCATCTGAGACCATTGCATCATGAAAACCTGTCAGTCCAAAATATAACAAACAAGAGTAATCTACAATTAAAAGAAGAAAGTCCTCGTTCTTCCAATAAACACATGATTGATAAAGTAAATAATCTATCTAAAACTAAAAGTAAAGAAAGCGAAGAGTACTCTGTAAAGGTATTAAGCACAAAACAATACTTCATTCTTGAAACTATTTATAATGTTAAAAGTGATCAAGAAAAATTAAAATTATTTTCAAAATATATGAAAATGAATAAAAAAGAAATCAACTCTAAAGGTAGTCCAAACCAACTACAACACTTGTCAAAGACACAAATGAAAGAGAGAAAATGGCAAGACAAGGAACTTCGTCCACCCCATCTAAAGTTCCTATAAAAGGCAAAGAAGTTGAAGAGGAAAGTAAGAGTTGTGAGAGGCACAACACTCTTCCACCCAAAGAGCTCTCCTTACTTATTGAGCTTAGTTTTTGTAGGAAGAAGTGCCTTAGCTCGAAATTCTCCTCCTTAGAGAATTTCTAAGTCTTGTAATCCTTCCTCCACTTCACTTATATTGTAATTTCATCTATATAGTCATGTGTTCTTAGTTTCCACATATTTTTCGAGTGTAAACCCTCCAGTTGCCAATAAAATTTTCATTTGTGTGATCAATTGTATGTGCATGTTTTTCCTCTTTTAATCATAATCAAAGATCCTTTCTTTGATTAAAAGCAAGATCAAGGAGATTCCTAAGCATCAATGATGTTCGAGATGGTCACTCGGTGAGATCAACGACGTGCTCTGTGCCAACTGTAAGTTCCCTAACGTTATTTAATTAATTTTACGCAAGAATTCTTCGTTCACCCTAAAGAAAATTATATAAACATTATCCTTACATCATAGACCATAATCTACCTCTAATCACCTTAATCATCAACTCTAATCCACCTATAATCATTCACTACTATCAATTATCTGAACGTAAATCAGCCCTTACTACTCCACCAATTATTATGAAACTCCACCAATACTCCAACACCACATCTCACCAAATCTCTACCGACCAACCACCAAAATCCTAGCTTCCATTAAGCTTTTGCGTGAATATTTCCCGAGTAGATCCATAATTTTTCCAAAAAATGTAGAAAAACCAATTTGGTAAGTTAGTCCTATAAGACCATTTTATGAACCATGAATGAGTCATTTGACTATTTTGAATACATAAGACATTTTTCCAGGCATCTTGATAGTCCCAGTAATTGTAGTACTGGGGTTGATGTTTGTCTTTAAATCTTCTTGAAATATTAGGATTTCCATCATTGTTCCATTCTGAAATGGTGATAATTTTTTGGATTTTTAATTGAGAAAAAGATATCATCTTCTTTGTTGATTTGTCTCTAAAATTATGGAATATTTTTACTCTACCAGTTTCTGTGAGAATTTTCTCATAATAGTAGTGATTTTTTCCAAGCATTGTCGGAATAAAATTATATTTATCAGGAAGGTAATTTTTTAGTAAAGTTTTTGTTTCTTTGGATAAGTCTTCATTTTCTAAAGTTATTGTATGTATTGATGTTTTGAATATGAATTTTGTTATGTTAGTAGAAATACTTGATTCTGAACATACTTTTGGGATACAAGCTTTAGATGTTGATGCCGACATATTTTGAGATTTCTATGAAGAAGTCATGTTTATTAGTAATTGGATATTTGATCCATTGGAGTACTTTATTTAGAGGTTTGTAATTAATTATAAGCCTAGGAACCCCTCTTTCTATTTCGTATGCATTTTCTACATAGAAAGCAGCACAACTCCATGGAGAGGAGCTAGGTCTAATTAATTTCTTTGTCTCAAGTTCTTTTATTCCATTTTTATATATTTCTAAAAGTCTTTAATTCATTTGGATGGGTCTGGCTTTTGTTGGAATTTTAGTTTCATCAAAATTGTTAATGTATGGTAAAGTAACTTCATGTTTCTTTCTATACCAGAATGCTGAGGGTAGTGTGGAGCAGATTTCTTTTTCAACTTTTTCTTGAAATTCTATTATTAGTTTTTGAAAATTACTACTTTTGATTTTATTATGAATTCTTTCAATTTTTATTTCTGTGTTAAGTTCGTTAATGACGTTTTTCTTTGTATTTGATTAAAGTGTTTATTTTTTGTATAAATGATACTTTGGGTTCATTTTTGAATTTAAAGGTAATCATTTTTCCATTTATATTAGCATGTACTCCTTTTGTATCTACTATAATAGGTAGTATTTTATTCAGGAATGGTGTCCCTATGATTATGTCCTCGGTTATATTTTTGGCTAGAATGAAAGTAGTTTTAATACATGTATATTTTATACAAACATGGACGTTAGGGATTTTATAATTGATTTGTAATTTGTCATTGGTGCATGAATTGACATTGTGTGTGGTTTTTTCAAAATATTTGGTTGGTATTAGACCTTCTCTAATGCAGTTTATGTCTGCTCCAGAATCAAATAAAGCTAGTTTCTTAATAGTGAAAATTGGGTTAATTTTAATTATAACATCTCCCTTCCATTTCCTTTTTATATATTGTTGGATGCTATATAGGGATTTGTTTTTGGATTTATTTTGACTTTCTGAATTTTCATGTCTTTTTAGTTTCTTTTAAATCTTTTATTTCCTTTTTAATATTTTTTTTGTTATCTTTTGAAGTCTTTTAGAGTTGGTTGTTTTTCAGTTGCTTTTTTAGTATCATATGAAATATTTTGGTTTGGACTACCTTTAGAGTTGATTTCTTTTTTATTCATTTTCATATATTTTGAAAATAATTTTATTTTTTCTTGATCACTTTTAACATTATTAATATTTTCAAGAATGAAGTATTGTTATGTGCTTAATACCTTTACAAAGTACTCTTCACTTTCTTTACTTTTAGTTTTAGATAGATTATTTACTTTATCAATCATGTGTTTATTGGAAGAATGAGAACTTTCTTCTTTTAATTGTAGATTACTCTTGTTTGTTATATTTTGGACTAACAGGTTTTCATGATGCAATGGTCTGGGATTACTGGAAGACTTATTATGCTCATACCACAGTGAAACAAGCCTATAGATTTTTTCTTTACGTTCTTTGATATAATAATTTTTATACCATTCAAAGAAATGTATATTTTTTCTATGGTATTGCATTTGTGAATACCATTTTTCTCTAATGTAATATCTTTCTTTTTTATCAAAGTTTTCATAAAATTATTTTGTCTTGAACTGGTTTCTATCAGATAAAAATTCTTCTCTTAGCTTTTCTTTATCGATGATGAAATTATTTTTATTTTCCATTGAATATCTTTCATATATGGTTTGAAGGGTATTTACTATTTCATTGACACATGATAATGAGTTAAGCGTTTTATTCAACATTTTTTTAATTGATTTTTTTTAAATAGCTAAAGATACAGTTGTCAAAAATAAAGAGATCTGAGGCTTAAATCTTAAAAATTTTAAAACCAAAAGAGCTTGATATAAATAATGATTTTGTTGAGCAATCTTATTCTCTTTTCAATAAGTTGATTCCTAGTGGCTTGTCAAAAGTTGAACTACTGTGACAAGGAGGCCTCAGACCTAGGTATTTCTTAAAGAAAATTGAATATGATACACTCAGAAAAGTTTGTGGGTGAGGGATTGAAATCATCAATCAAGGGATTACTAAGTGGCCTGTCAATAGCTAAACCTAGACCTTATGAGAGACCCTAACATGGACAATTTTATTTTCTTATATGGAGGCCCCCTTTTAGTTTCTTGATCAATTAGATAATCAGAAACTGGGGTAGATATTAACTTTCCCTTTAAAATAGGGTCTATGTTGAATTTGTCCCACCATTTAATCAATACTTGCCTTCCTAGGTAGGGTAAAAAGGCATTAGTTTCTTTTTCCCATTTCCATTGAATAATCCATGGGATTCCATAAGAACAACAACATCTTAGTATATTAAGATCTTCTTGATCTATATTTTCAAATAATGGAATATAATTATTAAGCTTTTGCGGGAATATTTCCCGAGTAGCTCCATAATTTTTTCAAAAAATGTAGAAGAACCAGTTTGGTAAGTTAGTCCTATAAGACCATTTTATGAACCATGAATGAGTCATTTGACTATTTTGAATACATAAGACATTTTTTCAGGCATCTTGATAGTCCCAATAATTGTAGTACTGGGGTTGATGTTTGTCTTTAAATCTTCTTGAAATACTAGGGTTTCCATCATTGTTCCATTATGAAATGGTGATAATTTTTTGGATTTTTAATTGAGAAAAGGACATCATCTTCTTTGTTGATTTGTCTCTAAAATTATGAAATATTTTTAAACTACCAATTTCTATGAGAATTTTCTCATAATAGTAGTGATTTTTTCCAAGCATTGTCAGAATAAAATTATAATTATCAGGAAGGTAATTTTGTAGTAAAGTTTTTGTTTCTTTGGATAAATATTCATTTTCTAAAGTTATTGTATGTATTGATGTTTTGAATATGAATTTTGTTATGTTTTTTTTCTGGAAAATCTACTTCCATTTCATCATTACCTTCCTTAGTAGAAATACTTGATTCTGAACATACCTCTGGGATACAGACTTTAGATGTTGATGTCGACATATTTTGAGATTTCTGTGAAGAAGTCATATAAACTACAATAAATATTTAGAACATCCTTTTGATGTGTCTCTTATGAAATAGTAAGTGCATGAATGAAATTATCTTTATAATCCAATGCAGCTCTTATTTTCTTTAAGAACAGAAGTTCATGTTTCTTTCTAAACTCAAAAGTTACAAAGTTATTGTTAACTCGAGTATGAACCCCTTTTTCACTAACTAATATAGGGAGAATTTTATTAAGAAAGGGTGTCCCAATGATAATATCCTCAGTTATATTTTGAGGAAGGATAAAAGATGTTTTAATATTATTATTGTTGATGCATATGTGTGCTTTAGAAATTTTATGTTTTACTTTGAGTTTATCTTTTGTAGCAGAATTAACATGATGATTAGTTGTTTCATAATATTTTCTTAGTATAAGGTTTTCTCTTATACAATTAACATCAGCTCCAGAATCAAATAAAGCTATCCCTTATAGGGTGAAGTCATTAATTTTTATAGTCACTTCACCTTTCCATTTTCTCTTAACAAATTCTTGAAGATTATTAACAAAGGAATCTTTGTTCTCTTCCCTTGTTTCATCGACTTGGTTTTTATTTGAGCATTCTCCGAGCATTGTATTAAATATATGTTCATCCTCATCATCATCATCATTATACCTTTCATATATATATTTTTGAAGATTTTTAACCTTATCTTTTAGTTCAGTGATTTCTATTCTGATTTTATTTTGTTCTTTTCTCAAATCTTCTATAGAAATATGTGTATCATTAGTCTTTTCTTGTTCAATTCTTTTGATTACATGATCAAATGAGTAGAACTCATTTACTTTTGATTCTATTTTATTGTCTGATTTTTTGTCTATAATCATATTGAGATATTTTGCAAGTTTAGTGCTTCTTTCTTATTTATCTTGGATGGAATCTATGGTTTCAAGTATACATTTTTGTTCACTAGTTAAGACATGAATTTCATCTGATGATGTTTCATTGCTATAGTAATTACAATGACATCCTTCTTCATTTTCTGATCCTGAGGATTCATTTAGATTTAATTTACTAACAAAAGTATCAAGTTCTTCTTGCGTAATACATTTTGATTCTAGTAACAGTTCATTAACTTTTTTCTTAAAATCTCATTTAAAACATTTGTTTGCATAGTGCCCCTTTTCGTTACAATTGTAACATGTTATGTTTTTCTTATTATCTACTTTTCTTATTTGTTTTCTTTTTGTATAATTCTTCTTTGATTTGTTACTATATTCACTAAACTTTTTGTAGATTTTGTGTCATTTATTTTCTTTTAGTAAATCCATGTCCCATCCAAATTGATAACAAAATTCTCCTAGTTCCTTTTTATCTATTGTTTGTTGTCTTTTTAATTGATTTTTTAATTTATAGTCATTACAAAGAGATAGTCCTGTTTGGTTTATTCTTTGTATTATTTTTCCATAGGATATATGTTCTAGAGGGACAACATTATTATGTGCTTGTCTAATATGTTCTCTTACCTTTTCAGCGAATAAAATAGGTAATCCAGATAAAAACTTTTCTTTCCAAACAACAGAATTACAATATGTGATTTGGAAAACTTTAGAAAGAAAAACATTTTTATACCAACGAAAATCACTCAGACTCTTACATCTTAAGTTCATTAGTTGTTCCCTAAGTTTTTCTAATATAGTGCTATTATGGCATATAAAATGTTGAATTATGTTTACTATTAGAGTATACACTGCATTTGATTGGGTTTGACCATTTTCTAACTTAATTTGAGCACCATGCTCATTTCTTTTTGTATCTTGAAGTATTTCTTGTCTGTGTGTTTCACTAAGATAATTAATCCACCATCCTCTTAACTGACTCATAAATGATGAAGTTATCATTTGGGCAATTGTGGTTTCAAGACTACCATGAGCTCGACAAGAATTGGCATATATCAGCATTTAATGACAAATTTGTAATATTTGGTATTCTGAAAATCCATCTAAGTTCCATTCTATAAGAGATTGGCCATCAAATTGACATAAAGTAAGATCAGAAGTTTCTTCAAATTGTAGGTCAACCAGTATTGGTCTAGAGTAATAATTTTTTGTTTTTGAAAATCGAGAAGTTTTACCAAAACTGACTGTATTTAGTTTAGGTATCTCTTCTTCATCTGAATATGATGAGTCTCCATATATTATATTAATGGTTGGTTTTTGAAGATTTAATTGGTCTAGACGACTTGTGATTTCACATGTTAATTCATCGAGTTGTTTATCGAACTTAATGGGTGCCTTTTTTCCTAATATAATGTTTCCATTTATAGTTTGAGGAATAATTAGTGGCAAATTTTTTGTTTCTACTTTCTTTTGATATACTGGTACTTTGCTAATATCAGTAAGCATTGTCTCTATCCTTTCAATTTTTTTTCTATGGGTTTGAAGATTTATATTTGTATAGTTATTTTGTTCAATTATATGAGCTATATGGTGTGTTTTAGCTGGTTCTTGACTATATTCTATTAGTTTTAATGGACTGGCCTTAATGTCATTTTCTCCAAATTTTATAGCTTGAAAGGGTGGATGAATTGATTCAGCTTCTTCATCTTTTGAAGCATGTTTCCATGTTAAGGATAGTTTTTCTATTACCATAGTACGATCCTCACTTGGGAGGGTAGGTAACATTTCTTTAAGTGTATTAAGATAATTAGATTCATACCAATCAAAGAAATATATATTCTCATTTAACTGTTTCATTTGAGAATACCATAGATCTCTTATAGCCGACCTTTCATATTTATCAAAATGTATAAAAAACCATTTTACTTTTGGTTTATTATTATCAGATAAAAAGTCTTTCTTTAATAATTAATTATTAATTTCAAAGTTGTTATAGTTGTCTTCAAGTAGACATGCGACTTTGCAATCAGATTCAGAGGGTTCATATTCACTGTGTTCATATACTGGGTAGGATATTCCTGTAGGCCTTCTATTCATAGTGTTGGATTGTTCAGGTTTATTGTGATCTATATGTAAATATGAAGAAGAACCAACTTCTAAGGTGTTTTCCCTAGACCGAGATGAAGTAGAATTTCTTCTTTCTGAAGGATAGAAACTTATTTCTACATCACCATTAATGTGCTCGATAATGTTTTGTATTCTGGTATTTTCTCTAGGTATAGGTGCATTTGCTTGTGGCATGGTCCAATTTTCTGGAAGCTTAACTTCCTCCCATCGCAAGGCCTTAGGAATAATGGCTTTGTTTTTTATATTGGTTAGAAAAAGTGTTGTAAGCCCCTTTTCTGGGCAAATCAAGGATTGAGGAGTTACTGTGTTCATGACCTTGAAGCAAACTCTATAACATAGTACAATATTTTCAGAATTTAGATCCATGTCAAATCCTGATGTTTGCACATTCAAGGTTAAGACCTTGAAAAGGCATGGGTCGGTAAGGGAAACTAAGAAATTAGGAAATGCATTAAAGTAAACAGGTCCATCATCTAATGTGGATTCAATGAGTCCAAGAAGGGAATCTGAAAATTTTAGATGCCTACTGTCTCTAAGGAACAAGAGTACATAACAATTTATACCTTTTCTTGTTAAGAATTTGGCAGATACTTGAACAAATCCTAAATGAATGAAGTTGTATCTTGAGTTATTTTTTATCATGTTTATATCTCTTTTAGAGAGAAGTTGTATGCATTCTTGTGAAGATGTAACTGATATAGTTTTTTGAATAGTTTTGATGTAATAGTTGGACATCAATCGAAAGCCACCTTTAGAGTAAATGTCTTTTATGGGAACTTTAGGCATAACCCAATTTTGAATGGATTGTTCTATATTTTCAAAATTAATTTGTTCACAATTTTTTATTTACATTGTTCGAACTATGGAAGGGTTTGTATGGGAATTGGTAGAAATTCTGGAGAGTAATCTGTCCATTGGTCTTTAGGGATGAATTCTAATATAGAAGAGTTGGGATGTTGATTTCCTTGGAGATAATAGGTGGCATGTCAATAGCTAAACCTAGCCCTACAAAACCCTAAACACCTACCACGGCTAAAGCGGGTGCAATGGGCTACCACTACGACAAGGAGGCCTCGGACCCTAGAACCCCAATAAGGAAGACCCCGAAGTCTCACCCCTTCAGATAAAGAGAATGAGATACAAGTATATCACAACCGCCCCTAACTTGGCTCTGATACCATTTTGGTATCAGAAAGTCTGATTTTTGATAGAAAATATATGTTCATTGAGAAGCTCACAACTCTTTTTCTAACCAATATAAAAAACAAAGCCATTATTCCTAAGGCCTTGCGATGGGAGGAAGTTAAGCTTCCATAAAATTGGACCATGCCACAAGCAAATGCACCTGTACCTAAAGAAAATACCAGAACACAAAACATTATCGAGCACATTAATGGTGATGTAGAAATAAGTTTCTATCCTTCAAAAAGAAGAAATTCTATTTCATATCAGTCTAGGGAAAACACCTTAGAAGTTGGTTCTTCTTCATATTTACATATAGATCACAATAAACCTGAACAATCCAATACTATGAATAGAAGGCATATAGGAATATCCTACCCAGTATATGAACACAATGAATATGAACCCTCTGAATCTGATTTCAAAGTCGCGTGTCTACTTGAAGACAACTATAACAACTTCGAAATTAATAAAGAATTATTAAAGAAAGACTTTTTATCTGATAATAATAAACCAAAAGTAAAATGTTTTTTTACACATTTTAATAAATATGAAAGGTCGGCTATAAGAGATCTATGGTATTTTCAAATGAAACAGTTAAATGAGAATATATATTTCTTTGATTGGTATGAATCTAATTATCTTAATACACTTAAAGAAATGTTACCTACTGTCCCAAGTGAGGATCGTACTATGGTAATAGAAAAACTATCCTTAACATGGAAACATGCTTCAAAAGATGAAGAAGTTGAATCAATTCATCCACCCTTTCAAGCTATAAAATTTGGAGAGAATGACATCAAAGCCAGTCCATTAAAACTAATGGAATATAGTCAAGAACCAGCTAAAAGACACCATATAGCTCATTTAATTGAACAAAATAACTATACAAATATAAATATTCAAACCCTTAGCAAACAAACTGAAAGGATAGAGACAATGATTATTGATATTAGCAAAGTACCAATATATCAAAAGAAAGTAGAAACAAAAAATTTGCCACTAATTGTTCCTCAAACTATAAATGGAAATATTATATTAGGAAAAAAAGGCACCCATTAAGTTCGATAAACAACTCGATGAATTAACACGTGAAATCACAAGTCGTCTAGACCAATCAAATCTTCAAAAACCAACCGTTAATACAATATGTGGAGACTCATCATATTCAGATGAAGAAGAGATACCTAAACTAAATACAGTCAATTTTGGTAAAACTGCTCGATTTTCAAAAATAAAAAATTATTACTCTAGACCAACACCAGTTGACCTACAATTTGAAGAAACTCCTGATCTTATTTTATGTCAATTTGATGGCCAATCTCTTATAGAATGGAACTTAAATGGATTTTCAAAATACTAAATATTCCAAATTTTCCATCAAATGCTGATATATGCTAATGCTTGTCGAGCTCATGGTAGTCTTGAAACCACAATTGCCCAAATGATAACTTCATCATTTACGGGTCAGTTAAGAGGATGGTGGATTAATTATCTTAGTGAAACACACAAACAAGAAATACTTCAAGCTACAAAAAGAAATGAGCATGGTGCTCAAATTAAGTTAGAAAATGGCCAACCCCAATCAGACGTAGTATATACTCTAATAGTAAACATAATTCAACATTTTATAGGCCATAATGGCACTATATTAGAAAAACTTAGGGAACAACTGATGAACTTAAGATGTAATAGTATGAGTGATTTTCATTGGTATAAAGATGTTTTTCTTTCTAAAGTTTTCCAATTTACAGATTGTAATTCTGTTGTTTGGAAAGAAAAGTTTTTATCTGGATTACCTGTTTTATTCACTGAAAAGGTAAGAGAACATATTAGACATGCATATAATAATGTGGTCCCTCTAGAACATATATCCTATGAAGAAATAATATAAAGATTAAACCAAAAAGGACTATCTCTTTGTAATGACTATAAATAAAAAAATCAATTAAAAAGACAACAAACAATAGATAAAAAGGAACTAGGAGAATTTTGTTATCAATTTGGATGGGACATGGATTTACCAAAAGAAAAGAAACAACACAAAATATACAAAAGGTTTAGTGAAGATAATAACAAATCAAAGAAGAATTATACTAAAAGAAAACAAATAAGAAAAGCAGATAATAAGAAAAACATAACATGTTACAATTGTAACGAAAAGGGGCACTATGCAAACAAATGATTTAAACGAGATTTTAAGAAAAAAGTTAATGAACTGTTACTAGAATCAAAAAGTATTCCGCCAGAAGAACTTGATACTTTTGTTAGTAAATTAAATCTAAATGAATCCTCAGGATCAGAAAATGAAGAAGGATGTCATTGTAATTACTATAGCAATGAAACATCATCAGATGAAATTCATGTCTTAACTAATGAACAACAATTTATACTTGAAACCATAGATTCCATCCAAGATAAACAAGAAAGAAGCACTAAACTTGCAAAATATCTCAATATGATTTTAGACAAAAAATCAGAAAATAAAATAGAATCAAAAGTAAATGAGTTCTACTCATTTGATCATGTAATGAAAAGAATTGAACATGAAAAGACTAATGATAAAAATATTTCTATAGAAGATTTGAGAAAAGAACAAAACAAAATCAGAATAGAAATCATTGAACTAAAAGATAAGGTTGAAAATATTCAAAAAAATATACATGAAAGGTATAATGATGATGATGAGGATGAACATATATTTAATACAATGCTCGGAGAATGCTCAAATAAAAACCAATTTGATGAAACAAGGGAAGATAACGAAGATTCCTTTGTTAATAATCTTCAAGAATTTGTTAAGAGAAAATGGAAAGGTGAAGTGACTATAAAAATTAATGACTTCACCCTAGAAGGGATAGCTTTATTTTTTTCTGGAGCTGATGTTAATTGTATAAGCAAAAACCTTATACCAACAAAATATTATGAAACAACTAATCATCATGTTAATTCTGCTACAAAAGATTAACTCAAAGTAAAACATAAAATTTCTGAAGCACACATATGCATCAACAATAATAATATTAAAACATCTTTTATCCTTCATCAAAATATATCTGAGGATATTATCATTGGGACACCCTTTCTTAATAAAATTCTCCCTATATTAGTTAGTGAAAAAGGGGTTCATACTCGAGTTAACAATAACTTTGTAACTTTTGAGTTTAGAAAGAAACCTGAACTTATGTTCTTAGAGAAAATAAGAGCTGCATTGGATTATAAAGATAATTTCATTCATGCACTTACTATTTCATAAGAGACACATAAAAAGGATGTTCTAAATATTTATTGTAGTTTATATGACTTCTTCACAGAAATCTCAAAATATGTCGGCATCAACATGTAAAGCCTGTATCTTCTACTAAGGAAGGTAATGATGAAATGGAAGTATATTTTCCAGCAAAAAACATAACAAAATTCATATTCAAAACATCAATACATACAATAACTTTAGAAAATGAAGACTTATCCAAAGAAACAAAAACTTTACTACAAAATTACCTTCCTGCTAATTATAATTTTATTCCGACAATGCTTGGAAAAAATCATTACTATTATGGGAAAATTCTCATAGAAATTGGTAGTGTAAAAATATTTCATAATTTTAGGGACAAATCAACAAAGAAGATGATATCCTTTTCTCAATTAAAAATCTAAAAAATTATCACTATTTCAGAATGGAACAATGATGGAAATCCTAATATTTCAAGAAGATTTAAAGACAAACATCAACCCCAGTACTATAATTACTGGGACTATCAAGATGCCTGGAAAAATGTCTTATGTATTCAAAATAGTCAAATGACTCATTCATGGTTCATAAAATGGTCTTATAGGACTAACTTACCAAATTGGTTCTTCTACATTTTTTAGAAAAATTATGGAGCTACTCGGGAAATATTCCCGCAAAAGCTTAATAATTATATTCTATTATGATACCATTTAAGGTGGAAGCTAGGATTTTGGTGGTTGGTCGGTAGAGAGTTGGTGGAATGCGGTGTTGGAGTATTGGTGGAGTTTCAGAATAATTGGTGGAGTAGGAAGGGTTGATTTACGTTTGGATAATTGATAGAAGTGAATGATTAGAGGTGGATTAGGGTTGATGATTAAGATGATTAGAGGTAGATTAGGGTCTATGATGTAAGGAATAATGTTTATATAATTTTATTTAGGGTGAATGGAGAATGCTTGCGTAAAATTAATTAAATAACATTAGGGAACTTACAATTAGCGCAGAGCACGTCGTTGATCTCACCGAGTGACCGTCGGGAACGTCACTATTGCTTAGGAATCTCCTTGATCTTCCTTTTAATCAAAGAAAGGATCTTTGATTATGATTAAAATAGAGAAAACATGCACACACAATTGATCACACAAATGGAAATTTTATTGGCAACTGGAGGGTTTACAGTCAGAAAATATGTGGAAACTAAGAACACATGACTATATAGATGAAATTACAATATAAGTGAAGTGGAAGAAGTATTAAAGGACTTGTAAATTCTCTAAGGAGGAGAATTTCGAGCTAAGAAACTTCCTACTATAAAAACTAAGCTCAATAAGAAAGGGGAGCTCTTTGGGTGGAAGAGTGTTGTGCCTCTCACAACTCTTCGTTTTGCCTTTTATAGACCTTTCTGATGGTGTGGATGAATGTGCTTCTCTTGCCACTTGTTTGCTTCAATTCGTGTGTTTGACAAGTATTTTGTTACATGAGTGGTGATATTTGTTGTGTCTGCCACATACTCTTTCGTCTTTGTGACTTTTGACAGATATCCTTCATCTTCCTTTTCATATGCCACTTGTTCTTTTCTGCTGTGAGTCTTGACAACTATCTTTTGTCTTTATGTATAGGGAAGAGCTATCTTGTCTTTTCTTCTTTTGTCACTTTTTCAACAACGTATTTTTACATATTTTTTTAATCGAGTAATCCATAACAATCATCACCATTTTCAAAGATACTTTCTCCTTGAGTAATGTCCAGGATTGGAATATTTTCTGGATCTAGGATTTCATCAAATATAATTAATTGAGAATTGTCCATGTTAGGGTCTCTCATAAGAGACTTTCCTGATAATTTTATTTTCTTATATGGATGCCCCCTTTTAGTTTCTTGATCAAAAAGATAATAAAAAACTAGGGTAGATATTAACTTTCCCTTTAAAATAGGGTCTATGTTGAATTTGTCCCACCATTTAATCAATACTTGCCTTCCTAGGTAGGGTAAAAAGGCATTAGTTTCTTTTTCCCATTTCCATTACATAATCCATGGGATTCCATAAGCACAACAACATCTTAGTATATTAAGTTCTTCTTGATCTATATTTTCAAATAATAGAATATAATTATTAAGATTTTGCGGGAATATTTCCTGAGTAGCTCCATAATTTTTCCAAAAAATTTAGAAGAACCAATTTGGTAAGTTAGTCCTATAAGACCATTTTATGAACCATGAATGAGTCATTTGACTATTTTGAATACATAAGACATTTTTCCAGGCATCTTGATAGTGCCAGTAATTGTAGTACTGGGGTTGATGTTTGTCTTTAAATCTTCTTGAAATATTAGAATTTCCATCATTGTTCCATTTTGAAATGGTGATAATTTTTTGGATTTTTAATTGAGAAAAGGATATCATCTTCTTTGTTGATTTGTCTCTAAAATTCTAAAATATTTTTAAACTACCAGTTTCTATGAGAATTTTCTCATAATAGTAGTGATTTTTTCCAAGCATTGTCGGAATAAAACTTATCAGGAAGGTAATTTTGTAGTAAAGTTTTTGTTTCTTTAGATAAGTCTTCATTTTCTAAAGTTATTGTATGTATTTATGTTTTGAATATGAATTTTGGTATTTTTTTGCTGGAAAATCTACTTCCATTTCATCGTTACCTTCCTTAGTAGAAATACTTGATTCTGAACATACCTCTGGGATATAGGCTTTAGATGTTGATGTCGACATATTTTGAGATTTCGGTGAAGAAGTCATATAAACTAAAATAAATATTTAGAACATCCTTTTGATGTGTCTCTTATGAAATAGTAAGTGCATGAATGAAATTATCTTTATAATCCAATGCAACTCTTATTTTCTTTAAGAACATAAGTTTAGGTTTCTTTCTAAACTCAAAAGTTACAAAGTTATTGTTAAATCGAGTATGAACCCCTTTTTCACTAACTAATATAGGGAGAATTTTATTAAGAAAGGGTGTCCCAATGATAATATCCTCAGTTATATTTTGAGGAAGGATAAAAGATGTTTTAATATTATTATTGTTGATGCATATGCGTGCTTCAGAAATTTTATGTTTTACTTTGAGTTTATCTTTTGTAGCAGAATTAACATGATGGTTAGTTGTTTCATAATATTTTGTTGGTATAAGGTTTTCTCTTATACAATTAACATCAGCTCCAGAATCAAATAAAGCTATCCCTTCTAGGGTGAAGTCATTTTATAGTCACGTTTGGATAATTGATAGAAGTGAATGATTAGAGGTGGATTAGGGTTGATGATTAAGGTGATTAGAGCTAGATTAGGGTCTATTATGTAAGGAATAATGTTTATATTATTTTCGTTAGGGTGAATGGAGAATGCTTGCGTAAAATTATTTAAATAACATTAGGGAACTTACAATTGGCGCAGAACACGTCGTTGATCTCACCGAGTGACAATCGGGAAAATCACTATTGCTTAGGAATCTCCTTGATCTTCCTTTTAATCAAAGAAAGGATCTTTGATTATGATTAAAAGAGGGAAAACATGCACACACAATTGATCACACAAATGAAAATTTTATTGGTAACTGGAGGGTTCACACTCGGAAAATATGTGGAAACTAAGAACACATGACTATATAGACGAAATTACAATATAAGTGAAGTGGAGGAAGCATTACAAGACTTAGAAATTCTCTAAGGAGGATAATTTCGAGCTAAGGCACTTTCTACTACAAAAACTAAGCTCAATAAGCAAGGGAAGCTCTTTTGGTGGAAGAGTGTTGTGCCTCTCACAACTCTTGCTTTCCTCTTCAACTTCTTTGCCTTTTATAGGAACTTTGGATGGGGTGGACGAAGTTCCTTGTCTTACCATATGCTCTCTTTCATTTGTGTCTTTGACAAGTGTTGTAGTGACTAAGTTTGATGTGTTTGCTACTTGTTTATTCGTCCTTGTGCCCTAGACAAGTGTTTGATGTCTTTCATGCAATTAAATATTCTTGTCTTCTTCTCCATTTATTTTTTATGGAGATGTCACTTCCATGTTTGAGTGACTTCATTTTTTATAAATGGAATCTTAAGCAAAATGTTTAAAATATTTTGCTTTTACTTTACCGCAACATTGTTTTTATTCACCTTTACCTTTTACCAGACTGTTACTTTTTTATTTACTTTTAACTTTTATCCATTACTTTTTTACCCAAACTTTTTTACTGTCCGGTAACTATTTTTTCACTTTCTTTCTTTTTTCCATCTTCTTCAATTTCAGGTTTATTTGAGTCCTTTGGACTATTTTCATCCATAACTTTTGTCATTTCTTCAAAAACCATCAATAATGGTTGATTATCCTCAATGTTTGGATTTTCAATTTGAATTTTTCTTCTCAACTCTTGCTTTAGTTGACTAAATGAAAACATTCTATTTGTTTTAGTTTCTTGGTGTTGGTATCCAAAAACTAGTATTGGAATTAATTTTCCTTTTAAAATGGGATCAATATTGAACTTGTCCCACCATTTGACATATATCCGTCTTTCCAGAATTGGTGGTAATTCGATTGTTTCTTTTTCCCACTTCCATTGTATAATCTATGGTATTCCATGAGATGATATATATTTCATCATGTTTAAGTCTTCTTCAATAAGATCGTTCCCCATTATATTTTTCTTTAATATTGTGGGGAGTATTTCTCTTATTGCTCCAAAATTTTTCCAGAATGTATAGAAAAACTAATTTGGTAATTTGGTTTGTAAAGACCATTTCACTGACCATGTGTGACTCATTTGTGTGTTCTGAACATATAAATTTTTTTCCCACGCATTTTGATAATCCCAATAATGGTAATATTGGGGTTGACAGAATGTTTTGAATCTTCTTGGAATATTAGGGTTTCCTTCTTTATTCCATTCAGATAACATGATTATTTTTTGAATTTTTAGTTGAGAGAATTGTAAGTTTCTTTTTGTGGATTTATCTCTATAATTATGAAAAAAATTTACACTTCCTATTTCTAATTTTTTTTTCATAGTATATTTGGTTTTTCCCAGGTAGGGTGGAAATATGATTGTATCCTTCAGGAAAATATTTATTTATTATATATTCAATTTCTTTTGAGAGATCCTCATTATCAAGAATAAGTACCTCTTCATATGATTTTAGGATAAATTCAGAGGATGTTTTAGTTGACGAATCAAATTCCATGTTTTGTATATTTTCTTTCTCCCTCCTTGTTTGTATCATTGCGGGAGGACTTTGTTTAGTAGCCAAAATTGATGTCATTATGCTAGTCTTTTTTTAAGACAATTTTCCTGCAAAAATTCTCTCGATAAGAAATCAGGTAAAAAATTATTTTCTCCTTTTATGAATTCTATATCAAAATCAAATATAGCTAATATTGCTTGACATCTAGCAAATATTTGTTTTGAGGCAAGATTTTTAACATCCTTTTCTAAAACAAATTTTGCTGATTTACAATCTACTCTTAATAAAAATTTATTATTTAAAAGATCACCTTGAAATTTTGTAATAGAGAGAACTATGGCTAATATTTCTTTTTTTATAGTTGAATAATTTTTTCTGATTTCATTCCACACTCCTGAGGTGTATCGAACCAAATGTTCTTTATTATCAATTTTTTGCTTAAGAATTCCTCTGTATCCTATATCTGATGCATCTGTTTCTACTATTTTTATAGGCTTCTGGGTCAACAATATTTAAACATGGTAACCGTTGAACCTTTAATTTTATTCTTTGAATGGCCTTGGTGTGATCTATGGTCCAACTTGGTGGAATCTTTTTTAATCTATCTGTAAGGAGTTTTCTATCTAGTGTCAGATTTTCATAGAAATCAGATATATAGTTTAAGCATCCTAAAAATCTTTGGAATTGTTTTTTCTCTAGTATTTCATCTAAGAATTTGTTAGCAAAGTCTATGGCTTTTACTATAGGTGATACCATTCCCTTTTCTATTTTGTAACCTAGAAATTGAATACTTGTTTGAAATAGTTTCATCTTTTTAGCGGAGACTACTAGTCCATTATGTTTTACTATTTGAAAGAATGTGTTTAGGTGTTTCCAATATTGGTCACAATCTTTAGAGAAAATAAGTACATCATCAATATAGACTATACTAAAAGAAGTATATGGATTAAATATCTCATTCATTATTTTTTAGAATTCTGATGGAGCATTTTTTAGCCCAAAAGGCATAACATTCCATTCATAGTGACCAAAAGGTACTGTGAAGGCAATTTTATATCTATCTTCTTCACTTATTTGTATTTTCTAGAATCCAGATTTCATATCAAAATTTGAGAAGATATTAGCACCATGTATTCTTTTTATTAAGTCATGTTTATTAGGAATTGGATATCTGATCCATTGGAGTACTTTATTTAGAGGTTTGTAATTATTACAAGCCTAGGAGCCCCTCTTTCTATTTCAAATGTATTTTCTACATAGAAAGCAACACAACTCCATGGAGAGGAGCTAGGTCTAATTAATTTCTTTGTCTCAAGTTCTTTTATTTCATTTTTACATATTTCTAAAAGTCTTTGATTCATTTGGATGGGTCTGGCTTTTGTTGGAATTTTAGTTTCATCAAAATTGTTAATATATGGTAAAGTAGCTTCATGTTTCTTTCTATGCCAAAATGCTGAGGGTAGTGTGGAGCAGATTTCTTTTTCAACTTTTTTCTTGAAATTCTATTATTAGTTTTTGAAAATTACTACTTTTGATTTTATTATGAATTCTTTCAGTTTCTATTTCTGTGTTAAGTTTGTTAATGAAGTTTTCTTTGTATTTGATTGAAGTGTTTATTTGTTGTATAAATGATACTTTGGGTTCATTTTTGAACTTAAAGGTAATCATTTTTCCATTTATATTAGCATGTACTCCTTTTGTATTTACTATAATAGGTAGTATTTTATTCAAGAATGGTGTCCCTATGATTATGTCCTCGGTTATATTTTTGGCTAGCATGAAAGTAGTTTTAATACATGTATGTTTTATACAAACATGGACATTAGAGATTTTATAATTGATTTGTAATTTGTCATTGGTGCATGAATTGACATTGTGTTTGGTTTTTTCAAAATATTTGGTTGGTATTAGACCTTCTCTAATGCAGTTTATGTCTGTTCCAGAATCAAATAAAGCTAATCTCTTAATAGTGAAATCTGGGTTAATTTTAATTATAACATCTCCCTTCCATTTCCTTTTTATATATTGTTGGATGCTATTTAGGAATTTATTTTGGATTTATTTTGACTTTCTGAATTTTAATATGTCTTTTTAGTTTCTTTTAAATCTTTTATTTCCTTTTTAATAATTTTTTGTTCTCTTTTGAAGTCTTTTAGAGTTGGTTGTTTTTTAGTTGTTTTTTTAGTTTCATATGAAATATTTTGGTTTGGACTACCTTTAGAGTTGATTTCTTTTTTATTCATTTTCATATATTTTGAAAATAATTTTAATTTTTTTGATCACTTTTAACATTATTAATAGTTTCAAGAATGAAGTATTGTTCTGTGCTTAATACTTTTACAGAGTACTCTTCACTTTCTTTACTTTTAGTTTTAGATAGATTATTTACTTTATCAATCACGTGTTTATTGGAAGAATGAGAACTTTCTTCTTTTAATTGTAGATTACTCTTGTTTGTTATATTTTGGACTGACAGGTTTTCATGATGCAATGGTCTGGGATTACTGTCAGACTTATTAGGCTTATACCACGGTGGAACAAGCCTATAGATTTTTTCTTTAAGTTCTTTGGTATAATAATTTTTATACCATTCAAAGAAATGTATATTTTTTCTATGGTATTGCATTTGTGAATACCATTTTTCTCTAATTTAATCTCTTTCTTTTTTATCAAATTTTTCATAAAATTGTTTTGTCTTGAACTGGTTTCTATCAGATAAAAATTCTTCTCTTAGCTTTTCTTTATCGATGATGAAATTATTTTTATTTTCCATTGAATATCTTTCATTTATGGTTTGAAGGGTATTTACTATTTCATTGACACCTGATAGTGATTTAAGCATTTTATTCAACATTTTTTTTTAAATAGCTGAAGATACAGTTGTCAAAAATAAAGAGATCTGAGGCTTAAATCTTAAAAATTTTAAAACCAAAGGATCTTGATATAAATTATATATATATATATATATATATATATATATATATATATATATATATATATATATATATAAAGTCAGGCTAGAATACACTCAAGTGTATTCAGAGCAGAGTACACTCAAGAAGTTTTCATGATGTAATATTTTTTTTCTTCAAAAAATCTAATCTGTTGACCTTCTTAAACATGTTGTGAACAGCTCACACGTAAATTTTGAGCACATTTAGACATTTATAGGTCATGTTATAAAGACTGTAAAAATTATACATTTCAAATTAGTTTCGTGCGTCGATTTTGTTGCCCTTGGATGAGTGACTTACACTCATCCAAATGGGCTCAAAATTTGTATATAGCCTGTTTATAGTATTACGGTGAAGATCAATGGTTTACATTTTGTAAAAAATAGTCTTGATATGCAAACACACTTGAGTATATTCGTGCGATCTGTAAACTCGAGTGTATTCTAGACTGACTTTCTCTCTCTCTCTCTATATATATATATATATTGCCAATTAGTAGGTAGAAGCTAATGTTTTACATTCAATTACAAGAATTGTATTTTTATAATTTTGTACCATGTGGTAGATAACCATAAGTACTCATCATAGCATGAATGTTGAATGACATAATCGAGTATTCTTTCGTAATATAATTTATAAAAACCATAGATCCTCCATTTTACATTGAAATATAGTAACTACATGTTTTTTCTTCTATAAAATTCATGTAAAATCAAGTCAACTATTAATTTATTTATATCAAAGTGCTTATTGGCTTCGTTCCTTTTTTGAACCATGACATGTTTCATTTGTGGTCTCTTCTTCCCTCAAGAAGCTGTGCGCGACCTCAACCACATGGATCCCACATTCTTGTGGCGCCAAAGGAGATCAATCCAAACTTTTTGATATCAAACATAATATATGATTGCATTTTACATTATATTTTACATTAAAAATATACTATTTTCATTTTATTTTTAATATATAAAATACATATATATTTTCATTTTAATTCACATAAAAATGAAATTGTTTTTTCAATACATTTTATGGTCACACCCGCGGGTCAACCTATAACTCAACAACTCTCTAAATTGGGTTCAGTGTACATTCATTATACCCATTTCAAATCGAGTGTTTTTGAACCACACCTGCAATGACCCAATTTGATAAATCTAGGTACATGTGTAATTTTTCAATACCATGAGTCAATGAGATACATAATATTGAGATATCTTATAATTATATTATATCACTTGTTAACATGTAGCGAGTAGTGGGTATGTATAATGTGCTTCACTTACCTTTCTCCCCACTAAAAGAACGTGTTGGCTGGTAAAAAATAACAAAATACCTTATCCTTATCTTTAGCCTACATGTATGGGTATGTTTGCTATTACCAATTGATAGACATATTAACAAAAGGAATCAGGCTAGAATACACTCGAGTGTATTCGGAGCAGAATACACTCAAGTAGTTTTTCATAATGCAATATTTTTTTCAAAAATCTAATCCGTTAATCTTTTTAAACATCTTGTGAATAGCTCATATGTAAAATTTGAGCACATTTGGACATTTATAGGTCATGTTATAAAGACCGCAAAAATTACGTATTTCAAATTAATTTCACGCATCAATTTTGTTGCCCTTGGATGAGTGACTTACGCTTGTCCAAATGGGCTCAAAATTTGTATGTATCCTAGTAATAGTATGACAGTGAAGATCAATAGTCTAAATTTTGTAAAAAATAGTGTTGATATGCTAACACACATGAGTGTATTCGTGTGATTTGTACACTCGAGTGTATTCTAGCCTGACTCTTAACATAAGTATTAATATTAATGATATAAAATGTATACTATTAAACCGTACAATTTTGAAAGTGGTTTGCAAACCTTAGGCTATCTGATGGGCTGAACTGTATCCTACCAGATAGCCACTACTGTCTCAGCATTGTGCTCAACATTTGGTTACCGTTGACAAATCTTTCAGTGCAATTCTTCAAATCAAAGAACTATACAATAAAATGCAATATATATATATATATATATATATATATATATATATATAGACACACACACAGAGAGTCAGGCTAGAATACACTCAAGTAGTTTTTCATGATGCAAGTTTTTTTTTCAGAAATCTAATCCTTTGATCTTCTTAAACATCTTGTGAATAGCTCATACACAAAATTTAAGCACATTTGCACATTTATAGGTCGTGTTATAAAGACTGCAATAATTATGCATTTCAAATTAATTTTATGCGTCGATTTTGTTATCCTTGAATGAGTGACTTATACTTATCCACATGTACTCAAAATTTGTATGTAGCCTAGTTATAGTATGACGATGAAGATCAGTGGTTCGCATTTTATAAAAAAATGTCTTGATATGCAAACACACTTGAGTGTATTCATGAGATCTGTATACTCGAGTGTATTCTATCCTGACTCTCTCTCTCTATATATATATATTGCCAATTAGTAGGTAGAAGCTAATATTTTACATTCAATTACAAGAATTGCATTTTTCTAATTTTGTACCATCTGGTAGATAACCAGAAGTACTCATCATATCATGAATGTTGAATGGCAAAATCGAGTATCCTTTTGTAATATAATTTATAAAAATCATAGATACTCCATTTTACATTGAAATATAGTAACTAGGTGTCTTTTTCTTCTAAACTTCATGTAAAATCAAGTCAATAATTAATTTATTTATATCAAAGCGCTTATTAGCTTCAACAACATTCCTCTTTTGGATCATGGTGGGTTTTAGTTGCGGTCTCTTCTTCCTTCAAGAAGCCATGCGCAACCCGGACCACATGGATCCCACATTCTTGTGGCGCCAAAGGAGATGAATCCAAACTTCTTGATATCAAACATAATATATGATTGCATTTTATGTTATATATTAAATTAAAAAGTATACTATTTTTGTTTTATTTTTAACATATAAAATACCTATTTATTTTCATTTTATTTTACATAAAAATGAAAATGTTTTTCCAATACATTTTATGGTCACACCCGCAGGTCAACCTATAACTCAACAACTCTCTAAATTGGGTAAAGTTTGCATTCATTTTACCCATTTCAAATCAAGTGTTTTTGAAACACACCCGCAATGACCCAATCCATCCACCAATTTGATAAATCTAGGTACAAGTGTAATTTTTCAATACCATGAGTCAATGAGATACATAATAGAAGATATCTTATCGTTATATAATATCACTTGTTAACATGTAGCGAGTAGTGGGTATGTATAATGTGCATCTCTTACCCTTCTCCCCACTAAAAGAACATATTGGCTGGTAAAAAATAACAAAATACCTTACCCTTATAGACATATTCTTCGTTACATACTACTAAGTATTAATATTGTTGATATAAAATGTATACTATGTAAATCGTACAATTTTGGAAGTGGTTTGCAAACCTGGCTATCTAATGGGCTGAACCTTATCCTACCAGATAGCCACTACTGTCTCAGCAATGTGCTCAACATTTGGTTGCCATTGACGAATCTTTTAGTGCAATTCTTCAAATCAAAGAATTATATATATATATATATATATATATATATATATATATATATATATATATATATATATATATATATATATATATATATATATATATATATATATAGTCAGGCTAGAATACACACAAGTGTATTCAGAGCATAATACACTCAAGTAGTTTTTCATGATGCAATATTTTTTTATCAAAAAATCTAATCTGTTGATCTTCTTAAACATGTTGTGAATAGCTCACACACAAATTTTGAGCACATTTAGACATTTATAGGTCATGTTATAAATGTTGGTATGTATGTCCTGAGAGCCAATCATGGGATGATTGGTGGATGCATCAAGATTGATTTGATAAAATCAAAGGCAAGCTTCCAATTCTTTCTGGTTCAGTCATATGAGATAATGATAGAACATATTGAATGTCTAGAGAATGACAATACTCAATGACGTATGCTTTCAGGTTCAGGACCTGAATGATGAGATCATACAGATGTTAAGAGTTTGTACATTCTTATTATATCCCTAGTCAGATGTCATTGTAGAAGGTAGATAGACAACAATGACAAACAAAACTAGATTGTGATGTTGGTTGATGACACAATCTTGTTAGTCATGATATGGAGATATCAAACCAAACACATAGGTACTTGTTAGAGAACAAGTGTACCAGACAGACCCATCGTGAGTTTGACACATGGAACCATGACATGGTAGTCACAGTCAGTTCTCATAGTGATGATGGTTAGTGTGATTCTTTGACCTGAAATCACTACACTCAACACATGTCGTTGGGTACACTTTGACATCATCAAACGCGGTCCTGAAACATGGGTTGTTATAAAGGTGATGATTGGGTGGCTTTGACACATGGGGCTTTTGAGGGGTGAGTGATAGATATGGGATTTGTCCCTCCTGAGGGAGTTTGATATACATGGCCACTTGATGAGTAGGATTGAGATAGGCATGCACACACATGTGTGAATCAGTATGCGATATTGATGTCATACATATCTCCTCCAATCTACTCTGAGATCAAGAAAGTGAATGAACATTGACAGGATGATTGTTCTGTGCCTTGAGTTTATTCAGGATATCAGTGACAAAGGAATTATACATTCGTTGTAACACCATTCACGGATTATAGGATTGAAAGTTGTTCTCCAACTTTCCTTTTCACTTGGGTAGTACTGATGTGTGACTAGGCACCACTCTTTGCTTCTGAAGTCATAAGTGTTATGGACTTTCAATACCAATGTGAAATGGGCCTGCAGGGTCACACACATAGGATTTAACTTGGAAGAAGAGTTTAGCCACAAATGATGTTTAGATTGATTACTAAAGGAGTTTAGTAGTTCAATTAAACACTCAATAAATTGATATCTCAATATCATAGTGTTCAAGGTGTTGGACCGATTGAATAGAGTATCAGATTGATTGAAACTACAATTGACTGATTTTGCGCAGTGTGCACTCCCAACCGATCGGCTCAGCTTGGTGAACCGATCGGCTCAGTTGGTGAGTTGATCGGCTCAGGATAGGATGAATCGACCGGTTCAAGGGTTGAACCGATCGGCTCAACTGGTCCAAACAAGCAAGTTGTGAAAGTCAGGTTGGTGAGAAATTTCTCTTCGTTTCACTTGTCCAATTTGATTGGAACAAGGATTGGTATTTAGATCAATTTGAAACAAAAGAGAAAAATTCAATCAGGAACTGACCAGGCTAGTGAACCAATCGATTCAGAAGTGAACCGATCGACTCAGGTGTCCCAACCAACTGATTCATGTGTGAACCGATCGGCTCAAGTCCCCAACCGACTGTTTCATGTATGAAACGATCGGTTCAGCTGGCGCAGTTGGTTGTTTTGTGGAAAATCTCGAACCCTTCTACTCCTGCTTTAATCCCGCATTGCCCGTAGTAGAGAACCTTATCCCATGACCCTCCTATATATAGGGGTATTGGGGGCTTCTCAATTACAACTCAGAATACTAGTTTCTCTACAAAGTTGTCATTCTCTCTAGTTGTGGTAACTAGGAGAGCCCAAGCAAATACTACCTGATAAGGGAGGCACAATAAGGGAAAGACAACTGTAGAAAAGCGACTGCTGTCAGGAGAGTGTGTCGATGACTAGTACGCCGATAGGAGGGTACGACTCCTTCCGGTGTCTTGTGCGACAAGGCGATGGGAGTTCCATGTGGTCCGTGTGGACTACTATAGAGGCGGGAGACTTCTGCTGCTCGGAGGACAACTGTCAATCCTGACAGTCCCGGTGAGACCAGGAGTTGCACAGACACCGTCTAAGACCGGAGGTGAAGACCGCGCAAGTCGTGAGGTAACGTCGTCGAGCAAGCCTCGGGACAAGATATGTCTCTACAAACCATCGTTCCTACTGTATAGACGTTGACGTGATTCCTTTATACTGGGTTCAGGGAGAAGAAATTTTTTGTTTCCGCTGCCTTCTCTGTCTCCCCTAAAACCCAACAGTGGTATCAGATCTACATCAATAGCTCTATACTTTAGGATTATCGATGTGATTGATTTTGGTTTGTCGCCTTTATATATTGCACACGATGCAAATAAAATTGGATTTATGCATGTCCAATCCTAAATCCACAAATCCCAAATTATATATGTGATATGTAATATGAATGCACTCGATACACATCGCCCTTAAATGAGTTTTGTGGTGGATGTATAGTGTGGTTATGACCAATAAACCCTATGTATGTGTTCTTGGTTGAATGTGGTTGCTTGCATCTCGGTTTGCACACCGATTCCCTATCTCTTATTCCTGATGTAACTCGAGATAACTCAAGATTTCTTTCCTACCTTTGCTCCCCCCCAATGTAACTCGGGGTTTCTCAATTCAAATGTAAATAGGATAAAACTTTTATTTCCTGTTATGTCAAAGAACGGCGGACAACTTGATGACGACTAAGATGGTCGGTTCAAGGTGTGAATCAATCGGTTGGCATTCTAAACGACTAGTTCGAGGAGCGAGACGAGCGGGTGGCGACTTGAGGAGATGCACGATGACCAGTGAATCGATCGGTTGGAGGAGCCAATCGATCGGCTGATGGCACCCAAACGACCGACCTGATGGCGAGCTGATCAATCATGGAGATGAGTTGATCAAACCCAGAATGGCAAAACGTAGAGTTCATCTTGTACAGGTTGCATGTGATGTAGACCTAGATGATCGTGATTCCTCTTGGCTCGAGGAATCACATTAGGATGGCCATAATCATCGCTTTTGTCATTTCGTATGTTTTCTGTGGGATATAGCATGTATATGATACATACTATATATTGTGGTGATTGAATATGTATATGTACCTATAAAACCAAATCCTTCATTAAATATTAAATTTTTAGATGCCTTCTAAATGAGACACACGTGAAAAGCTTGATCAGCCAAGTGTGGGCACGCCCTAGCGTGGTGCACCGTCTATCTCGTGGAAGCGTGAAGGATGGATATGTGGCTCTGCCCTATCAGGGTGCATATTCATCATGTTGGCTTTGGGTCGAACTTAACAAGGTGACCTAGATAAAATCTAGCACCTTAAGGCATGGAGGTGATCATGGAAAGGAGTTGCACATGACATCTTTACAAAATTGCATATGATGCAATTGGCAAAAGTTGTCGACCTAGAAGATCTAAGTTGTGGGTGACAACCCTAGCTGGTCCATGACTCAGAGGATTTCAGGATCTTAACCCACTAGAAGATTGTATGTTGCAATCTTCCGAATTGATGGTGAGGGCTATCAATTTGAACAAAAATAGTGGGAGCGATAATTAATTAAAGTCCTAATAATATCATCAACCTTTCAAATCAATCAAATAAGTCAAAATTAAGTTTTGGACTAAATTTCAAATATTTCCTTTTGTAGTATAAATGACAACAAATAATAATCACTTTTCGTTGTGATCGGTCCTTGAAAAGGACAAGCTGAATGGGACTAACTTCCACGACTGGTTTAGGACATTGAGAATTGTTCTCACTCTAGACCGAAAGCTCTATGTCCTGGATACTCCAGCTCCAGAGGAACCTGCTCCTACCACACCAAAGGCAGAAATGGATGCTTATAAGAAGCATTCTGAAGATGCCATTGATGCAAAGTGCTTGATATTGTGCTCCATGAACCACAAGTTGCAGAGACAACATGAGAACATGGGTGTCATTGAGATGATTCAGCATCTCAAGAACATGTATGAAGATCAAGCACGGCAAGAGAGATATGATGTCTCCAGGGCGTTGTTTAAGTGTGTCATGATAGAAGGAGATCTAGTTGGTCATCACACGCTCAAAATGATTGGGTATGTGGAGAACCTGACAAGACTGGGATTTCCTTTGAGCCAAGAGTTGGCTACTGACATGATACTGCAATCATTGCCAGAATCCTACAGTTAGTTTGTGATGAACTACAACATGAACAACTTTGGCAAGCCATTGACAGAGTTGTTGGGCATGTTGAGGACAACCGAGGCACATATGAAGAAGGACAAGCCTAAATCTGTGATGATGACCAACAACAAGAAAGGCAAGTCCAAGCGCAAGGGCAAGGGCAAGGCTAAGAAAGGTTCTGATGCTAGCCAGTAACCCAAGTCATCTTCAACTCCCAAGGCCAAGGGAGGCATGACCAAGAGAGGAAATTTCCACCATTGTCAAAATCCAGAACATTGGAGAAGGAATTGTCCACTCTATCTAGAAGAACTAAAGAAGAAGGAGGCGACAGACGTCTCCACCTGAAGGTGTCATGAAATAAACTTATAACACTTTTTAGGTATATGATACCAAGATATAAAGTGTAAAGCACCCAATAAATGTGGCAAGTGTTGCCGCCATAAATAGGAGTACTTTAGTTTATTTTCAGCCTTGAAGGCATGTAATAGAGTTATGAACTGCTATTTCATATTTGCCAATGGATAGAAACACCTTATTTTTGCATATTGTATGACAATAATGGCAATTAATAAAGTTGATGTTTCCTTGTGGCAATGCCTTGTTTATCTTATGGTACTTGGTATGCATAAGATAAAATGATACCTAAAAGTTATTGATAACTCAAACAATGAATTAACATTATCATGAGAAATTCATCTCTAGTTTCCATATGATGGATAAATCTAGACTCTTTTGGTTAGAGAACTAGTAAGAGACATGAATCTCTTAGACATGATTAATCAATCTTCACTAGTGGTAGTGGGAGAATGATTATCCTATTAGGTATAATACATGTGATGTATTTACATACCTATTAGAGTTAATACTAGTACTTCAAACAATGTTTAGAGAAATACCAATATGAATATCTTGAAGTGTTCAAGAATATCATAGATGAAGTACGAATTTGGTAAAGTGTTAATTCTTGATGAGATCAATGAATGAAATACTTGGACCAAATTTTTGAGATCCTTATGAGTGATTATGACTGTGTATCATAGTGAACTCATGATTAAGGTATGGTGATGTCTAAATCAACAAGGAGTCATACTCTAAGGAGTTAGAGGATGATTATCAAATAACTAATTTCTTCTTAAATAAAGAATACCCTACACGAATAACGGACATTAAGAATCACAAAGGGTTGTGAGTTCTTATATCCTTGACAAATACACCTCGATTATCTATGTGATCAGTTGGTCATGTGATGAGTCAACTATCTAGATGAATATGAGGAACTAGATTTTGAGTTATGGTTTATGACCATTACATACTAAATGAATTTCATGTGAACCGTAAGGTATGACCTTGATGGTAGCACCCATTGGGATGAAATCCATAAGTGTGAATGAGTCTTAAGCGTTAAGATACATGGATAACATTTGAGAAGGATGATGCTTGTTGATTGCAACTTAATGATTGAGAGATTTGCATACGGATACTAAAATTGCCTATGAGGAATAAAACAAGGATGTGTACTTGACACAACCTATAAGGTTTATGAATCCATTAATGAAAATGAAGTCTATAAGTTACAATGGACTAATCAATGTGATTGATTGAGTACAAGAAACTCAGAGCTGGATCTTTACTTTGAAGTCAAAGGGTTTGATTGATATGTCAAAGATAAAGAAGGGATATGTGATTTAGTGGGAGTGTATTTGCATTCCACATGTTGATTAGGAATGAGATGTTCTAAGAATGGAATTCTTTGTGGAAATTATCTTTAGGGAAGATAGAGACGTTTCCTATGCTATAGGAATAGAGATCTATAGAGATAGTTCTCGAAAACCTCTTGACCTAAAAGGAGAGAGCATACATTGGCAATCTATTCTGAACGGTTCAGTATACGCAGATTCAGTGGGAGAAAACTTGGAGTTAGTATCCCAGAGCCAAGTGTCCAATTCTTATGAAGAATGGAATAGATAAGGATCTATCATGTATGTAATCATCCCATTATCTTGTATGTATGGACATGGCAAGAATAAAAAGCATTCATCTTGTATGTAGGACATGACAATATGATATGATCATTCTGATGACTCATATGTGGGACATGATGAGTGGATGTCTGTCTACTTTCAGTAGAGATTATTGGAATACCATAAGAACTTGATAAGTAATAGTTCTATGGAAATAAGGAAGGGTTCACTGTAAAGAGTTAAACTGATGCGAACTTCCGAAAAGGACAGAAAATTAATCGAAAAATATTTATGGGATATATAAAAGTGAATGTTTGTTGATAAATGGAAATGTTCCAATAAAGGCGTTTAAAAGGAAAAGTCGTGTATCTGTGTGTTAGAGAACATTAGTGGATGCTATATGGATCTGGAAGTTCATGAGATGAACTTATAGATATTACGATCTTTGATGACAAGTAAGGAGTACTTGGTTATGCAATGTGGCTAAAGGTTAGTAAATGAATACTAGATCGCATATTCCGACAACTCCATCTCATACGTGTGACGTATAGTGAAGAGATGAGAGACATGCAGTTAATATTGACTTTGGCAAGGTGTTTCCATAACTCACTATGCTAGCACTAGAGTACAGTAGCATGTGGGACATGTTTGAATATCACTAAGAATATGATTCAAGGGTGATTGGCTTGCAATGCAAGTGGGAGTCTGTTGGTATGTATGCCCTAAGAGCCAATCATGGGATGATTGGTGGGATTCATCAAGATTGATTTGATAAACATCAAAGGCAAGCTTCTAATTATTTTTGGTTCAGTCATATGAGATACTGATAGAATAGATTGAATGTCTAGAGAATGGCAGTACTCAATGACGTATGCTTTCAGGTTCAGGACCTGAACGATGAGATCATACAGATGCTAAGAGTTTGTACATTCTTATTATGTCCCTAGTCAGATGCCATTGTGGAAGGTAGATAGACAACAATGAAATACAAGACTAGATTGTGGTGTTGGTTGGTGATAGAATCTCATTAGTCATGATATGGAGATATCAAACCAAACACATAGGTACTTGTTAGAGAACAAGTGTACCAGACAGACCCACTATGAGTTTGACACATGGAACCATGAAATGGTACTCACAGCCAGTTCTCACAGTGATGGTAGTGAGTGTGATTCTTTGACCTGAAATCACTACATTCAAAACATGTCATTGGGTACACTTTGACACCATCAAACGTAGTCCTGAAACATGGGTTGTTATAAAGGTGATGATTGGGTGGCTTTGACACATGGGGCTTTTGAGGGGTGAGTGATAGATATGGGATTTTTCCCTCCTGAGGGAGTTTGATATCCATGGCCACTTGATGAGTAGGATTGAGATAGGCATGCACACGCATGTGTGAATCAGTATGTGATATTGATGTCATACATATATCTTCCAATCTACTCTGAGATCAAGAAAATGAATGAACGTTGACATGATGACTGTTCCGTGCCTTGAGTTCATTCGGGATATCAGTGACAATGGAATTATACATTCGTTGTAACACCATTCACAGATTTTAGGATTGAAAGTTGTTCTCCAACTTTCCTTTTCACTTGGGTAGCACTGATGTGCGACTAGGCACCACTCTTTGCTTGTGAAGTCATAAGTATTATGGACTTTCACTGCCAACATCAAATGGGCTTGCAGGGTTACACACATAGGATTTAACCTAGAAGAGGAGTTTATCCACAAATGATGTTTAGATTGATTACTAAAGGAGTTTAGTAGTTCAATTAAACACTCAATCAGTTGATAGCTCAATATCATAGTGTTCAAGGTGTTGGACCGATTGAATAGAATATCAGATTGATTGAAACTGCAATTGACTAATTTTGTGCAGTCTGCACTCCCAACCGATCGGCTCATGTGATGAACTGATCGACTCAGCTTGGTGAACCGATCGACTCAGTTGGTGAGTCGATCGGCTCAGGATAGGCTGAATTGACCGGTTCAAGGGTTGAACTGATCAACTCAATTGGTCCAAATGAGCAAGTTGGTAAAGTCAGGTTGGTGAGAAATTTCTCTTCGTTTCACTTGTCCAATTTGATTGGAACAAGGATTGGTATTTGGATCAATTCGAAACAAAAGAGGAAAAGTCAATCGGGAACTGACC
This sequence comes from Alisma plantago-aquatica, assembly GCA_963693085.1. Lineage (NCBI taxonomy): Eukaryota > Viridiplantae > Streptophyta > Magnoliopsida > Alismatales > Alismataceae > Alisma > Alisma plantago-aquatica. Next base: position 505,716,021 of record OY856411.1, on the reverse strand, counting down.
AGGGTAGTGAACCGACTGATTCAGAAGTGAACCGATCGACTCAGGTGTCCCAACCGACCGGTTCAGGTGTGAACCGATCGGCTCAGGTCCCCAACCGACCGTTTCATGTATGAAACGATCGGTTCAACTGATGCAGTTGGTTGTTTTGTGGAAAATCTCGAACCCTTCTAGTCCTGCTTTAATCCCGCATTACCCGGGGTAGAGAAACCTATCCCATGATCCTCCTATATATAGGGGTATTGGGGGCTTCTCAAGTATAACTCAGAATACCAGTTGCTCTGTAATGTTGTCATTCTCTCTGGTTGTGGTAACCAGGAGAGCCCGAGCAAGTGCTACCCGATAAGGGAGGCACAACAAGGGAAAGACAACTGCAAAAAAGTGACTGGTGGTAGGAGATTGCGTCGGTGACTAGTACGCCGGCAGGAGGGTACGACTCCTTCTGGTGCCTTATGCGACAAGGTGATCGGAGTTCTAGGTGGTCCGTGTGGACTACTAGAGAGGCGTGAGACTTCTGCCGCTCAGAGGACAACTGTCAATCTCGACAGTCCCGGTGAGACCAGGAGCTGCATAGACATCGTCCAAGACTGGAGGTGAAGATCGTGCAAGCCGCGAGGTAACGTCACCGAACAAGCCTCGGGACAAGGTATGTCTCTACAAACCATCGTTTCTACTGTATAGACGTTGACGTGATTCCTTTATACTGGGTTTGGGGAAAAGAAAATTTTTATTTCCGCTGCCTTCTTTGTCTCCCCTAAAACCCAACGGATTATAGGATTGAAAGTTGTTCTCCAACTTTCCTTTTCACTCGGGTAGCACTGATGTGCGACTAGGCACCGCTCTTTGCTTGTGAAGTCATACATGTTATGGACTTTCACTGCCAACATGAAATGGGCCTGCAGGGTCACACACATAGGATTTAACTCGAAAGAAGAGTTTATCCACAAATGATGTTTAGATTGATTACTAAAGGAGTTTAGTAGTTCAATTAAACACTCAATCAATTGATAGCTCAATATCATAGTGTTCAAGGTGTTGGACCGATTGAATAGAGTATCAGATTGATTGAAACTATAATTGACTGATTTTGTGCAGTCTGCACTCCCAACTGATCGACTCATGTGATGAACTGATCGGCTCAGCTTGGTGAACCGATCAGATCAGTTGGTGAGTCGATCGACTCAGGACAGGTTGAATCGACCGGTTCAAGGGTTGAACCGATTGACTCAACTGGTCCAAACGAGCAAGTTGGGAAAGTCAGGTTGGTGAGAAATTTCTCTTCGTTTCACTTGTCTAATTTTATTGGAACAAGGATTGGTATTTGGATCAATTCGAAACAAAAGAGGAAAAGTCAACCGGGAACTGACCAGGGCAGTGAACCGACCGATTCAGAAGTGAACCGATCGGCTCAGGTGTCCCAACCGACCGGTTCAGGTGTGAACCAATCGGGTCATGTCCCCAATTGACTGTTTCATGTATGAAATGATCGGTTCAGCTGGCGCAGTTGGTTGTTTTGTGGAAAATCTCAAACCCTTCTACTCCTGCTTTAATCCCACATTGCCTGAGGTAGAGAACCCTATTCCATGACACTCCTATATATGGGGATATTGGGAGCTTCTCAAGTACAATTCAGAACACCAGTTGCTTTGCAAAGTTGTCGTTCTCTCTGGTTGTGGTAACCAGGAGAGCCCAAGCAAGTGCAACCCGATAAGGGAGGCACAACAAGGGAAAGATAACTGCAGAAAAGCGACTGGTGGCAGGACAGTGTGTCAGTGACTAGTACACTTACAGGAGGGTATGAATCCTTCTGGTGCCTTGTGCGACAAGGTGATCGGAGTTCCAGGTGGTCTGTGTGGACTACTACAGAGGTGGGAGACTTCTGCCACTCGGAGGACAGCTGTCAATCCCGACAGTCTCGGTGAGACTAGGAGCTGTACAGACACCATCCAAGACCGGAAGTGAAGACCACGCAAGCCACGAGGTAACGTCACCGAGCAAGCTTTGGGACAAGGTATGTCTCTACAAACCATCCTTCCTACTGTATAGACGTTGATGTGATTCCTTTATACTGGATTCGGGGAGAATTTTATTTTCCGCTGCCTTCTCTTTCTCCCCTAAAACCCAACAATAAAGACCGTAAAAATTATAAATTTCAAATTAGTTTCGCGCGTCGATTTTGTTGTCCTTGGATGAGTGACTTACACTCATCCAAATGGGCTCAAAATTTGTATGTAGCCTATTTATAGTATGACGGTGAAGATCAATGGTTTACATTTTGTAAAAAAATAGTCTTGATATGCAAACACACTTGAGTGTATTCGTGTGATCTGTAAACTCGAGTGTATTCTAGCCTGACTTTCTCCCTCTCTCTATATATATATTGCCAATTAGTAGGTAGAAGCTAATGTTTTACATTCAATTACAAGAATTGCATTTTTTCTAATTTTGTACCATGTGGTAGATAACTAGAAGTACTCATCATAGCATGGATGTTGAATGACATAATTGAGTATTCTTTCGTAATATAATTTATAAAAACCATAGATCCTCCATTTACATTGAAATATAGTAACTACATGTTTTTTCTTCTATAAACTTCAATGTAAAATCAACTGAACTATTAATTTATTTATATCAAAGCGCTTATTGGCTTCATTCCTTTTTTGAACCATGACATGTTTCAGTTGTGGTCTCTTCTTCCCTCAAGAAGTCGTGCACGACCTCGACCACATGGATCCCACATTCTTGTGGCGGCAAAGGAGATCAATCCAAACTTTTTGATATCAAACATAATATATGATTGCATTTTACGTTATATTTTACATTAAAAAATATACTAGTTTCGTTTTATTTTTAATATATAAAATACCTATATATTTTCATTTTAATTCACATAAAAATGAAATTGTTTTTCCAATACATTTTATGGTCACACCCGCGGGTCAACCTATAACTCAACAACTCTCTAAATTGGGTTCAGTTTGCATTCATTATACCCATTTCAAATCGAGTGTTTTTGAACCACACCTGCAATGACCCAATCTATCCACCAATTTGATAAATCTAGGTACACGTATAATTTTTCAATACCATGAGTCAATGAGATACATAATAATGAGATATCTTATATTTATATTATATCACTTGTTTACATGTAGCGAGTAGTGGGTATGTATAATGTGCTTCTCTTACCTTTCTCCCAACTAAAAGAACGTGTTGGCTGCTAAAAAATAACAAAATACCTTACCCTTATCTTCAGCCTACATGTATGGGTATGTTTGCTATTACCAACTGATAGACATATTAACAAAAGGAGTCTGGCTAGAATACACTCGAGTGTATTCAGAGCAGAATACACTGGAGTAGTTTTTCATGATGTAATATTTTTTTCAAAAATCTAATCCGTTAATCTTCTTAAACATATTGTGAATAGGTCATATACAAAATTTGAGCACATTTAGATATTTATAGGTCATGTTATAAAGACTACAAAAATTATGTATTTCAAATTAGTTTCGCGCGTCGATTTTGTTGCCCTTGGATGAGTGACTTACACTTGTCCAAATGAGCTCAAAATTTGTATGTAACCTAGTTATAGTATGACGGTGAAGATCAATGGTTTATAATTTGTAAAAAATAGTGTTGACATGCAAACACACTTGAGTCTGTTCGTGTGATCTGTACACTCGAGTGTATTCTAGCCTGACTCTTAACATAAGTATTAATAATAATGATATAGAATGTATACTATGTAAACTATACAATTTTGGAAGTGGTTTGCAAACCTCAGGCTATTTGATGGGCTGAACCATATCAGGCTAGAATACACTCGAGTCAGGCTATCTGATGGACACACACACATAGAGCCAGGCTAGAATATACTCGAGTGTATTCAGAGCATAATACACTCAAGTAGTTTTTCATGATGTAATATTTTTTTAAATCTAATCCTTTTATCTTCTTAAACATCTTGTGAATAGCTCATACGCAAAATTTGAGCACATTTGAACATTTTTAGATCGTGTTATAAAGACCGCAAAAATTATGCATTTCAAATTAGTTTTACGTGTCGATTCTGTTGCCCTTGAATGAGTGACTTACACTTATCCACATGTGCTCAAATTTTGTATGTAGCCTAGTTATAGTATGATGATGAAGATCAATGGTTCACATTTTGCAAAAAATTGTTTTGATATGCAAACACACTTGAGTGTATTCATGATATATGTACACTCGAGTGTATTCTAGCCTGACTCTCTCTCTCTCTATATATATATATACATATACACATATATATATATATATATATATATATATATATATATATATATATATATATATATATATAGAGTCAGGCTAGAATACACTCGAATGTATTCGGAGTAGAATACACTCAAGTAGTTTTTCATGATGCAATATTTTTTTCAAAAATCTAATCCATTGATCTTCTTAAACATGTTGTGAATAGCTCATACACAAAATTTGAGCACATTTGGACATTTATAGGTCATGTTATAAAGACCGCAAAAATTATGCATTTCAAATTAGTTTCGTGCGTTGATTTTGTTGCCCTTGGATGAGTGACTTACACTCATCCAAATGGGTCAAAATTTGTATGTAGCCTAGTTATAGTATGACAGTGAAGATCGATGGTTTACATTTTATAAAAAATAGTCTTGATATGCAAACACACTTGAGTGTATTCGTGCGATTTGTACACTCGAGTGTATTCTTGCCTGACTCTCTCTCTCTCTCTCTCTCTCTCTCTCTCTCTATATATATATATATATATATATATATATATATATATATATATATTGCCAATTAGTAGGTAGAAGCTAATATTTTACATTCAATTACAAGAATTGCATTTTTCGAATTTTGTACCATGTGGTAGATAACCAGAAGTACTCATCATATCATGAATGTTGAATGGTAAAATCGAGTATCCTTTTGTAATATAATTTATAAAAACCATAGATCCTCCATTTTACATTGAAATATAGTAACTAGGTGTCTTTTTATTCTAAACTTAATGTAAAATCAAGTCAACAATTAATTTATTTATATCAAAGAGCTTATTAGCTTCAACAACATTCCTCTTTTGGATCATGATGGGTTTCAGTTGCGGTCTCTTCTTCCTTCAAGAAGCCACACGCAGCCCGGACCACATGGATCCCACATTCTTGTGGCGCCAAAGGAGATGAATCCAAACTTCTTGATATCAAACATAATATATGATTGCATTTTACGTTATATATTAAATTAAAAAGTATACTATTTTTGTTTTATTTTTAACATATAAAATACCTATTTATTTTCATTTTATTTTATATAAAAATGAAAATATTTTTTCAATACATTTTATGGTCACACCCGCGGGTCAACCTATAACTCGACAACTCTCTAAATTGGGTAAAGTTTGCATTCATTTTACCCATTTCAAATCAAGTGTTTTTGAAACACACCCCCATGACCCAATCCATCCACCAATTTGATAAATCTAGGTACACGCGTATTTTTTCAATACCATGAGTCAATGAGATACATAATAGTGAGATATCTTATCGTTATATTATATCACTTGTTAACATGTAGCTGAGTAGTGGGTATGTATAATGTGCATCGCTTACCCTTCTTCCCACTAAAAGAACGTCTTGGCTGGTAAAAAATAACAAAATACTTTACCCTTATAGACATATTCTTCGTTACATACTACTATTAAGTATTAATATTGCTGATATAAAATGTATACTATGTAAACCGTACAATTTTGGAAGTGGTTTGCAAACCTGGCTATCTAATGGGCTGAACCGTATCCTACGAGATAGCCACTACTGTCTCAGCAATGTGCTCAACATTTGGGTGCCATTGACGAATCTTTTAGTGCAATTCTTCAAATCAATGAATTATATATATATATATATATATATATATATATATATATATATAAATAGGCTAGAATACACTCAAGGGTATTCAGAGCAGAATACACTCAAGGGTATTCAGAGCAGAATACACTCAAGTAGTTTTTCATGATGTAATATTTTTTTTCAAAAAATCTAATCTGTTGATCTTCTTAAACATGTTGTGAATAGCTCACACGCAAATTTTGAGCACATTTAGACATTTATATGTCATGTTATAAAGACCGTAAAAATTATACATTTCAAATTAGTTTCGTGCGTCGATTTTGTTGCCCTTGGATGAGTGACTTACAGTCATCCAAATGGGCTCAAAATTTGTATGTAGCCTATTTATAGTATGACGGTGAAGATCAATGGTTTATATTTTGTAAAAAATAGTCTTGATATGTAAACACACTTGAGTATATTCGTGCGATCTGTAAACTCGAGTGTATTCTAGCCTGACTCTCTCTCTCTCTCTCTCTCTCTCTCTATATATATATATATATATATATATATATATATATATATATATATATATATATAAGCCAATTAGTACGTAGAAGCTAATGTTTTACATTCAATTACAAGAATTGCATTTTTCTAATTTTGTACCATGTGGTAGATAACCAGAAGTACTCATCATATCATAAATGTTGAATGACATAATCGAGTATTCTTTCGTAATATAATTTATAAAAACCATAGATCCAATTTTACATTGAAATATAGTAACTACATGTTTTTTCTTCTATAAACTTCATGTAAAATCAAGTCAACTATTAATTTATTTATATCAAAGCGCTTATTGGCTTCGTTCCTTTTTTGAACCATGACATGTTTCAGTTGCGGTCTCTTCTTCCCTCAAGAAGTCACACGCGACCTCAACCACATGGATCCCACATTCTTGTGGCGCCAAAGGAGATCAATCCAAACTTTTTGATATCAAACATAATATATGATTGTATTTTACGTTATATTTTACATTAAAAATTATACTATTTTCATTTTATTTATAATATATAAAATACCTATATATTTTCATTTTAATTCATATAAAAATGAAATTGTTTTTCCAATACATTTTATGGTCACACCCGCGGGTCAACCTATAACTCAACAACTCTTTAAATTGGATTCAATTTGCATTCATTATACCCCATTTCAAATCGAGTGTTTTTGAACCACACCTGCAATGACCCAATCCATCCACCAATTTGATAAATCTAGGTACACGTTTAATTTTTCAATACCACGAGTCAATGAGATACATAATAATGAGATATCTTATATTTACATTATATCACTTGTTAACATGTAGCGAGTAGTGGGTATGTATAATATGCTTCGCTTACCTTTCTCCCCACTAAAAGAACGTATTGGCTGGTAAAAAAATAACAAAATACCTTACCCTTATCTTTAGCCTACATGTATGGGTATGTTTGCTATTACCAACTATAGACATATTAACAAAAGGAGTCAGGCTAGAATACACTCGAGTGTATTCAGAGCAGAATACACTGGAGTAGTTTTTCATGATGTAATATTTTTATCAAAAAATTTAATCCATTAATCTTTTTAAACATCTTGTGAATAGCTCATATGAAAAATTTGAGCACATATGGACATTTATAGGTCATGTTATAAAGATCGTAAAAATTATGTATTTCAAATTAGTTTCGCGCGTCGATTTTGTTGCCCTTAGATGAGTGACTTATATTCGTCCAAATGAGCTCAAAATTTATATATAACCTAGTTATAGTATGACGATGAAGATTAATAGTTTACATTTTGTAAAAATAGTGTTGATATGCAAACACACTTGAGTGTATTCGTGTGATCTGTACACTCGAGTGTATTCTAGCTTGACTCTTAACATAAGTCACTACTACAGAAATGGCTTATGAAGTCACTTTCCAGTCGTCGGTTATTAACGACGAACCGACGCCTAAAACCTACAACATCGGTTTAAAACACAAACCGACATATATCGGAGAGGAGTGGCCAGACACGGGTATCACTTTCTATTTAGCGTTGGTTCTAGAATAAACAACCGACACCTAAAATTAACCGCCAAATCCAAAATTTCGTGTGAAAAAAATTACCTCCAAAATTTGACATATGGCGTCCGTTATTTACTAACAAACCGACGACGAAAGGTTATTCACGATACAAAAATTGGGAATATTTTGGTCGTCAGTTGTAATAAAAGAACCGACGCTTATGGGTTTTCGCGCGTTTTCCCGGGAAAATTTTCACACCCCTATGAGCGTCGATTTTAGAAAGAAACCGACGACTATGGTCATTAAGCGAGAATAATTTTTATAATCGGCGTATGTAGATAGACGTCGGTTGGTTTTCTAGTAAAAACCGACGAGTATAGTTAAGAATAGGTATCAATTGGTTTGTAGAACCGACACCTTTAGGTTTACGTGTCAGTTGTTTTCAATAACCGACGCCGATTGATAACTTAACAACACCCGCGAGCCCGACTCTTCCCCTTTCTCTATTTCATTCATTGTCTCGTGCAGCTGCTACTCCAGGGTTTGGCGATTTCTGGTGATTTCTCCTCCGCCGCCGTTTACTCCGGCCGCGCGCTGCTCCGCGCGCTTGGGTGGTCCTCTGCCCACCTCCGCCGCCGCTTGCCCTCTGCCCCAGCTCCGATGACCTTCTCTCCTTCTCCGGTGACCTTCTATCTTGCTCCGGCGGCCTGCTCTCCTACTCCTGCTGCTCGCTGCTGCTACTTTTCCCGCCAACGCCGCCGAAGGTACCTGCTCTGCTCTTCTTCCACCTCTTCTTCCTCTGTCGAGGTGTGTGAAATCGCAGGTTGGCACGGTCGTGCTGGGCAGCACGGCCGTGTTGGTAGCACGGCCATGTTGGTTGATTTTGTGATATATTGCTCAATTATAATCGGATAGCGTATAATGTTGTGCTACATTACTCTTCAAAAATTATTCTTATATTGTTGAATCGGGTCAATGATCACACCTGCTATTGTGCCTGAATTATGCCATGTATGTTTGTACAAAGTGAATCTTATCACTCTAATTGTGAATTATTGCATGTTTGAAACTATTGAATTCTTGATTTATTATTTAATAATGCTCTAATTGTGAGTGATGCAATGTAAGTGAGAAAATACATGTAGTGGATATGTACTCATTAGCCTAGAAACCCATCCAAGATTTACTCATTAGGAGTAAATCTTGGATAGTCCCCGGTTTGGGACTGTTCTTGAACACCTAATCTCACTTAGGATGTAAGTGTATAATGTGTATTGGGTTTTCGAGAAAATTTCAGTAGCATTTCCCCATTTGCAGGGAAATGCTGCCGAAATTTTCTCGAAAACCCAATACCCATTATACACTTACTAGTGAGATTAGGTGTTCAAAAATGGGATAGGTGGTACACATTTATTATATATAAGAATGAAATCACATGTATTTGTTGGCCTAGAAACCTGTCTAAGATATACTCATTAGGAGTAAATCTTGGATAGTCCCCGGTTTGGGACTGTTCTTGAACATCTAATCTCACTTAGGATGTAAGTATATAATGTGTATTTGGTTTTCAAGAAAATTTCGACAGCATTTCCCCGTTTGTTCTCTAAGTACATATGTACTTAGAGAACAACGGGGAAATACTGCCGAAATTTTCTTGAAAACCCAATACACATTATACACTTACTAGTGAGATTAGGTGTTCAAGAATGGGATAGGTGGTACACATTTATTATATATAAGAATGACAACACATGTATTTGTTGGCCTAAAGTTTTAATTAACCATGCAAAAACTCTAATTTGTTAACCCTAGACCCTAATCTTGTTGTAATGTATATTTGATTTCTCTTTGATCATAGAATGGATAGATCATGGATGTCCATTTGCAATCGCTGCACCCCAGAGTTTATTTCTGGTCTTGACCAGCTTATTAGATTTGCCGAGGAACATAGGAAAAAACCTGGAGATAGGTTCTACTGTCCATGTAGGCATTGCGGTAACAACTTGAAAGTCAGCACTGGTGACGAAATCAAAAGTCATGTCATGTGCAACAGGATTATACAAGGCTATACAGAATGACACTGGCATGGAGAGATTTCAAACCCGAAACCAGTGGATGTCGATAGTAGTGCTTGTGTGGAAGAAGAAATTGCCTACAATGACGTAGATGTGAATGAACCAGTTCCAGTAGACATCGTTGATGCGATGCTGGATAGTTGTGGGGTAGAGCACACCGATCCACCTCCAATTTTTAGAAATATTGTGCATGATGTTGAGATATCGTTATACACAGGTTGTACTAAGTTTACGAAGCTTAGCGTTGTGTTGAGATTGTATAAGTTGAAAGCTAACAATAGATGGAGCGACAAAAGCTTCACTTCATTGCTGACTTTGTTGAAAGAAATGCTTCCTGAAGGAAACGAGCTGCCAATCTCAACATACCAGGTAAAGAAATTATTGTGCCCAATGGGAATGGATGCCAAAAAGATACGCTCATACCTGAATGATTGTGTATTATTTCAAAAGGACTATGTGGATTTGAAAGATTGTCCAAAATGTGGTGCGTCAAGGTATAAATTGACGACTTCGGGGGAGTCCAAAACTGGTTCTCCTGTCAAGGTGATGTGGTATCTACCTATAATATCACAGTTTCAACGCTTGTTTGCCAATCTGATAGATGTGAAGAATTTGAGGTGGCATGCAGATGTTAAGAAAAATAATGATGGGATCCTACGACATGCGTCTGATTCCCCACAGTGGAAGAAGATTGATCTATTGTACCCTAAATTTGGTGAAGAAGTCAGGAATCTAAGACTTGGGCTTTGTACAGATGAGATGAATCCGTATGGGACATTGAGCAGCCAACATAGTATTTGGCCATTCATGCTTGTTATATACAATCTTCCTCCCTGGCTGTGTATGAAAAATAAGTATGTAATGCTGTCGTTGTTGATATCGGGCCCTAAACAACCTGGAAATGACATCGATGTTTATCTTGAACCTCTGATTGATGACTTAAAGAAACTCTGGGGTGAAGGTGTCATGACCTATGATGCTTCACGAAGAGAGACATTTCATTTGCATGCTATGTTGTTTTGCACTATTAATGACTTTCCAACATATGAGAATTTGTCTGGATATAGTGTCAAAGGAGCTAAAGTGTGTCCTATATGTGAAGAGAACACTGATTCAACAAGACTAAAACATGGCGGTAAGACTGTATATCTCGGTCATCGAAAGTTTCTTACAAAATTTCATCCGTATCGTAGGAAAGCATTCAATGGATTGAATGAGGAACAGAGTGCACCTAAACCTATACCAGGGGAGGTTGTTTATGAAAGAGTAAAAGACTTTGTCAATGAATTTGGTAAGAGATCACAATGTACTATGGCCACACGGAGTGACAAATCTTTATTCAAGAAGAAGTCAATATTTTGGGATCTTCCTTATTGGAGTTCTTTGACAGTCATGCACGTTGAGAAAAATGTCTGTGAGAGTGTCATTGGTACTTTGTTGAATATACCAGGTAAGACTAAAGATGGGATAAAATCCAGACTGGACCTACGTGAAATGGGAATAAGGTCAGAATTAATAGAATTTCATGAAATGGGAAATCAGAGAACATACTTACCTCCCGCTTGTTACACATTGTCTAGAAAGGAGAAGAAAACTTTTTGTGAATGTTTGGTAAATGTTAAGGTGCCACAGGGTTACTCATCCAACATCCGTAGATTAGTATCAATGAAAGATCTGAAGTTGATAGGTCTTAAATCTCATGATTGTCACACTCTAATGCAACAAATATTACCTGTGGCAATGAAAGATCTGAAGTTGATAGGTCTTAAATCTCATGATTATCACACTCTAATGCAACAAATATTGCCTGTGGCAATTAGATCTATATTGCCGAAGCATGTAAGGTTTGCAATCACCAAACTTTGTTTCTTTTTCAACAATCTGTGAAGCAAAGTTATTGACCCTGATACTCTCGATAAATTACAAAGAGAAGTGGTTGTTACCCTATGTCAGCTTGAGATGTATTTTCCTCCGTCGTTCTTTGATATCATGGTACATCTTGTTGTCCACTTGACTAGGGAAGTGAAAATGTTGGGACCAGTTTTCTTGCATTGGATGTATCCCTTTGAACGATACATGAGCATTTTTAAAAGTGATGTTCGAAACCGTTATCGGCCTGAAGAGAGTATTATCGAGGGTTATGTGGCGAGAGAGGTTATGTATTTTTGCAATGACTTTCTCAGTGGTAATGACACTCCTGATAATGACAAGAATATTGACGAGCAATTTGGCAAAGGAATTTTGGGATCACGTGTGAAAGTAATCAGCCGTGAGCAGTTAGAACAAGGTCACTTGTATATTTTACACAACATGGATGAAGTGAACGTTTATATCGAGGAACATACCAATTTCATCAAGAGACAATATCCTCGAGCCAATACAATGTGGCTTGCTAGAGAGCATAACAAGACATTTATTAAGTGGTTTGAAAATAAAGTCTTACATCAACTATCTCAAACACCAGATGATATTACTGAAACTATCAAATGCCTCGCCTTTAAACCAAAATTGACTGTTATGTCTTATGAAGGGTATGACATTAATGGATTCACATATTACACAAACCGCCAAGATGATAAGAGTGTCGTCCAAAACAGTGGGGTCACCCTTCAAGCATCGACTATGTTTTTTGCAAGTACAAAGGATAAGAGTCCACGTGAAGCTAAAATGTCATATTACGGTTTCATTGAAGACATATGGGAGTTTGACTACATAGATTTCAGAATTCCGCTCTTCAAATGTAATTGGGTTGATAACACCAAAGGAGTTATAGTGGATGAATTGGGTTTCACTTTAGCGAACTTTGAAAAGATTGGAGAGAAGGATGAACCATTGATATTGGCATCACATGCGAAATAAGTATTTTATATCGATGATCCTGCAAATGATAAATGGTCGGTTGTTCTTCATGGTAAAAGACAGTTCATTGAAGATCCTATAGATGAAGAACAGTACTATGATAAGTATGATGACTCCAGTCCATTCTCAGTTGGGTTGCTGCCACCAGCAAATATTGAAGCTAATGATGACTTGTATGTGCGCGGAGATCACAATGAAAGATTGTTAATTGATAAAAAATCACAATATTAGAGGCATGTTTATATTTTTTTATATATGTTTTATTTTTCTGAATGTGAACTTTACAATGTGAATGTGAACTTTACAATGTGAATTACTTTATAATGTGAATGTGAACTTTACAATGTGAATTACTTTATAATGTGAATTACTTTACAATGTGAATTACTTTACAATGTGAATTACTTTACAATGTGAACTTTACAATGTGAATGTGAATTTTCAGATGGCTGAGCATTCTCCTGATGACCGTGCTGATGATTACCGTGAGGGTGAGGACATCAATGCACCACCTCACAATGTAAGTTTTAAAAATATATCATATATTTAAATCTATATGTCCATTTATAGTTATATCTTGTAAATGTGTTTATTTTGTCAAATTTTAGGTTGATGATGCACATGTACCATCTGAAGCACTTGAGGCACTTGATCAACAACACCAAAAGGTTGACAGGAGAAGGGGCATCACTATGATGAAGAAGTTAATAGCGCAAAAGGGAAATGGACCCAAACTTGTTGTGGATTTTGATAATGCAGGAAATGCATCTGGTGTGAATCGCAATTCATTTGTTTCATATCTTGGGTATGTTACTTGTAGCCATTGTGGTTGTAAGATAGATTCTTGGCATAAAGTTTCTAAGGAGAAGAAAGACGTAATATGGAAGGATTTATGCATGAGTTATTATTAATTTGCAATTCTATTTTGTAGATTACTAATTTTTTGGATACTAGTTAATAGCAATTCTAATTTGCAGAGTATATTTGAATTGGATGAAAAGCTGCATTGTAAATGCGTGATGCAACGCTGTGGGAGAGTCCTAAGGAACTATAGGACAAATCTCACCCGAGAATACATAAACGAAGCTGACAAGAGGAAGAAGACAACCACTGAAGAGTGGAACTTCCTGGACAAAGAAGAATGGGACGCGTTTTTTGCTTCAAGACAAACAGATGAATTCAAGGTATTAGGCGTCAGTCCTAATCTCATTAATATATGTTGTATTCACCTATTCAAGATTAACATTTACTGTTACTAACCAAATCATTAATGTGCATACTGACTAGGCCCTCAGTGAGGCACAAAGATCAAGGCGTACACTGAATGTGCATGACCACACAATGGGTCCAAAGGGGTATGCAGGCATTCGCCAAAGACTACAATCTGAGGCTACTGCTCAGTCTACTACTACTCAGGAGTCATCCACTATAGGTAGCACACCTCTGCCTCGCCATGATATCTGAATAGCTGGGAGGCAAAATAAGAAGGGAGAAATAAGGAAGCCTGCAACTGCTGAGGCGGCTGTAAACATGGTAAAATACAACTCTTACAACAATCGTTCGAATATTGATTATTTTTGGTGTTTACTTAATTACAAATTTTTGTTTTGGCGATTAACGGGAGCTGCACGAGCTGAGGAAACAAGGCAAGTTCATCCCTAAGGGCACAAGGGATGAATTGACAGTTGCTCTGGGTAACCCAGAGCATCCTGGACGTGTTAGGGCTATAGGCGCTGGTGTGGGCATCAAAGCTTTTTTTGGGCCATCCCAGCGCAAACATGTCCCAAAAGTGGGACTTTCACAAGAAGAGGTAACATATTTTTTCCTTGTAGATGTTACTGTAAAAGAGAATTCAATTATTTGAATTTGACATTTCTTTTATCCATGTATAGGTAGATAAGCTATTTGATAGGAAACTCGAAGAAGTAATGAAAAAGTGGTAGGCATCTCAGACTGCCACTTACCAGACAGTACCTATGGTGTCTCCTACTGCAGGCTCTACTCCTACTGCAGAGGTTGGGAGTAATTATGTAGACCCACCACCTAGCAAATCTGTTGTAAGTATTTTTATGACATAGCAACTATTTTTTTAATTCAAGATGATATGTTTTCAAGATGATATGTATATATGAAATTGTAGTCGTTTCAAAAAAAAGATGATATGTATATATGTATATAACATTCTTTACACAAAAATTTATAGGGGTTGAAGCCATGCCGTCTAAAAGTTAATGAATATGTCATTGCAGAGGCATCGGCTTACCCATCCCTACCAGGGGATATGTTTCACGGGTCTCCATTACCAGCTGGTTGGATTCGTGTGAGCCCGGTACATATATTCCCTAAGTGGATGGATCTTCCATTGCCATATGCCCACCCAGATTGTGAAATGCTTGGTGAGGCAGAAGGCGGAGTGATATTGTGGCTAAAAGCAGATGTCATCTTTACTGAAATTGTATGATAAATTTACATTACGTTAAATTGTTAGTGTGTGTATATGATGTCAGTTGATCTGAAATTATTATATATATATATACAGGTTAAAAAGAAGACACCCACAACATCTAGGCCTCTACTTCCACCTCCTACATTACCTAGTTGGGTTCCACAGGACCTACCTGTCCCGTTAGGTCCTTACTGTAGGGGTATGGCAATATGGTTAGGCGAACATGATATAAATTGCCCTATAACTGCTTCTATAGATTCAGATGTTGTAGGTCAATCATACGAAAGTAAACTATTTATACAAGATATTTTGGAGTTGTTTCGATATGATTGACTAAATACATCTGTGATAGAGCTATAGATAAGGTGAGATCTTCTTTATACATCCATATACCTTGTGTAGGATCTGGTGATCTGGTTTCTTATTTATTAATGCATACGTAATTAATACATATTTTGCAACTACTTAGATAAGATATGTGTAGATTTTGCATTTGAACATGTAGGATTTTTTATTCTATCTTTAATTAGTCTAGTAGCTAAAGACCCTCCGTCAGTTCAACAATACTACTGTGAGGCTTTTACAATTTTTGCTCAAAATAAGAAGACGATGATAATGGCTCCATTCAATGTAGAGTAAGTTTACTTTGTTTATTATAATTTGGACTTAAGAAAATTACATTTTTATCGTGGATTTTGAGTTATTAATTTTTAACTTTTTTACCTCTAGTGGTATGCATTGGGAGTTACTGGCTATTTTCCCCGAGACGTTCACTGTCTATTATCTAGATCCTAAGGGGAGTAAATTGAATACAAAATATGGACACATAATGAAAATGGCATTATTTCGGTGAGAAATATTTCATTTTCATATCCGTTAACATATGTTATTACATTACTATTTAATTATGCAATGTACTGTGTTACATTAACATGTAGGGGTTTTGATGAGTTCAAAAAGGCTGGAGGAAAGTTCCCCACGAAAAAGAACCAGCCAATAATTTGGAAGAACGTGAAAGTAAGTTCCTGACTGCAATATATGTATATATTATTTATGTGAACAGTACTTAATTAGTTGTATTTTTTAATATTTTGTATGTTTGAATTTATAGTGTGCTACACAAGACAACGGATGAGCATGTGGATACTATGTGATGCGATTTATACACATGATTATCAAATATGCCGCAATGGACATCGATTGTATTACTGAGATATTATATAGTCTCATTAGATATATAGTATGAAATATATCAATCTTATTTATAGCTCATTAATTATATATATACATCATTCTCTTTACAGGTGTTTAAAACTGACCACACTACAGGAATGGCCTTACCAGATGTACATGCTCCCTATACGACGAGAGAATTAAATGAAGTAAGAGAAGAATGGGCAACAACCATACAAGTAGTGGGGGATTTAAGATATAATTGGGATGTTGATAGCGAATAATGACTAAAGAATGATATTTTGTAAATGAATTTCTGAATTATAATATATGTATGAATGTTTCTACATGTCTGGATGTTTCTACATGTGTCTGAGTGAAAATGAATGAAATTGGTGGTTGCTATATGAATGTTTCTATATGGGTGAATGTGAAAATGAATAGAACTACATATGGCTAGCTACATGAATGTTTCTAAATGTGTGAAAATCAAATGGAACTACAGGTTGCATTGCTAAATGTGTGAATACTTTTGTTGTTAATGTTACATGTTTGTGGCCTGTTATTGGATGATATCAATAGATGTCATAAAACCTGCAGTTCATAATTGAACTGCAGGTTTCTCATCCTGCGACCAGCCATACAGTAGGTCAGCAGACTGACAGAAAAAAAACAACAAATAGGTGTCGATTATTTGTATAAAACCGACGCCACATCGTTACAGTGTCAGTTTCTAATAGTAACCGACGTCTATTTCCTTAACACCACGACCGTGCTAGCCAGCACGGCCGTGGCGGCAGACCAGACACCACGACCGTGCTGGCCAGCACTGCCGTGTTGGGAGTGCACGGCCGTGGCAACGGACCAGACACCACGGCCGTGCTGGCCAGCACGGCCGTGTTGGGGTTTATATGACGTCGGTTCTTATTTAATAATCGACGCTGATAGTGCCCAAGATGGCGCCCTTCTGTGGCGCGAAAGTATATGTCGTCGATTTCTTACCTAATAACCGACGCTAATAGTGCCCTGCTCGCGCGTTTTCGGTGGCGCACGAAGGGTTTTGGCGTCGGTTTTTGAACCGACGCGTAACGGCTGGGCTTTTAGCGTCACCCACATAGGTATCGCTTAGAAACCGACACTAAAGGTCTTAAATAACCGACACTAAATGTCAGTTATGTACTAGTGAGTATTAATATTACTGACATAAAATATATACTATGTAAACCGTACAATTTTGGAAGTGGTTTGCAAACCCCAGGCTATCTGATGGGCTGAACCGTATCCTACCAGATAGCCACTACTGTCTCAGCAATGTGCTCAACATTTGGTTACCGTTGACAAATCTTTTAGTGCAATTCTTCAAATCAAAGAACTATACAAGAAATTGCAATATATATATATATATATATATATATATATATATATATATATATATATATATATATATATATATATATATATAGACACACACACATACAAATTCAGGCTAGAATACACTCGAGTGTATTCAGAGCAGAATACACTCAAGTAGTTTTTCATGATGTACTATTTTTTTTTCAAAAATATAATCCTTTGATCTTCTTAAACATCTTGTGAATGGCTCATACACAAAATTTGAGCACATTTGAACATTTATAGGTCGTGTTATAAAGACCGCAAAAATTATACATTTCAAATTAGTTTTACACATCGATTTTGTTATCCTTGAATGAGTGACTTACACTTATCCACATGTGCTCAAAATTTGTATGTAGCCTAGTTATAGTATGGCGATGAAGATCAATGGTTCACATTTTGCAAAAAATTGTCTTGATATGCAAACACACTTGAATGTATTCTAGCCTGACTTTCTCTATCTCTCTCTCTCTCTCTCTCTCTATATATATATATATATATATATATATTTATATATATATATTTATATATATATATTGCCAATTAGTAGGTAGAAGCTAATATTTTACATTCAATTACAAGAATTGAATTTTTCTAATTTTATACCATGTGGTAGATAACTAGAAGTACTCATCATATCATGAATGTTGAATGGAAAAATCGAGTATCCTTTTGTAATATAATTTATAAAAACCATAGATCCTCCATTTTACATTGAAATATAGTAACTAGGAGTCTTTTTCTTCTAAACTTCATGTAAAATCAAGTCAACAATTAATTTATTTATATCAAAGTGCTTATTAGCTTCAACAACATTCCTCTTTTGGACCATGGTGGGTTTCAGTTGCGGTCTCTTCTTCCTTCAAGAAGCCACACGCAGCCCAGACCACATGGATCCCACATTCTTGTGGCGCCAAAGGAGATGAATCCAAACTTCTTGATATCAAACATAATATATGATTGTATTTTACGTTATATATTAAATTAAAAAGTATACTATTTTTGTTTTATTTTTAACATATAAATTACCTATTTGTTTTCATTTTATTTTACATAAAAATGAAAATGTTTTTAATACATTGTATGGTCACACCCGCGGGTCAACCTATAACTCGACAACTCTCTAAATTGGGTAAAGTTTGCATTTATTTTACCCATTTCAAATCAAGTGTTTTTGAAACACACCCCCAATGACCCAATCCATCTACCAATTTGATAAATCTAGTTACAAGTGTAATTTTTCAATACCATGAGTCAATGGGATACATAATAATGAGATATCTTATCGTTATATTATATCACTTGTTAACATGTAGCGAGTAGTGGGTATGCATAATGTGCATCGCTTACCCTTCTCCCCACTAAAAGAACGTGTTGGCTGGTAAAAAATAACAAAATACCTTACCCTTATAGACATATTCTTCGTTACATACTACTAAGTATTAATATCGCTGATATAAAATGTATACTATGTAAACCGTACAATTTTGGAAGTGGTTTGCATACCGGCTATCTAATGGGCTGAACCGTATCCTACCAGATAGCCACTACTGTCTCAGCAATGTGCTCAACATTTGGGTGCCATTGACGAATCTTTTAGTGCAACTTTTCAAATCAAAGAATTATATATATATATATATATATATATATATATATATATATATATTATATATATATATATATATATATATATATATATATATATATATATATATATATATATATATATATACTACTACTACTACTATAAAAAGAGCGAGTTTGATGCTCTCCTTGATTCATTCTCTTCTCTCCTTTTTTCAAGAAATTTTGCTCCTACAAATATTTATTCTCACACTCTCTTATTAACTTTTATTATCTTTAATTCTGTATTTCTCTCTCCATCCCATGGAAACAGTTCATTGATTCTCTCCTTTCAAACAACCAACACAAATATCTTTTACCGTAGGGACCTTTCACGGACAGAGTCCTTTCCCCGCACATTTTCAACAAATTTTATATGTCACGTGCATGTGCACGTGTGCGTTCACTAATATATATATATATATATATATATATATATATATATATATATATATATATATATATATAGAGAGAGAGAGAGAGAGAGAGAGAGAGAGAGAGAGAGAGGCTAGAATACACTCGAGTGTACGGATCATACGAATACACTCAAGTGTGTTTGCATATCAAAACTATTTTTTTTGCAAAATGTAAACCGTTGATCTTCGTTGTCATACTATAACTAGGCTGCATACAAATTTTGAGCCCATTTGGATGAGTGTAAAGTCACTCATCCAAGGGCAACAAAATCGACGCACAAAACTAATTTGAAATGTATAATTTTTGTGGTCTTCATAACATGAGCTATACATATCCGAATAGGCTCAAATTTTACATATGAATTGTTCACGAGATGTTTAAGAAGATCAACGGATTAGATTTTTTAAAAAATATTGCATCATGAAAAATTACTTGAGTGTATTCTACTCCAGATAACACTCGAGTGTATTCTAGCCTGACTCTTTCTCTCTCTCTCTCTCTCTCTCTCTCTCTATATATATATATATATATATATATATATATATATATATATATATATATATATATATATATATATATATAGTCAGGCTAGAATACACTCAAGTGTATTCGGAGCAGAATACACTCAAGTAGTTTTTCATGATGCAATATTTTTTTTCAAAAAATCTAATCCGTTGATCTTCTTAAACATGTTGTGAATAGCTCACACGCAAATTTTGAGCACATTTTGACATTTATAGTTCATGTTATAAAGGCTATAAAAATTATACATTTCAAATTAGTTTCACGCATCAATTTTGTTGCCCTTGGATGAGTGACTTACACTCATCCAAATGGGTTCAAAATTTGTATGTATCCTATTTATAGTATGACGGTGAAGATCAATGGTTTACATTTTGTAAAAAATAGTCTTGATATTCAAATACACTTGAGTGTATTCGTACCATCTGTAAACTCGAATGTATTCTAGCCTGACTCTCTCTCTCTCTCTCTATATATATATATATATATATATATATATATATATATATATATATATCCAATTAATAGGTAGAAAGCTAATGTTTTACATTCAATTACAAGAATTGCATTTTTCTAATTTTGTACCATGTGGTAGATAACCAAAAGTACTCATCATAGCATAAATGTTGAATAACATAATCGAGTATTCTTTCGTAATATAACTTATAAAAACCATAGATCCCATTTTACATTGAAATATAGTAACTACATATTTTTTCTTCTATAAACTTCATGTAAAATCAAGTCAACTATTAATTTATTTATAACAAAGCGCTTATTGGCTTCGTTCCTTTTTTGAACCATGACATGTTTCAGTTGCGGTCTCTTCTTCCCTCAAGAAGTCGCACGCGACCTCGACCACATGGATCCCACATTCTTGTGGCGCCAAAGGAGATCAATCCAAACTTTTTGATATCAAACATAATATATGATTGCATTTTACGTTATATTTTACATTAAAAATATACTATTTTCATTTTATTTATAATATATAAAATACCTATATATTTTCATTTTAATTCACATAAAAATGAAATTGTTTTTCCAATACATTTTATGGTCACACTCGCGGGTCAACCTATAACTCAACAACTCTCTAAATTGGGTTCAGTTTGCATTCATTATACCCATTTCAAATCGAGTGTTTTTGAACCACACCTGCAATGACCCGATCCGTCCACCAATTTGATAAATCTAGGTACACATGTAATTTTTCAATACCATGAGTCAATGAGATACATAATAATGAGATATCTTATATTTATATTATATCACTTGTTAACATGTAGCGAGTAGTGGGTATGTATAATGTGCTTCGCTTACCTTTCTCCCCACTAAAAGAACGTGTTGGCTGGTAAAAAGTAACAAAATACCTTACCCTTATCTTTAGCCTACATGTATGGGTATGTTTGCTATTACCAACTGATAGACATATTAACAAAAGGAGTCAGACTAGAATACACTCGAGTGTATTCGGAGCAGAAACATTCAAAGTTTTTCATTATGTAATATTTTTTTCAAAAATCTAATCCATTAATCTTCTTAAATATCTTGTGAATAGCTCATATGCAAAATTTGAGCACATTTGGACATTTATAGGTCATGTTATAAAGACCGCAAAATTTATGTATTTCAAATTAGTTTCGCGCTCGATTTTATTGTCTTTCGATGAGTGACTTATACTCGTCCAAATGAGCTCAAAATTTGTATGTAGCCTAGTTATAATATGAGGGTGAAGATCAATAGTTTATATTTTGTAAAAAATAGTGTTGATATACAATCACTATTGAGTGTATTCGTGTGATATGTACACTCGCGTGTATTCTAGCCTGACTCTTAACATAAGTATTAATATTACTGATATAAAATGTATACTATGTAAACCGTACAATTTTGGAAGTAGTTTGCAAACCTCAGGCTATCTGATGGGCTAAACCATATCCTACCAGATAGCCACTACTGTATCAGCAATGTGCTCAACATTTGGTTACCGTTGACAAATCTTTTAGTGCAAATTTTCAAATCAAAGAACTATACAATATATATATATATATATATATATATATATATATATATATATATATATATATATATATATATATATATACATATATATATACATATATATATATATAGACACACACACACAGAGAGATTCAAGCTCGAGTGTATTCGGAGCAAAATACACTCAAGTAATTTTTCATGATCCAATATTTTTTTTTTCAAAAATCTAATCCTTTGATCTACTTAAATATCATATGAATGGCTCATAGGTAAAATTTGAGCACATTTGATCATTTATAAGTTGTGTTATAAAGACCGCAGAAATTAAACATTTAAAATTAGTTTTACGCATCAATTTTGTTGCCCTTGAATGAGTGACTTACACTTATCCACATGTGTTCAAAATTTGTATGTAGCCTAGTTATAGTATGACGATGAAGATCAATGGTTCACATTTTACAAAAAATTGTCTTGATATACAAACACATTTGAGTGTATTCATGCGATCTATACACTCGATTGTATTCTAACCTCTCTCTCTCTCTCTCTCTCTCTCTCTCTCTCTCTCTATATATATATATATATATATATATATATATATATATATATATATATATATATATATAATGTATACTATGTAAACCGTACAATTTTGGAAGTGGTTTGCAAACCTGGCTATCTGATGGGCTGAACCGTATCCTACCAGATAGCCACTACTGTGTCAGCAATGTGCTCAACATTTGGTTGCCGTTTACGAATCTTTTAGTGCAATTCTTCAAATCAAAGAATTATATGGGAAGTTGCAATGTCGCGAAACAGGTGTTCCTTTCTGGGACTCGTGGCAACAGAATACGTTGGCAAATTCTCCAAATTCTTTATACATTTCCTCTTTAAATGTCAGCGATTACTACGTAGTTTCCTTTCAGCGCTGTTTGTTCTTATTTCGATGGCAGGGTAATGGAATTACAGATGCAAGGTATCTATAAGCAAACGATAAAAAACTAGCAATGGAGTAAAAAAGAAGGCATGGCACGACTATAATATGATACCTGTGCTAGCTGGGCCAAACATTATGTATGCTGTTATAAACCTTTTTTTTTTATTCCTATACTGTTGGAAACCTGGGAACCTGATGACATGAGTTTTACTCAAGCTGAGATAAAAAGAAAACAATGGCAGACAGACACTTCATTTTGTGGTGTCTAGCTGCAATTATTCTGAAACACCGTAGTGTTCATTGCCTAACAATACACGATTTGTAATCATATACATGCCATTGGAGGATTTTACAGATTATTTAGATTACAGGGTAGCCCGCCAAAAATTACAAGAGGGTGGGAATCAACTTCTATGGGCCATCCCGGTATTTCTACCCAACGGCAATCAACAAAACAAATAAAAATTCTGGCATAGGCTACCATCAAGAAAAAAAACCAGAGGAAGCCTACGGAATCTACAACCTTGCAAATAATCAATTTCACTGCACTCCAAGGGAGGACAAAACATAAGACCGTTTTGCAGGATTCCAGCATTCTCGCTGCGTTTATCAACTGGCAACAACCTTTAAGCAGATTTCATCATTTGTTTAGCGGTTACTTTCTCAAACTCGGCACAAGCCTCTGGGGTGTCCTCTTCACTGGGCGGAACAAGTTGCCAAAACAAAGGCAGGTAAGCCTCCCATTCTTTCAGAATAGCGGATCCTTTTGTACTTCCAGTTTTCTCCTGTAATGATGCAAAATATTAGGGCTGATTTCTCAACAAACATCTTACCAAATATTAATGAAACTGGAGGTTTCTTACAACATGAGCTTCTATCATACTCTTCAGCTGCATCTGACCTGCTGGTGCGTTCACTCTTTGAATCTTAACAATCTCTTTATTTACCTTTTAGAATTCAGATCAAAATAGGATAAAAGCTTCATCAGACACTCATCTAAAAAAATTGTACAGAGAAAAGTGCAGCAATTTCACCAATTGGGCCAAACTCAAACACTTCTACATCATTGTCATGCATGCTATAAAGCCTATCAATATGGGATTAAGAATAACCAATACGATGATAGGTTTATATTGTGCATGACAGTGATGTGGACGTGGCTCAGATACACAAAATGACATCTTTAATCCAAACCAAAGTGGCTTATATACTCCGAAATTCTCCTTCACGATGCCTAACAAAGGACGGCTACATCTCACCTCTATGCAAGAATCACCTTCCCTCACATCTAATCTCAACCACATGTTTTTCTATTAGGCTGCCTCATCTCTATGGGACCCATATGACTAGACCAAAATGAACTATAGAACCGAGCTCCTAGCATCTTAGCCTAGTTAGCTATCAAAGATATGGTGCCTGCTAGCCCCATTGCAAAAATGTTGAAGCCCATATTACTTGAGGAATAACAATATATGCTTGTATATTAATGCAATTTCGACATCTAATAACCTGGAGCCAAAACTTCTTGCCCCTGTTTGGGAACGGACCCGATCCGGATTGGGAGTCGTCGTCTAAAGCCAGCTCGGCGTAACCCGGTCCGGTTTGGGCCAAATTTCTGTTTGGTTCGCAACCCCATTCCACCACCGTTTTGGGATAACGGAATCCCCTAATCCGGACTAACCCAGTCCCGGCCTAGGCGGGATTGCAAATCCCAGTCCGGTTTACGCCCCCCCCCCCGACACCCCCTTCGACCCCGACTCTCCCTCTCACTCGCGCGCCTCCCTCTTCCTCTCGGCCCTCTCCCTCTCACCCCTCTCCTTCGCTCCAGTTGTTTCCCTCTCCCTGTGCCGGCTCACTGTTGGGTCCGTGAGTTAAAGCGAGGTCTGCTACCTCGAGCAGCTCGCGGATGGAGGGCAGCAGTCGTCGGGCGGAGCGTCCGCCGCCTGGTGAGGAGTCAATGCAGCCATCTGCGACCGCTGGGCTACTAGGGCGGCTACATCCTGCAAAGGCAAGGTACCCCAGTGCCCTGTCCTGTCCTTCTGAGCATCCATTGTCTACACCGTCCACCTGATTCAACCATCGTCCCATCTTGTCGACGCACAGGACAAACCCTAGCAAGGGCAAGCAGTGTCCGTGTTCCTACATATTGGTCGCCTTGTGCATCGAACTGCTTCACATCCACCTACGCATCTTGGAGGAAGCTGGTGTTCGTCCCTGGTTCTCCGGCGGTGCTGCTCATCTCGTCGATTCTGGAGTTGCTGCTCGCTGTCATCTTCGTCCCTGCTCCGGCGGTGCTGCTGCTCATCCTGGCTCTTCCGAAGTTGCTGCTGGGGATTATCCACTTCTGAATAGGTTCGTGGTGATGAATAGTTAGGCCTATTTTCTGTACTGAATGATTATGCAAAGGGGTTAGGCCTATTTTTGTACTGAATCATTATGCAAAGGGGTTCCCCGTGTTCCATGGTGTGTGTTGGATCCCCTGTGTGTGTTTTACATTGATAAAATGATGTTTGGAATCTGTTTGCATCCGTGGATCATACTAGTTTTCATCCGTGGATCATACTATTTTTCATCCGTGGAATCTGTTTGGAATCTGTTTGCAAAGCTATTGTCTAGTTCTGTTCTATAAATTGAATGATCCAGCCTCCCTTACAAGGCATCTCTTCTTGAGACGCTACTATCCTTAAGCAAGAAGATGTTGTGGTCTATGCTTAAGCAAGAAGATGATCTTTATCGGTCAATTGCATCATTCATTTCCATGGGCTGACGCCACTATCCTTGACCTATTGATTCCTTTGTCGTGGATTTTAGATTAGATCAAGAAAGATAATGAATAAGAAGAATCATTGGATACTAGTTAGTGTATTCTACTACTGCATTAGATTAGCCCCATCTCTGGTCATGAAGGTTGTTACCTCACACACATGCCTACATCTCTTCTACTGCATTAGATAGACAATATCTATCTGCTTCTTTTCCTTTGTTCTTCCTGGTCTTGCTATAATTAGCGAATATTTTCTTACATTAGTGCATGGGGATTATCCATGATACCTCTTTTTGCCCATTCTACTACATATGTGCTGCTATCAACTGTGTTATATTTTAATCCAATTAGTTTATGCTACCACTGTAGTCTGATCAGTAGGTTTGCATCTCTGTCAGATCCTGGATGTAGAGATCTTTGAACCTAGGATCTAGGATATCAATTGTTTCTTGTCAAACCCTCTATGAGAACTTTATATCAGTTTTGAAATGAGACGGCATGTGATCTCAACCTGTGGTTGGGGGAAATTTTTTCTAGGAATTACACTGTGAGGCTTCAGTTTGCAGAAACTGCTTTTCCAAATGCACCTGCTCGATTGACTGATGCAATTTTTTTTGTCTGAAATAAATAATTGATTGGATAGGAGTTACTATAGGAGTTACTAGTGCTACTTTTCACATGTTATAAAAACCTAGAGAGGACTATTCTCCTCTGCCATTCTGTGCCTCATCTCTTTGGACTCTTTTCATATTCCCCCACTTTGCCAATTTCATGCATATATGATCATTTTACTTGTCACCACTCTTGCTAGATAATTAAGGCAAGTGTAGCTAAACTGTCTTAACAGTTATAGTAATCAAGTTGACGTCCTAGTATTTCACTCTCTTAACAGTTAGGCAAGTGTAGCTAAATTGTCTTCATTTTTAAGAATAAGAGTCATGACCCATACCAATAGCACATGATAGCAAATTGTTGTTGCTCACATTGAAGCAGTCATTAATAAGATCATCAAGTAATAAATCTATCATGTAAGTTATTATTCACCTAATGAATACATGTCGTTCTTACTAATATGCACTAAATCAGGAAATCATCCAATAAGTATATCTTTCATGTAAGCACACCCCAAAACCATAGTCATTTGCTCATTTATTGATGTGTCATGGGAATAAACAACCAAGATTGTAAACAAACCACTAGAATGAGAGACGTCAAAAATGATCCCCTCAAAAATTAGACTTAACTGACATTGGTAATATTTTTTAATAGGGGAGGCGTTTTCAACTTTTAGGATTATTGTTTAGCATGACACACTTGATATCATCTATTTAATATGAAAAGAAATTGAATAGCTCAAAAATATTTCCTTAATCAGTAGAAGTCTTAGACTTACCAACCCTAAGAAAGTCCAGTCCTTGATTCAAAGGGAATCTTATACAATCACTGGTCTTTTTTAACTATAACTAATATTTTATCTTTTTTACATTTATTTGTCTAGAAAAAAAGCATAGTCATTGATAATAATTAATTAGAGATTTTATTTTTCCCTTTTCACAACTATGAGGAGTTCATTTCCTATCTACATGATTATATACTCTTTGTCTTTCCAATATCTACATTTTTCATTGATAAATATCTGCTTTGTGTGATAAGAGGGGAAACATAACAAAAAGAGATAAAATGTTGCATATATGGCAATACTATTTTCAATTATTGTAGAGTCCAACAAACCAACTTAGCATAAATTGATGTTTCTTCTATGCAAAAGTTGTATATAGACATTCATTGTGATGCGACGTGCAAATCATTTCTAGAAATATGCCTACAAAAAAACATTATAACCAATAGTGTGATAGCTTGACACTGGGTCTGAATTTAGGATCAGATATTATATTTTATACTTTGAAATTGAGTCCATCATTTCCACTCTGAGACAAATTGAGAAGTCGGTGTAAAATCATCTAATTCACTACTAGGTTCACTTCCTCTTTCCCTAAATAATGTTTAGATTGAGCACTTTTGTTATTAATTATTTATCTATCTGTATTCCCCACAACAGAAAGATTGCGTCAATAACTATGAAATAGGAAAGATGGCTTAAAAAGTTCATACATGGTCTATAATCCTATATTTGGAAACGCAACATACATGGTCTATAATCCTATATTTGGCAGTATACCATGAATTTTAAAATTCTTGTATGTTGGAAACTAAAAAAGCAATATTACACACTTAATGTGATAGTGGTTCAACAGACTACAATGATTTATGTAATACTTTTTTAGTATAAGATATTCATTCTGTTGCTCAATTCTTAATTAGCAGGAAAAAGATAATGATCATTAAAGTGAACAATTTTTTTAACCAATTATGGATGTACAAAACTTGGACCTAGTACATTTGAATGAATGAAATAAAAATTTGACTCTGTCATGTTCTCGCTAAATCATAGCCCCTTTTTTTAGCTCAAAAGAGGACATATCAGTTTCTAGATATGCGGATGCTGATTGGACAGGAAACAGACGATCCACATTATGGTTTTGCATTATGATAAGCAAACATCCTGTTCTATGATAAGAAAAAAAATTAATTTTTGTTACTTTGAATGCTATGATTGGTGACTTCATTACACATTGATTTTTGGGGGAAATTTTTGCTAGGAATTACACTGTGAGGCTTCAGTTTGCAGAAACTGCTTTTCCAAATGCACCTGATCGATTGACTGATGCAATTTTTTTTGTCTGAAATAAATAATTGATTGGATAGGAGTTACTAGTGCTACTTTTCACATGTTATAAAAACCTACAGAGGACTATTCTCCTCTGCCTTTCTGTGCCTCATCTCTTTGGACTCTTTTTATATTCCCCCACTTTGCCCATTTCATGCATATATGATCATCTTACTTGTCACCACTCTTGCTAGATATTATAGTTGGTTCTCTTCTCTGTCTTCTAAATTGCCTCTTTTGCAGATATTTTATATTTACCAATGCTCTGCACTTGTGTGCCTATGGATGTTTTGGCAGTATAGTTATCACTGCACTTGTATACCATGAATTTTAAAATTCTTGTATGTTGGAAACTAAAAACATTGATTTTTGTGACTTCAGTATAGTTGTTACTTTGAATGCTATGATTGGTGACTTCATTACACATTGATTTTTGTGGAATTTTAGATTTACATAAAACATTTTTCTTCATCATACTTATTGTATAATTATACTATAGGTAAAAAAGGTTTACAGATTTTATAGTTGACTTCATAAACCATAGTGTTAAATGGTTAAGTCAACCTTAAAACGATAGACCTACATATGGACCTTTAAATGACCAAAACTAATAATAAATGAATTTGGTATTATTTTGGGTAAATTCCTCAAATAAGTGTTACATAAATATAGTTGTTGTCTAATTAGGGTAATCAAACCTACTGAATGCATTATAGAGTGTATCTCACAACACCCATTTTAGAGTCAAATTTTTGGTTTCCCTATGTGGTATTCATAAAAAATCCCCCATCCTAGAAAAAACATACTACAATATGTCACCATTTTACCCATATGTTACAATATATGTCATACATCCTTGCTAGAAATCCAACTTGAAACTATGTTTTGGTTTCTCTGTATTGCTGCATAGGGGCATGAAACAGGACATTGGTTTGTTCAAATTTGTTAATCAATATTCATGGGATTATTGAATAAGATGGGAACTCGTATAATGCTCTCATTAATACACTGTTCCAGCTTGCTTTTTTTTTAATTATTTTTTATGGATGCTGGAGTGCCAATATTAGATCTGAAGACCTTATAAAAGAAGAGGCGGGTTCTTCATTTGTTACTGAAATTTTTTGAATTATTTTTTATGGATGTTTCACCTAAAATTTATATAACACGGCTTGAGATCCTTTTTTGTGTATCATAATATATTGCAGCACCTACGGGGGTATGTCTTCCGCTGACCCCAAGTTTCGTATTGTTTGGGCAAGAGATTCTGATGCCGCTCTAGTATCTGCATTGCGCAGACAATATGACCTAGGCAGGTGTGTCGATGGTCATTTCACTAGGGAGGCTTGGAGGGAGGCAACTGTGGAAATGCAAAATAGGATGGGGAAGACGGCCTGCAATATAGACCAGCTGAAAACTCGGTGGAAGAACTTGAGGAGGGACTATGCCGCTTTGAAGCTTGTGACGAATAAGAGTGGCGTTAGATGGGATGACACTAGGCATAAGCCCACGCCGCCCGACAGCCCTGAATGGAGGGAGAGCCTTGCGGTATATCCAATAACCAGTCCCTTAATTAAAAAAATAATGTCATCTATTTACACTTTAATTTCGTAATACAAAATTTTTTTATACTTAGGCAAACAAGGACCTTGCTAGGTTGCTTAACAAGCCGTTTCCCCACTACTATGACATCGAGATGATGGCGGGGAGGAACATTGCTAGAGGACATCATGCAATGTCTTCAACGGACACACATATCCCTTCTGACGTTGCCTCCGAGGATGATATCACTGTCGACTTAGATGGCCCAGACACACCCATGAACACTGGAAGCCAATCTGGGGAACCTAATATGGGCGCATTTGGGATGCAAAGTGAGGGAGAAACCGGGGGAGGCGGAACAGATACACCGAGTGTTGGCGGGAGGCCTCCTGTCGTTAGGCGCAAGAAGCGGCCATCAATGGCTCAAGACCGATGTGGGTTTTCAAATGAAGTGTTATCTGAATTCACACAGGTTTATGCAAAGGTTCACGAGTTAGGCAGTGGTGTGGCAACTAGAGCCTTTGAAAAGAAAGAATTTACAACCATCTTACAACATTTCCAGGACACTTACCCAGATGCCCCCACTCCTGTGTTTACAACACTTGTGAACGCCATGAAGGACTCAACAAACCGCACCATCTACCTCAGCCTTATAGACACACCTCAAAAGATAACCATATGGTTGCAAGACCTTTGGGAAAGGTACCAAGCTGCCAATGCAACAACAACACCTTCAATGCCATCCTCGTTCTAAGCTGCCAATGCAACAGCAACACCTTCAATGCCATCCTTGTTTATGCCATCTCACCATGCATTTTTCCCGCAATCCCCAACACCCAACTTCAGCAACAGACCAAGTATGCCATCGTCGTTTGCGTCATCTCACCGTCCATTTTTTCCTTCGTCCAATGATGCTGGCCCTTCCGGATCACCAAACTTTGCGTCATCTCACCGTCCATTTTTTCCTTCGTCCAATGATGCTGGCCCTTCCGGATCACCAAACATTAACAGCCAGACATTTAACTCATCAAATCAGTAGAAAGTTCTTTCGTTGTTGTAATAATCTATTTCCCATCCAAACATTTTCGTTGGGCATAATCTTATTTGCTGAATTGTTGTAATATTTTTATTCCCGTCCAGACATTATTGATTAACTGTTGTAATAATTTATTTCACTGCCATGGTTTTATTTTGCGATCAATCTAATTCGCTTTGTATCCTGGAAGCCATTATTTTATGTGTCCACAGTTACATATGATTGTAGCCTAGTTATTTTCCTTGTCCTTGCCATGACAACATTGCTATGCTTCCACTTGTAGGCATAATGTCAACCACTGACCAAACAGAAACACCTGACCTCCTCACGCACATTCTACATACATTGTCTGGTCCAGCTAATCACATTGTTGATACAATAGCTGAGTCCATAGCAAACTCCATCATTGACGACATTTCCGACATACCACCTACAATACATAGGTCAGTTAGCATTAGGAGTGGCCACCAGAAGGTCTTAGAAATTTTAAACGGTCATGAACAAAGGACTTATGACCTATATCGAATGAGACCACATTCTATATTGGCCCTTGTGGACAAGCTTGAGAGTCGGGCCTTGTTACGAAGCACTAGAGGCGTCAGTTTGGTTGAGGCTATGTGCTACTTCCTACAAATGGTTGGCCATGGACATACAAATCGTGCTTTGGCTGAGGACTACATTCACTCTGGTGAGACCATAAGTAGGAAGTTCAACGAAGTCTTGGACGTTGTGTGTTCGTTGTCCAATGAGTACATTGTCATGCAAACTGCAGCGACATGCACGACAACACATTCTCGTATATTGGAGACCCCAAGGTTCTACCCTTACTTCAAGGTAATAGTTAGCCCCTACAATCTTTAATCATTTGGAAATATTTTGTATGTTGACAACCTATTTTGGTGTTATAGAATGCCATCGGGGCAATTGACGGAACACACATCCCCGTCTTGGTTAAACGAGACAAGCAAAATCTGCTACCGAGACAGAAAAGGGAATGTCTCTCTTAATGTCTTGGCTGTAGTTGACTTCTCCATGGAGTTTACATATGTCCTAACTGGGTGGGAGGGATCGGTTGCTGACCAACGGGTCCTACAGTCAGCGACGACCACAGACGGGTTTAAAGTTCCGCCGGAAAAGTTTTACCTAGTAGATGCAGGGTATGCCAACACTCGGCAATTCCTTGCACCGTATCGCAACACAGTTTACCATATTTCTGAGTACCGAGGAAACAGACATGCCTACACCAGCAAGAAGGAGATGTTCAACCACCGCCACGCACAATTACGTAATGTTGTAGAAAGAGCATTTGGGGTGTTGAAGCGGCGGTTTTCCTACCTTAAAAAGGGGGCGACATATCCCATACATTCGCAGTGTCGCCTCGTAATGGCTTGTTGTATCCTCCACAATTTCATACGCCGCCAACGATGGCGACAGTATAATGGACGAACTCCCAGATGACATTTCAACATCTGTCGTTCCCCCTGCTGGGGTTGACCTGAGTTCCCTCCAACAAACAACTCAGGCCGATTCAAGGGAGGGCGAGCGTTTACGTGAATCCATTTCTAATTTGCTATGGGATGCCCGTTGACTTACAATTGTATCTGTAATAGTCTTCGACATTATTTGAAAAATTGTCCACGACATAACTTTGTAGGCTTTAGTTGTTTTTTTACAAACTTTTTTCTGGATCCTAATAATATACATGACATAATGAATCGGTAGGTTGTCTTGAAATGGAGAATGGAATGCCTTGCTGTACATGCGGCCTTCAATGCACTGTATGTGTGTATATGGATGAAGCGGACGCGACAAATGGACGTTTTGAAAACAACAACCCCCACAGACCGTATTTTACATGTGGTAGGGGGCTTGTTTCGAACAGATGTCAGATGAGATTGCCTGCGCAGCCTGTACCACCCACAGTTGCCACACTTACTGCAGTTAGGGATGCTATGCTAACACAACTTGCATATGCCCGCAACGAACGCAAGCTATGGTCTGAACAATGTGACTTTGTCAGTTCGACAAGAGCAGACATCGATAGGCTTGAACAAGGTATTACCACTCTACGTGAGAGGTGCCAATATCTTCGACAACTACTTCACATCACGAGCAGTAACGACTCTTCAAACGAGGACGGATACAATACATCATAGATGTAGAACAAGCACTTAGGCCTATTTTATGTTCGGAAAGTTGTATTTGAAATCTATGTTCAGAATCCGACAATGTTTTTACTAATCCTCAATTATGTTTTAGATGTCAATGGATCCATCTGGAGTTCCGAGGTGTGATTGTGGGTTAGATGCAGCCTTGCGGCTTAACACAGAGGATGCAGGGTTGTATGATTTTGGCATTCTAAGTGAAAGGTCGGGCGAAATGTATTACATATGTCCTTCTCGTGAGGTGCACTAGTAAATACATACATAATAGGTTGTCGTTGTGTATGCTGCACATTCTTTGTCATTCATTAAATTTGATTATACATTGTAGGGAAAAGATCGGTGCAGATACTTCCGTTGGGCAGTCGATCTCCCCCCAACAATTGATTCTTTGAAAGCTGAGATTATGTTACTAACTGTCGAGTGCAAGTCAGTGTGGGGCCAGGCAAAGAACATGAAGGACTGTGTTGAAATTCATCACAACTACGATGATATATACACCCAAAAAAAGTATGAGCATGACGGTGTAGAAAGCTACGTTGCCAGTCTGGAGGAAGAATGTAGTCTTCTTTTAGACATTCCTTCACCCACGGTGACGCCATAACGTTTAATGGCAGAGAACTACATTTAGTTTGGTGTGTCGATTTACATTGTCCAGCATTCGATGTTTTTAACATTACATCTTTCTGAATTCATCCGACATCAACATGCTTTAGTTATTTATCATAATGTTGGTGTATGTTTTATGGAGGGTGTATGTTTTTTCACCGTTATGTTGATAAATGTTAGCTAACACTGAATATGCATTTTATATTCCCTTAATTATGCGATACACACTTACATCTAAAACATATTACTTACAGAATCTGTAATATGGCTGGGCCTCAAAGGACGCCTTCCTTTATGTGGTGTAGGGAGCTTGATATGGTTCTCAGAGGTATGATGAGAAACCAATATGAGTTGGGGAGATGTGTTAATGGAGTATATACTACACAGGCTTGGATGGAGGCATGGCGTCACTTCCGAAACATAACTGGGGAGCCTTACATATCTTTGACTGAGTTGCAGATGAGATGGCAACACATAAGGAGAGAGTTCATAACAGACAATCTTTTTATTTTGGGAGATGTATTGCCTCCCCCGCCATTGGCCGTGCAACGCAACTTCATGACGACTCGTCGCATTTACCCACCTGGCGTTGCTCAATACCCTATTAACACTGATGAGTGAATCAAACTACCACGTTAGACGCCAAAAATAACACATTAACCTGTAATATATTTCCACGACTTTGTAGTTGTTTGTGTTTACCTCGCAACATTTATTTGTATGCAGCTAAGTTTGTTTAGACCTTTTTTTTATGTATTGAATGCATAAATCACGTTCTTACTTGTTTGTAGCTAAGTTTGTTTGGAGCATTTATTTTTATTCAATATTGTCACAGTTATCTTTCTATTATTGATATTTGCTAATACTAAAATTTGATTTATTAACTATAGATGTCATCATCGCGGTCACGGTCAAAGGCAAAGACAGAATTTGAAAAACTGTTGATGTCTCCGTCGAAGATTAAAAAATATGTAGAAGAAAACCTTGTTTGCAAAAAAACATGTTGCGAGCCTCCACGCGATGAGGGCCCAAATGAGAGAGACGAACATGCCAAGGGAACAAGCCAAATGAGGGCCCAAATGTTGCGAACCTTGTTTCCTCCTATTCACCATCTACCGTTGTTGTTCGAGTGGCCAAAAGACGCCAGCAAACAGGAAACAAATCAGGTGTTGGACGAACCCTGTCCTGTGTTGTGGGAAGAGTACGACGAGGCCATGAATTGGGCCAACGAGTACGACGAGGCATGAAGTTGCCTGCTTGATCACCAACTTAGATTGTGTAACTTTGTCGTTGTCTAGGTCCAGGGCAGACCTCGCGTTTCAGTTTGTATGTTACATATGTATTTGCCCGGGAACCAACAAAATATTATCTTTTAATTTATGTGGTATTACGTTCTGCTACAGACATGCTACGCACCTTTGCTACTATTTAATTTAAATATATTAATTATATTATGTATTTGTTATTTAGTATATAATACACCGGCCAACTTCTGCTTAAGCGGCAACACAACTACACATACCTTATTCTTGTTAAAACAGTTCTACAACAGCAGGACAGAATCAGCAGATACTGACTACGTTGCCAAACAAAATCAGACTGAATCCATTCTAGTAGCCAAACAGAACCAGACTGCAATCAGACTCAAATCAGACCAGCTGACCAGAATCAGACTGGGTTGCCAAACAGAATCAGACTGAATCCTGACTAACCCAGTCTAATCCAGTCCAGACTACGAAATCCTAGTTCGTTCCCAAACAGGGGCCTTAGGTCTTACCCATCTAGACTTGTCTATGAGTGTCATACAAAAGGAACAGCCCAAATGAAAGTTACTGAAGCTAGGTTAACAATAAGACAGAATAATCCTTACACGACCATGTTTCCTGTTCCTACATATATACTTCAACGGTTCAACCATTACGTGCACATGTAGCAATTTTTGCGACCAGAGTCACTTTTTAATTACCAGTTTATTCTTTTGGTAGTTATGTTACATTACATCTATAGGGAGAAAGTGTAGCCTGACATATAAAAAATACACATTGGGTAACATAAGGCTACTTTGTGGAGTAATATAACTTACCTCTCTCTCCCTCTCTCTCTCTCTGTATATTTATAATATAATATAATATAAATAAAAATATAAATAGGGTAGCAATCTAGTAAGACACATGCTGTGGTGAGAGCGTGAGAGGCATTTGAATAATATAAATTTATATCTTGTTTTTAACATCCAACCTTATGGATGGAAAGAACATCATTTCATTTACCCTCACACAAAAATTCATTGCAATTAAATACTTTTTACATGTCCATATGCACAATATACACATTTTACATTCAACGATCAGCATTAAACTCAATATTGAGCATTGAAGAGTATTCTCTTATTGCGCATGCAATACAAGTCTATGATGAAATTTTGTGGGAAGGTAAACAATAAGGTATATTTTCAAACCATACGGTTAGACTGTGGAATGTTGATCACTTTGCAAAATTATTCAAATGCCTCTCATGCTCTCACCAAGATATGTTTCTCATTGGATCATTGTCAAATATATATATATATATATATATATATATATATATATATATATATATACCATGCTGGAATACACTCGTGTATTGGAGACCAAATACAATCAAGTCATTTTTTATCATAAAACATTTAATTTAAAAATCTAAACCGTTGATTCTAGCATAATACATATAAAATTTGAGGTCATTTAAACACTTATAGGTTATGCATCTAAAGGCGGAAAAAATGATGCAAGTCAAATTAGTTTTGTTCGTCGATGTTATAGTTCATGGAAGAATCCAAATGAGCTAAAGTTTTGCATGTAGCCTGTATTTGTTATAACAATGAATATTAGTGGTGGATTTGCCAAAAAAATTGTCTAAATATGTGTACACCGCATGAGTGTACAATGCGATCTGTACACTCGAGTGTATTCTAACCTAACTCTCTCTCTATATATATATACACACACACGCACATACACACAAGTATATATGGACATGGACTATGACTACAGTACATTGAGCTCTATGAAGCATGGGCTCTTAACCCAAGCTAAAATAAATAGACAACTCAATATGAAATAACTAATTTGGACTCTCTAACACAACTAAATTACCCAAATAGAATTAAGTACAACTGCACAACAATATATAAAAAAGCCTTAATATAAATAGCTCCACAAGTACACATACGCCTAATGGATAGGGTTAGACACTCTAATAGCCTAGTGGATAAGATCACATGGAGACTTACCTCTTGGGATGGTAAGCTCCTGTCATTCTCGGGAAGACTGGCATTGATCCAATAAGTTCTATTGGCCATTCCCCTCCATAATTTGTCATCTTGCACGGTTCCACTCTTTATCCTTAAGGTGATTGAGAGGAAGATAGCCCAATTCCATTGTGCCTCCAAAGATGGCCATGATAGATGAAATTGGGTCAACTGGGGAAAGATTGGGAGACCCATTGAGGAAGGTGGACTATGATTCCATTGGCTTAGAGATAGATTCATAATACTTCTCATGAAGGTAGTTTGGAATCTTTTGAGAGCCGAATTCGTATGGGTTGAATTTTGTAAGAAGAAACACATGAAGATTGTGTGAGGAACTAGCTTGGATCACCATGATTTCTTAAGAGTAATAGGAGGGCCTCGATCTACAGGAAAAGAGTTTGGGGGGCTTTTCCCCATGTTATGGCGAATAGTAGAGGGGTGGTGGGTGCAAAGGATATACCTTTCTGGACAACACGATGGTTGGATGCTTGCATGGCCAATTGGAAGAGAGATGGTGGTGGACCTAAACCTAACCATTAGAAATCTCATTCATGGGGATGGGAATTGGAATACATACATCCTCAATGGACATGTAAATGAAGAAGGCATAGGGATGATCAAACTGGCCAGGATTGAGATGCCTTGAGAATGATATCCCCATCTAGTGCGCTACAGAGAATTTGACTTTCACCATTCAATCAGCAAGAGGTTGAGAATCGATGCTGCAAACCATTTGAGGCCTTATTGAAACCAGAGTGGATTTGGCATAGCGATTTTCCAGTAAAATATCAACCTTCAGTTGGAAACTATGGGAGAAGGTGATCCCCACTGATTTGTGGATCCGATACTACAAAAATATGATGGCCTCGCATTGTGAATATTGTATATAAAGAAAAGAGGAAACCACATACCACTCTTTCTTGGAAGCGAGACAACAAGATTAGCATGAGAGAGAGTTAAGACTATCTAGACCTTTTTTAGCTTCACGACGAATAGATCAATAAGGGCGACACTTAGATGTATTTGGTTGAAGCCCATTGATCAGAGCTGGCTAGGGGTTGAACGAGGCATATTCCCTCGGGAAGAGGATGAACCATTTGGAGTGAGCGATGTGCAAGTAGATACGAGGGTAAGAGGATGGACAAAATGAGATTCTGGGAGAAAAAATATTTTCAGGACTACAATGCAAAATGTCATTCCCAAAAAATTTGGTGGAACTATTGAGCTGGAATGTAGATGGAAAGAGGGAGGGTTTTCGAATATGATTAGGAGAGAAGGGTTTATATATAAGGAGGTTAGATGGGAGAAGCTAGCTCCTACCCTCCTTAAGCTTAACATCGGGTTAATTGGATGGAAAAAGGCACATAAAAGGTACTAGGGGGAAGGCAATGGTGGGCATCCTGAGGGATAATAAAGGGCTTCTAGTCGGAGGTTTTACGAGTTCATGCTCGAAGAACGACTGCTTGGCGTGTTGCCTGAGGGACTTAGAAGCAATACTAGAGATTCTTTGAGGCATCAACATGGATATTAGATCATGGCGGAGGTAGATAATCCACAAATCATTAGAATTTTAGGCGGAAGGGCCCCCACCCTTCGGAGATACCGAAGGCGTTGTTTAAAAATCCTCTCATTTTTCATGATATGGACATCACCTATAGGCTCGTGTACAAAGAAGCAAATAAGATGACCCACGGACTCGCTGAATATATGGCGCAAGTCTTAGTGGTCAGTATACCTTCAACCAACTGGTAGAGATACCACCACCAATTATAGGGGTATATAGTCTTGAGACTTGGGATATTGCATGCTTTACGAGAGCAAGACATACTAGAAAAAGAGACAAAGAGATACATAGATAGAAAGGCTGAGAAGAGGGCTAATTCGGTGATTCAATTTTGTAGAAAATGGATCGTGCAACAAGCTAGGTAGGTAGTTGCGGTTGGGAAATACGGGCACAGAGTATGGCAACGGAAACAAATTTTTTTCTATCCGTATTCCCATAACAACAAGATCGCGTCAACTACTATGATATAGGAAGGATGGTTTTAACGAGTTACACCTGGTCCTGGAGTAAGTCCAGCGACAAAACTCGCTTCTTTGCAACTGCTGACAATATTGTTTATTCATCTAAGTTTGTAGAAGCTATGAATTGGTCACTGAACAGTTCATTTTGTGCTCCATTAATTTACTTTTTTTTTCCTTTCTCTAAGCCAATCCACCCCCTCCTTTTTTTCCCTTTAAACATTTCTCTTGGGGAAAAATTAAGGCTGATTTTCCATTTACAGTGCGTCATTGCAGACTTATGCCCGTGACGACACATCAGTGGGTTCGTGGATGATGGGGCTTCATGCGACCAATGTTGATGGGGCTTCATTACAATATATTGAAGGTTTCTTTCACAACAATTTCTTTATGTTGCTAAGAAAAAATAGAAAATAAGATCAACAATCACAAGAGACAAGGATTTATGAAGAAAACCCTTTGAGAATAAGCGAAAAAACAAGGGAAGAGACCACCCTAAACCAATGACGACATGCATATTAATACTTTTCTCATCTCATAAACAAAGGGGAGGCATTCCAATATATTGGGAAAGAATGCAGAGCGGATCCACCTCTAACATCCATGTACCACAACCAAAAAAACAAAACATAATAGTGAATGGCCCACCTCTCAGGCCTATCTACAAACATACATAGTTAACCGGGCAATAGCTACTTGACATACATGACTAATCTAATTAAGCATGACAATTCAAGGTTAATAGAGAAATGCCCCCTTCTCATACACTAGGCACCCATTTTATAACAAGTTTCAAATATGCTGCAATTGGTTACCTCGAGGGAGATCATATTGTGCAAGGTGTAGTGCCCATATATGAAAGCCCAACTTGGGGAGAAGTTCCCCAAGAACTTGAGACCTTTCAAACACATAGAATACCTTATATCACCTTGTGAAGGTGCGACACGAGACGGGTAGATAAATTAAGGGCCGATACAACACATTGGTGGTGCAAAACACAAGAAATACTCTTGACTACAAAATCCATAATATTTCATCCCGAAAGGAATTAAACTTAAAACCACCTTGTTAGTACCATGGTGCAACCACCACTATGTTAAACCCTTTCCGGTGTGCTACTGTATATACTTTTATACAAAGAGGATTCTAAAATACAAAAGATAGATACTCACTACGAGCATTTTCAAGAGTCAAAAGAAGTATATAAAACTTGGTTTAACATATTGAGCCTCAATTTTATACACAAAAATGTTGGGTGCCCCAGACAATAGCAGTGACCTTGCTCATCTCTAATTTTCCATTCACATTAATTATAAGTTTTTTAGCTTCTATTCTAGTTGTGTGGATGATATATGTGTCTTCACAAGAAATTTGCAAGATATTCCTAAAAGAGTCATCATTCTTACAACTGCTAGTTATGGAATTTTGATCAAACAATCTAATCTCCAGCAGAACAATACAGTTGATCACAAATAAAATTGATATGTTTAAGGTGTCAATCATTATCATAGTGCTGCTGTATTGATGAAAACTATGGCATACTGGTGAAAAGCTGAAGGAGAAGGGGTCAAGCAGACTGCTTAGCAGTGAGGCTTCAGATAAACTGCAAGGGAGACGGGCGGGCATACTAACCTTTGGAATTAGTGTGTCATCCTCATCAAGTATATAAGCCAAACCACCAGTCATGCCAGCAGCAACATTTCTTCCAACCCTATAGATTTCACAAACAATAATAAAGTTGACTAAATAATTACTGGAACAAAGTGCATACAAATTGAGAATACTCACTTCCCAATGACTACTACACAACCACCAGTCATATATTCACAGCAATGGTCCCCAGTTCCTTCGACCACAGCTTCAGCAAGGGAATTTCTAACAGCAAATCGCTCCCCAGCTTTACCTCTAACATAAACCTGACCTCCGGTTGCCCCATACAAGCAAGTGTTCCCTACTATTGCTGAATCTTCAGGGCAAAAACCAACATTTTCTACGGGGGTTACCACCAATTCCCCACCAGCCATACCCTAAAATAGACGATATTTACAAATTAGATACGCGGAAGTAATGGCAAAGGAATTGAGTGCAAATACCTTGCCAACATAGTCGTTGGCTTCCCCCACTAGTCTGATATTCATTCCAGGGGTAAGAAAGCAGCCAAAAGATTGCCCCGCGCTACCAGTGAACCTGAATAAGGAACATATTATCATACAATAACAAGGAATGCATAATGTTGCAAAGACAAGCACATATTAATAGCATGCATTTTAATGAATATTAGATATATCAAACATGTTATAAGGGGCGCAATGTGCATTCAAGATCCAGGCTTACGTTATATTTAACTGCCCGGCAAACCCGGTATCACCATATTTCTTTGCAATTACACCAGCTATACGGCCACAAACTGCTCGATCAACATTATATATCTTGATCACTTTGTGGATCTCCTTTTCGTGGTCAATCGCATCAACTATCTGTTATATGACAGAAAAGAATTAGAGATTTGGACAAAAATTGCACGGCAGAGAGCTGAACTGTCCTTTTTAATGTTTATGGATCAAATTTGCCAACTTTATGCAATTAAAGTGAAAAAATTACACAAGAAAAACTCTATGCAAGGCAAACACTTCGTAATAAGATACACCAGCAGTGTTTTCTATGTTTTCTTGATAAGCGTTACATAGATATAGTTATTGAACATAATAGGGGACATGTGGAGCCAAAACTAATTCCTGAAAATGAAGAGTATGTGCCTTCAAAGCAATAGTCTAAGGGCAGTGTTTTGAAAAGCGGTCTACGCGCCCGCCCAAGCGGCTAAGTGGCCCAACCGCCTGGTTCAGGCCTTGAACGGCCGCTCAAGCAGCAGCCCATTAAGGGGACGTTTGATTTCCAGGATTGAACTGGAGTTAGAAAAATCCGGTACTAATCAAGTGCAGGATCCTGCTTCTCCAGAATTTCAAAAATTCAGAGAAGTTTGTGTTTACGTTTGGCTAGCTGTATTAGAAAAAATGTGAAACGGTCAGAGCCCCAGCAGCATGGTAATAAAAAACCCGCCTTGAGGCTCTCGAGGCTTACGCCTCTTGGTGAGGCTATCCCAAATGTGCCTCGAGACTTACGCCTCAGTGTCCTAGACTGAGGCTTACGCCTCACATTGATTGAGGCCCGCCTCAAAGCACTGAGGCTCTGAGGCTTAGCTGAGGCGCACACCTCAATTCTAGATGAAAAAGTCTTATGTTAACCATCAAGTTGTGTACTTTTAAGATTATTACAAACAGTTTCTTCAAAAAAAGTCTTTTAGTTCTTATAATTACTTTATTATTTTTATTAATGAACATTAAATCATCATTATCTAAGTTACAATTTTCAATCTTCATTGTTAAATTTATCATTGTTTGCTACCATATTATTCACTATATTCATGAATTTCACATCATTGTTAACTAACTTTGGTTTCTTGTTCCTACTAATTCAAAATTCTCTCCTGTAGTTTTTCTGTCATTGACATCTTTTATTTTAATAGCATAAAGAATTGATATCTCATTATTTTTCTACATATTTA
This sequence comes from Alisma plantago-aquatica, assembly GCA_963693085.1. Taxonomy (NCBI): domain Eukaryota; kingdom Viridiplantae; phylum Streptophyta; class Magnoliopsida; order Alismatales; family Alismataceae; genus Alisma; species Alisma plantago-aquatica. The sequence continues at coordinate 505,672,950 of OY856411.1, read as the reverse complement.
TTTTAGCGTTGTGGTGAGTCTTTAGTCTATATTATCACTACTAAGTTTCACAATTAATTTCTATTTCACTTGCTTGTGCTTGTACATACCTATTTTTGTTATACACATGCATATACATAACATATATATATATATATATATATATATAGAGAGAGAGAGAGAGAGAGTAGAGCTAGAATACACTCAAGTAGTTTTTCATGATGCAATATTTTTTTTAAAAATATAATCCGTTGATCTTCTTAAACATCTCGTGAACAACTCATACGCAAAATTTGAGCACATTTGGATATGTATAGCTCATGTTATGAAGACCGCAAAAATTATGCATTTCAAATTAGTTTCGCGCGTCGATTTTGTTGCCTTTGGATGAGTGACTTACACTCATCCAAATGGGCTCAAAATTTGTATGTAGCCTAGTTATAGTATGACGGTGAAGATCAACGGTTTACATTTTGCAAAAAATAGTCTTGATATGCAAACACACTTGAGTGTATTCGTGCGATCCGTACACTCGAGTGTATTCTAGCCTGACTATATATATATATATATATATATATATATATATATATATATATATATATTTATATATATATATATATATATACACAATTACATGTATTAATTCATTTTTGTTACCATCTCATACATATTTTGAGGCTTACGCCTTGCCTCACTGAGAAAAAAAAACGCCTCGTTACGCCTCACGCATTTTTCAACCTTGCCCAGCAGCCGAAGCTGAAAAAGGCAACTTGCCGCTCATGACAGGAAGGCGGATGCGAGATAAGCCGGGCGCCTAGCTAGATAGCGGCGTTCGACGTTTTTGAAATGAAACTCTTAATCCTGCAGTCCTTTGATTACTAAAAACCCTGCATTTCTTACTTTTTACAAATGCAGCTAATCAGACGTAGATTTTACTTTAATGGATCCATGAATGCAATCCAACCGGGGAATATACGGGAAAGCAAACATGCCCTAAGCGGCCGCCTGAGACCCGCCAAACCTGCCTATGTGCCTGCCTGGATGGCTGCTTTAGGCGCCCGCTTTTGGCCGCCTATTTTCTGGGGGTTGGATTTTATGTATTGTTGCTTTTTTTTTTGTTCCTTTTTTTTTTGTAGTCAAATGTTGTTGCTGCTACTATATGCTGACTTTCTATATGTGCATGACTTACTAAATGTGCATGTAATACATTATACAATACTATAAGTCTCTAATAGTATATAATACGTTGCTCTGTACATTGTAAAATATGAAACATCTACTGTATTATACATTCTATAATACATTAATACATACATTATATATCTAGTTATATATTGCATAGTGTATTTCTGTATAATATGAAACATTTACTGTATTATACATTCTATAATATAGTACATACATTATATATCTAGTTATCTATTGTATACTGTATTTCTGTACCTTCCTACCTTATATAATACATTAATGCATTCTATAGTACAACATATATTCTACTGTTTACTGGATAATAATAAATTATATAAAACATTGTATATATTCTATTGTTTACAGCATAATGTACATTAATACATTATATATTTCTCTACTGCTTACTGCATTTTAGTATATAAAGTTATAAATATATTTACTACAACAACAGTAATCTATTTGGGTATTACAGTTGTGTCAAAAACTAATTGGGTGTCTATAAGTATAAAATTTCCTTATAAATATTACTTATATACAAATATGTATATTTTCTATTATATTAAATAAGAATTTAAGTACCCACTTTTTAAAAAAGTGCCCACCTGAGCGCCCGCCTGGCGCTCAAGCGGCCACAAGGTGATGTTTGCACGCCTCCCGCTTCCCGTTTTCTAAAACATTGTCTAAGGGTGCTACCATTTAACAATTTCCATCTATTTGGAATCCTTCATAGCCTCAATACAAGAACCAAGATAATAATATGTTGCAAAAAGGAGAAGAAGACGAGTATGTAGCTCATAAACCAAACACATTTGAAGAGGATAACCCCATATGAACAACGGATACAGATAAAAGACACATGTACAGACACGGGATACTGATTTTAGAAAATTTAGGATACAAGTACGACGTGGATACAATAAAAATATATTTTAAATTTAAATAGATAGCTTTTTTATTCATAAAAACGCAAATTAAAATTATCTAATTTTTATTCAAAGATAAATATAAATGAAAACAGATCTTCTTGGATATGACATATTTTGATCTTTGTAGATCTCATGAGAAACTGCTACATTTCTCTTCGGTGTCCTATAGTGACTTTTGGGAAAAATTTGATCCCATAGCATGGAATCTTTGGCAAGCGTGCTTTTTCCCTAGTATATGCCCTAGTATAAGATCCTCTGTGCTCTTTGTTAACATTTGGGCATATAAAGATTTAGTTCAAGGGGGTAGAGGGACATGACTCACATGAAAGAACCTAAGAACTAGTCAACAAAAAGATCTGGGAATTTTGACGAGAGTGAGACTGTAAGAGCTATTCTTAGCAGCAACATACAAAATATCGAATTAGCCTCATTATGGTTCAAAATAATAACAACAAGCACTCTAATGAATTGATATCACCAACTTAATAGGGCCCTTGTCATACATTTGATCTATAGTCTAGAAGGGGTTTATTTTAATAACAACTAAGTTTGTAAGACAGTGCATATATCGATTTATAATTAACAATCAACTTGATTTCGTTGTAGTTTGAAGTTCTAATTTTAATTTATAAGCCAAAGTTCCAGAAAAAAACTGAACTACCATTAAGTTACCAGAATGGTCTAAAGAATTCTAGGAAGCACGGTCATGGACACGGATATAGACACGAACACGGACACGGGACACGGCAGTTTCCAAAAATATGACACAAACACGACACTGGACATGACAAATATATAAATAATATATTATAACATATTATGACATATAATATGCTATATGTATAAACACATAAAATGATATAAATAGATTATCCACAAGGGGCAATCACCATGAAATCCAACAGGTAGTTGAGATATAACATCATATCCACAAGTCACAATATCTAGTAAAGCACAACGTATATCAAGATGTTTGATTATGTTATTGCTGCAGTATTTCGTGGAATCATGAAAATAAAAACAACAGAATTTTGGGGCAATAGTTTTTGTGTTAGTGGAGGTAATGGTGAACAAGATTTATTATCAAGATGAAGGAGAGGGGGTGAGGAAGCGGGTGGTGAAGTAATGGTGTCCTAGAGATTGAGAGGGAAGAAAAGGAGGGGGAATACATTGGAGAGCTACTGATGATGGAGGGGCAAGAGAAGAGGAGGGAATATGGAGATGTAGAGAAGTAAGAAAAAGAGCAGGTGTACGGAGGACAACATTGTGCTACTTTTGTCTGGAGGAGCAAGAAGAAGAATAGGGGTAGGAGTGGCAAGAGAAGGTAGATGGAGATGTGGAGGACTAACATGAATAAGAGGGGGTTGGGAAGTAGTGTTGCGGTTGCTGCCACATTCAAATTAAAAAAAGAGGAGGGACAAGAATGAGAAGAGGATGAAGAGGGGGAGAAGGAAAAGTAGATGAGGGAGAAGCAATCATCGAGGAGCAGGAAAAAGAGGAGGTCAAGGAACATTTTTGCAGCTACTACAACTTTTTAGTAGGAAAATGTGGTTTGAGATGTTAGTAGGGAGAAACAGACATTGAGGCTTGCCTATAGCAGCTGAAGGTTAACCACCTGATGTTAGTAGGGCAAGAGTGATGGGAGGATAGGAGGCAGGCATTTGGAAAAGACTTTTTTCTCATATGCTTATGCTTAAGTGGGTTGGGATGGCGTGTATTGGATGTGTCTACGGAGTGTCCAAGCCGTTTCCGACATTGTAATAAAAAAAATTCAAAGTTGACCTGGCAGAGGCGTGTCCACCGCGTGTCCAAGGTGTGTCCATGTTGGACACGTGCGGGGCACAGACACGACAGCATCCGAGAAGTGTCCATTCTTCCTAGAAAGAATTTGATACTAACAATACGTTACTACAAGTAGGTTACCAACAAGAAGTACCGATAAGTTATTTTCAGTAACAAGCTATAGAATGTCTTTTTGGCTTATATAACAGTGTTGTCGAGATCCATAATTACCATACACTGATTTTCATGGCAGTCCCAAAACTCTCAAGTTTTATTTGAGAGCCAAGAACGAAAAAACTATAACAAATACAAAACTAACAGTAATGTTAAAGTGTCTATATTAGTCTATTAGTTAAATAGGCTAATTAGTTTAGTGGGCCTTTATCTTCCGGCCCGTCTAGTTTAGATTACTTGGGTCCTAAGTAATAGGGCGTCTCTCCTCTCTATATAAAGGAGAGGTCGTCAGTCTTTGTATCACAATCTATTCTATTCAAGCAATCTTATATTTTAACAAGAAGTACCGATAAGTTATTTTCAGTAACAAGCTATAGAATGTCTTTTTGGCTTATATAACAGTGTTGTCGAGATCCATAATTACCATACACTGATTTTCATGGTAGTCCCAAAACTCTCAAGTTTTATTTGAGAGCCAAGAACGAAAAAACTATAACAAATACAAAACTAACAGTAACAATAGGCTCTTAACGACAAATTAAATTAGATTTGTGTACTCTATATAAATGGGTCGGGCCGTATCCACGAAGTATCCAATATGTATAAAAAAAGTATCCATTCTTTTAAAAGTGAAAACAAACCTAGATACGTCTGGAGAAGTATCCAATACATATCCAAGTGTATCCAAGGAGTACTCGTATCCAATTCGTATCTAGTACGAGTACGACACCTGTATTGAAGTATCCGTACTTCATAGATAACCCCTTGAAAGATGACCTTTGTTTTGGAAACAATAAGATCCAAAATGGCCAAAAAGACCTTAACCTTATTAATGGAGGTATTATTATAAATAAATACCTTCCTATTCTAGTCTTTATGTATTTTCATATGTTTTCCACTTAGGCCTTGTTTGGTAGGGTGTAGAATGGAAGTATGGAGTTCAAATGTAATAGTTTTCAGTTTAGAATTTGTGGTAGGGAGTACTGCAGTGTAATTAGTTGAATTTGAAGTGCACCAAACTGCATCATTAAACCCAAAATCCAGGAAAATGTACTGCATCCGAAATGGGCGTGATCAGGTGCAGTTTGCTTCTTTATGCACAACTGTAATTGACAGCCTGGTACGATAAAAAAAAGCCTCTCTCACTGCACATCCCACCCTCCTCATGCAACATGTGTGGCATTGGACCACTCAGCAAGCTGTATGTATGTGATTATCACAGCGGCAACACCACTAACTTGCTATAGTACATTTTTTTTGTGGCTCTAGAGATAAATCTTATTCCTCCCGCTCTCTAGTACAGGTAAACATATTGTGCAGATTTACAGCATTGCTCGTAGTGAGCCAACTAGGATAAGCAGAGGTGAAAGAAAGAAAGCTACTACTTGCTTGTGTATACTTAGCGAGCTCTTCAGCAATTTGATTATTCTCCCTGTTGATATGGTAGATCTCCATGTCCATATGATCCGTCATCATGGTTTTGACCCTACTCACATAGGGTTTATATTTGTTGATAGCAGTGTACTCCTGTTTGATCAATGAGACTGTCTGTGTTGAATCTGTGCAAAGAGCAGCGCGTCCCCTACCGCAGATCACCGTGGACTCCAACCCATAGATAATGGCTTGGAATGCAGCTTCCAGAGCGTCAGTATTAACACTTTGCCTGCCACCTCCAGTGAGACAGATTCCGCCTTGTCTATTATATGAAATCCCAAACCTGTTGGAGAGGTCTGAGATTTGAAAGAGGGGTTGACTAGAATAAAATAGTCGAGGTTGGAAATGTTGATAAGGGCAGTGGAAGATGTGAAAGAAGGCTTTGTTATTTTGGCAAGAGTACTTTGCACCTCATTGATGGTTGTGGCTCTTGTACGAATGAACTTAGCCATGATAGATGTAGGCTTCAGAACTCTTGTGTGGATTTGCTCATTACGGCTTTGCCAGATGTGCGAGCAAGCTACTTGGGGGATCGGATGATGCATCATGAATGGATTAGTTGGTTTAATAATGGACGAAATCCAGGGGTCTTCATCCATATTGAAGAAATTAGTGTTCGAACCAAGCTCGAGCCAGACAAGTTTGGAGAATGGACAGTCACGCAAAGCATGCAGAATACTGTCCTGAGCATTGTTGCACAACTGGCATAGACCGTTGATGTCGAGGTGGCGGCGACGCTTTTCAATGTTAGTAAGAAGAGGTTTATGTTGTAGGAGCCAGAGAAATACTTTCAACCTTGTGGGAGTTTCCATCGCCAAATTTCCTTCCACATTCCAGGTAATTGCTTCTCTTTGTGTTCTCGGATCCAGCGATAGGCTGATCTGGACGATAGCCTTCCGTTTTGTTCCTTAGGCCAAGCCCATAGGTCATCTCCATAGGAGTCTTATGGAGGAGGCAGAGAGTGTATCTTGTCCCAGGAGATAGCAGGAAGGAACTGGTTGATGAAACCCCAGTCCCACCTTCCCTGACCTAGGCTCATAGAGCTAACTTGAAGAGAATCCAAATCAGACGGGATGGTAAAGTTGGGTTGTAAATCAAGTATGGATTTGCCATGAAGCCACTTGTCGGTCCAAACATTTGTAGATCTACCATTGTTCACCACCTTGTAACAGAGGTCTTGAATAACTGGGAGATGCTTTTTGATGAACTGCCATGCAGGAGATCTGTGGTGTTTCGCAATGACACCATTACAAATATATTTTTCTTTCATTATTTGAACCCATGTCCTGGCGGGTTGATTAAGAAACGACCAGACATTTTTTAGGAGAGCTTGATTTTGGTCCCTAGCATCTTTAATACCTAGGCCCCCAATATCTTTGATACTTGTAACCTTTTTCCAAGGTACCAGAGACAGCTTCCGCTGCTCCCAATTGTCTGTCCAGAGAAAACGGCAGACATGCTTGTTTATGTCATCACATAGAGTTGGAGAAAGAAGAACTGATTGCATAGTGTAGCAAGGGATAGCTTGGAGTATCAATTTAGTTAAAGTGATTTGTCCAGCTAGAGAAAGGTGACACATGGTCCAGCTATTCATCCAGGAACAAATGTTAGAGATGATGTATGCATGGGTGTCCTTGTTAACCCGTTGATGCAATATAGGAACTCCCAAGTACTTCCCAAGGTCAAGCATGTAAGGGATCCTGAGTTTCCTGCTGATAGTGCGAATCAAAGGCCTAGGAGTGTTCGAGCTGAAGAAACATTTCAATTTATCAAGTGAGATCGCCTGACCAGATACATTGGCGAATCTATCTAGTATGTCTAGAATGATCTTGGCCTAATGGATTGAAGCTTCGCCCATAAGGAGGATGTCATCGGCGAAAAGCACATGGGAAAGCTTAGTGCCTCCTCTTGATAAAATCATAGGTTTCCAACTACCGTCGGTCAATACAAGGGAGATAGCCTGACTGAGACGTTCCATGCAAAGAACGAATACATAGAGACTAATTGGATTGCCTTGTCTGACGCCTCTCAAGGCTTTGAATGTCGTCAGGGGTGTACCTTCCCAAAGAATTGATGTGGAGCCTGTGGTGATAATTTGCATGATCAAGTGACATTTTATCAGGGTTAAAGTATCATTAATAAATTCCCACGACATGCGATCAAATACCTTAGAGAGGTCTAGTTTGATGCACATCCTATGTTTCTTTGTGATTTTGGACTTCATGGAATGGATAACCTCTTGCACTAAGAGGATGTTGTCACTAATAAGCCTTCCAGGAATGAAGGCCAACTGAGAAGGAGAAATCCAATCATTTAGAAAGGGGCTTGATGCGTTCTACTAAGACTTTAGAGATAAGCTTGAAGCAACCATTGTTAAGAGAGATAGGCCTTAGATCATTACAACTTTCTGGAGATTTTACTTTCGGGATTAGAACCATAAGAGAATCAGCCATTGAATCTTCAATTATTTCAGACGAAAATGTGTTGTTGAAGGTGTGAACAATAGAGCAGCCAATAGAGTTCCAGTTGTTCTGTAGGAAGTCGTTGTAAACGCCATCAGGTCCTGGCGCCTTCGACGACGACATGAGAAATATAGTCTTCTTTATCTCTTCAGCAGTCGGGGTACATCAATCGAAAAGCGTCTGGCGATAGAGGGGGGAAGACGCCTGGATAGTCAGCTAGCATTGTGGGGTCAGGAGATGCAGTAGAAGTGAGCAGGCTCGAGAAGTAGTTGAGGACAAGTGACTGAACTTCATAACGGCAAGTCACCCAGTTTCCATTGTTGTCCTTCAAGCGGGTGATCTTGTTATGATGGCGGCGGGCGTTGACATACGAATGAAATTTTTTTGTATTGTATTCTCAACAAAATGTCCTTCATTCAACCAGTCGATATGTGCTTTTTGTTTCCCATCAGCCTCTTCTCTAAGGAGAAGTTTGTTGTATTGTTCCTGAAGGGTAATAGAATTGTCAGTTGAATGAAGGACATTTTGTTGAGAAGCTACCTAGGATTGGTTAATGCGCCTGAGCAAGGAGTTCTTTTCTTTATAATGTTGATTTACACGTTTCTAATCCCAAGCCATCACAGTGGCCAGGAACTTGCGAAGAGCTGCTAGGAAATGAGTTTGGGCGTCCCACTTTGGTATGATATCCTTGTGAAAGGAGGGCGTGAAGTTCCAGCTAGCTTTGGTACGGAAGACGTGCTTTCTCTTCGCTCTCCTGCTCCAGTCGGTCATGAGGAGAGGGTTGTGGTCAGAGTCGACTCGTGGGAGGATTGTTATTGTAGCATCGGGGTGGAGGTTGAGCCATTCACCATTGATGAGCGCCCTGTCCAGGCGTTCCTGTAAGCGACCATGTCGGAAGGTGAAGAATTGTCCATGACTCCAGGCATCAGACAACCCTGAGTTCAAGAGGCAGTCATGAAAAAGGGAAGAGGCATGCCTGTCAAAATAGTTGTTGCCCATCTTCTCAGAGGGGTCAAGGAGGGTATTGAAATCTCCCATAACAATCCATGCTTTGGAGATGTAAGTAGACATTTCTTCTAATTCTGTTCCAGAGAAATTTCCTTTTTGTAGGGTTTGGGCTTGCATACACGATGGTGAGATACCAAGTTGTCAACAAGGCAGTGTATATACTGGCGATGGTTAGATATGATATCAATGTTGCAGCGACGATTGTCCCATAGCAACCAGATACCCCCAGAAAAATTGATAGCTTCCACCCTATGGGAGGAGGGAAAACCAACTTTACTAATGAATCTATCAGCAACTCTACCGCTACATCTAGGTTCGATGATAGCAAAAAGATGCAGATTATGAACAAGTTTCAAATCCTTCATAAGCCTAATCTTGTTATCAGAACAGACACCTTGGATATTCCAACAATAGAGCTTCATTAATTAACAACTGGGTAGGGGGGTGGGTAGTTAATTAATAGCGGCGCACAGTCCCACCGCTTGTGTGTCCTCTTCATCACCAGTATTCATGGAAGTGTCGCCCTGATCAGTCTCCTCGTGCACTGGAAATTCTAATGATCGGGCAATATTACGAGATTCGACGTCTCCTTTGTTTGGAATGTCAGATTGAGGGGGTTGCTCGAAGAGTTGACCCTTCTTCCTCACTCTTTCAGGGCTCTGGACAGACTAATAAACAATCTTTCTATTTCGCAGTATGACGAAGCCGCTACCTCCTTGACCTTGTCGAAGGAAGGTAGTACGCTGCTTGGCATGCTCACCACTTGCAACAACATTGAAAACTGGGATATCATGAGGTCCACTAGGTTTTGTCCTACCGGCGCAGGTTTCATCCTCGCAAAGGACAACGAATGTGTTTGTTTGGGATGTCGCTACCTTAGATGAGGTTGCATCTTTTTCTTTTGTCTTCCCGTTCTGAGAACCAGCATTCTGTTTTCTTGCCGCCATCTTCTTTTTCCTGCTCATGGCCGTTTCCCATTCACCTTCATCACCGGAAACCTCACTACCTGAGATGGGTATAGCCCCCTTCCCTTCCTGATTTGTGTTGACTACCTTCGTGGAAGGTTTCTTGGATCCTTGCAACTGTTGTTGAGGTTTACGCCTCTCTGGCTTTTGGGCATGAATTGCCATAGTAGGGCACTACTGGTAAGGGAACAGGTGTTGAGGAAGAAGCCTCATTAGACTGCTGATTGACAAACTTGCATTCAGTGTCGGAATGACCCAACCTCCCTCACTTCATGCATACAGAGGGTAGGTTTTCGTATTGCAAACGAAAGTGCTCGTTGTTGATGAAAACCGCAGGGAGGAGGGGCTTGGATGTCTCGACTTCCACATCGATTCTTGTGAATTTCCCTCGGTTACCTTGGGAGGTGTTTGAGTCAATTTTGATTGTCTTGCCCACAAGATTGCCAATGCTCTGGAGAAGTTGGTTCTGGTATAGGAATATGGGGAGATCTGGAATTCTGGCCCAGATGACCAGCTTCCTGGGAATAGGATCAGAAGGACGAAATGAGGGGGACCATGATTGCACCGATAGATAATTCCCGAAGACAGTCCAAGGGCCGCCTGTCATTGCAACGACGTAGTCCTCCTTGTTAGCAAATTGAACAATGTAGTAACCTTGATCTAGATCAATAACCCTGAAGGATTCCGAAGGGTGCCACAGGCTGTGGATCTTGTTAACAAGGGTCTGGAAGTCGAGATTGACGCCTATGGCTTTAACCACGACAGCATGCTTCCACGGTTCGATTAACGGTTGCATGACTTCACTTCTTACCATGATCGCCGGGAAGACACAGAGACATCCACTGAGATGTCACTTTCCTTGAGAAGATCTGGGGATACTGGGTTCAAGTAGGTAAGCATCCCTCCTGACCTATCAGTCGTTGCTTCTTTATAAGAGGGTTTCGATTGATCTTGAACTGTGCCCATATTCACATCCTCCGAGGGATGAGATGGAGTATCAGTAGTTTTTCCGTTCTCCTCATTGACTTCCGAGTATGAAGCTGTCTCCGGTAGTCGATTCTGATGGGAGAAACCCCTGCCACCGAGGCCTCTTCCCTGGCCGCCACCAGCGCCGCCGGAGCCTCTTCCGAACCCTAACGAAGCCATTGTTCCTGCATAACTTGCTATAGTACATGATTATAACAAAGGCAACTATAGTGAACCACTTAAAATTGATACAAACCAAGTCTGTACCAAACAGCTGAAGTTAAACTCCTAGAGTTTCAAGTATATCCTACCAAATAACATTTATATAATTCCAAATATGAACATATAATTTTATGCTTCTAAAAACACCTAATTTACTCCTACTACGCCCTACCAAACAGACCCTTATTCCCCCCAAACTGTAGAGGGCATCTAATGTAGAAGAAACAGTAGACATTATGTGCATGATGCGCTGCACCCACCTTTACATGGCATTGCAATCAAATTTAATCACTGGATATGTGGGTTTACGGGCTCACAGGCTTCCGTTCTGCCAACCTCTCACACTTGCCAACCCTCTCTCTTGCATTCTTCTTCTTCTTCTTCTTATTTGGGTGTATACTGTACTGGATTTCTGCTTTTGATCCTAGATGCGAGCTCTGGCTCTGTTCTTTGTGTTTTCTGGTTGAACGAACATAAGGGTGAGTGATTTACTGGTTTATGCTTGTATTTTTTGAGGCTGTCATGGTGGTTTGGGCATACTCATGAATATACACTTTTGTTTCATCAGCCCAACACAAATTCTCCATGGTGGACCTAGGCCACGTAACCACACACCGTTGGAAAACTGGGATCACTGGACCAGTGCCGGTTTGCATTTTAATTTTCTAGATCATGTATTATATTCGTTATTTTTTCTGATTGATAGTATATTTGAAAACTCTGTCAAATTATTCTGACATCAAATAAAACATACAATTGTGTATTGAAAAGGAAAATTAATGAGAAATCTTATCAATTAGGGTCAAACCCTTATTTGCAGTCTTATATTCTTATTTCTTATTTCACTTATGTGATTGTCCGTTTATTACTTAGGGATCTATGTAATTCCACCATACTCCTATATATAGGAGACCATGTAATTACTTATAGACTAATGAGAAATCACATCATTAATCTTCACATATGCTATCCCAAGGAAGGAAGAAACATGATTGCCTCTTCTCATTAAGTGCCAACAAAGCCATAAGCCTCAATACACATTGAATTGTATTTTAACAACCTTTTTGAGTGACTGTTAAAGGTGATAGTATCATATGTGCAATGATGCTTTGTTGAAAATTTCACTCCTAAATCCCAAGGCCAACTCCATAAACTGATTGGGATCTATAGACTTAAAATCTATCAAAATTCAGCAATCTTATAATTGTTGGAACCCACTTCTTAGCTATCAAACAAGATTCCGAGCAGTCTTCTATCAAGGTAAGACCAAAGAGAAAAGATGTTGTAGATGAAGAAAATATCCAGGCCATATGCCCCCAAATGTAACATGATTTAGCTTTTCGTCAAATTAAATCATCATCATCATCATCATCAACTAAGCCTCAATCCCAACTATGTTGGGGTCGGCTACATGGATGCATTCTTTTCCATTCATCTCTATCATGGGTCATATTCGGGTTGAGATGTAGAGATTCAAAATCTCTCTTTATAAGCTATTCCCATGTTAATTTAGGTCTTTCTCTTCTTCTATTAACTGTCCTTGCCTCAATAGTATTGCTTCGTATAGGCGCATTAGTCGGTCTGCGTTGCACGTGTCCATACCATCTGAGTCGGCCCTCGCGCAACTTGTCCCCAATGCCCGCCACCCCCACTTTATTCCTGATATAGTCATTTCTCAGGTGATCTTTTCTTGTCTTCCCACACATCCATCTCAACATACGCATTTCAGCCACGTTCATCTTGTTGAGTCTTTATTTCTTCACTGCCCAACATTCACTCCCATAGAGCATGGCTGGCCGTATAGCTGTTTTATAAAACTTGCCTTTTAGTCTGAGAGGGATCTTCTGATCACATAATACTCCAGTTGCCCAACCATCCTGCAGTGATCCTATGACAAATGTCATTTTGGACGTCACCATATGTTTGAATGATAGAGCCCAAGTAATGAAATTTATCACATTTTGATATATCTACTCCGTCCAACTTGGCTCCACCATTCACACTGCGTGATTGGCTGAAATTGCAATGCATATACTCAGTTTTGCTCCTACTAATCATCAATCCATTTGATTCCAGTGCCTTTCTCCAAAGTTCAACTTTATCATTCAAACCATCTTTAGTTTTGTCAATCAATACAATATCATCAACAAATAACATACACCAAGGAACATCATCCTGAACATTCTTTGTCAACTCATTCATAACAAGAACGAACAGATATGGGCTGAGTGTGGATCCTTGGTGTACCCCAACTGTGATGGGAAATGTTGGTGTCTCACCTCCAGGAGTCTTCACACTTGCAGTAGAGCTACCATACATGTCTTTAATCAAGTCAATGTATCGGATTGACACACCCTTTTTCCTCAAAACCATCCACAACACTTCTCTGGGTACTCAATCATAAACCTTTTCCAAATCGATAAAAACCATGTGAAGATCTCTTTTTCTTTCCCTATACTTCTCCTTTTCGTCAAATTAGATATGAATAAAGTTTTGATAGATTACAATTACAACTTATAGGCAGCCTCAAACTCAGGCATTTTTCTAATTATGTTAAGTAGCCAAGCTCTACATTAGAACCCATCATTACAGAATTATGTTAAGCTAAAATACAAGTTAAGTCTGAATTAACTAGCAGATCAGTACAAAAGGTGTTTGAATTGTGGTTAAGCTGATTTTCTATGCAAATAGTTAGTAGTTCACAATATGTATACTGTAGCTTGAAAAAGGGCCACATGTGTGTATGTGAATTAAAGGGTGCAGTTGCACATGTTACAATATGGGATCTTCTTTTCTGACTTTCCAAGTGGATTATCCATTCCATATTAGCTAAGCCCCAAAGAGGCCAATAAGAAGAGTTCACCTAGGTTTAACATAGTATATGGATCAATGAGCCATGCTTATTATCTAAGTTAACAACTATATCAAAACATTGGCTGATATGCATGGTATAAGAAAGTAAATACAAAGAAAATATAGATTAGAATTCTAATGTACAGCTTAAATAATCTTCAGAGCAAGGCATTATTGGAACCCGTTGATGCAATTTGGATAGACAACTGAGTATTGATATAGTTCTAGTCCGACACATTATCTATAATAAAACAATTTGGACCTTTATGAAATGAATATCATCGAGATTTAAATAGAAGAAAAGAACTATAAATGTATAACCTCAGGATCAGAAAGTAAAATGTCATCCAAAACTGGTCCATTAGAGTGAGCTTCTTGATGTCTTATATCACTGCTGCCCCACTTTGGCAGGCCAACACTCTGTACAAAACAAGATGATATCAGTTACAGAAAAATATCAGAGCTTTATCTTTTCACGCGGAAGAGATACAAAGGCAATACTAAACATACAGATAAGATATAGCTTAGGTCAATTTGCTGGGTCTTCATCAAAGGAATTTTCCTTGGTGCCAATACATCTGTCCGCCCAATTATGTCATCCAACTTTTCATACCCTAATTGAGCTAAAACACCTCTAACCTGAAATTCATGTAATTAAATTAGTAGTCTTTGTAGTCAATAACACAAAACAAGAGGAAGATGGAAATTGCAGAAAGATCAAAAAGTCATCATAAACAGCTATGCTTTCACATATTACACAGTGCACTTCTTTGAGAGTTTTTTGTTCAATATAATATATTAAAAAGTTTTAGAAACCTCTAACAGCTTGGTTAGAGAATAAGCATAACTGGCTTGGCATTTTGTAAAAATTACCTCCTCAGCCACATATAGAAAGTAATTAACAAGATCACCAGGAACACCAGGAAATCGAGCACGGAGTTCCTCTCTCTGCAGTAGATTGCAGGGTCACATATACAGTAACTACGAATTAATGGTGATAAAGGGACAGCTTTTACCTGGCTGGCAACTCCGACAGGGCAATTGTTTGTGTGGCAAATACGTGCCATGACACAACCTGTGGCTATCATAGCCACTGAACCAAAGCCATATTCATCAGCACCCATGGCTGCAGCCATAAGAACATCAATCCCACTCTTGAATCCACCATCAACTCTAAGTATGACTCTTTCCCTCAATCCATTCGCAATGAGTGTCTACTTTCACAGAAATTACCAGGTTCATATAAAATTTGAAAACCACATAATATATGTAGCAATAAACATCAAAGTGGCACCAGAATTACCTGATGGGTTTCTGTAAGACCTAGTTCCCATGGTCCACCTGCATGCTTTATAGAACTGATAGGACTAGCTCCAGTGCCACCATCATGACCAGATATCTACGGAGAACAGAAAATCACAAATAAGCTTTTTGCCAAGAGTGATTTGAAAATATTGTGTAACTTCTTGCATTCAAAACTTATACAAAAAGCTTCTGTTGTATAAGAAACAAGGAAAAAATAATAGTATATAAATAAACCACAAGTAATAAGGCCTACAAGAGGTACAATTTCCCACTTTTGTGTTCACTGCTTGTTCATGTGACAGGAAGTTGACTTCTCTCAAGGAGAATATTCAAGGTGTGGGAAGGTCAACCTTGCAGCGAAATTTCCTTCTCTTTTTGTGGGTTATCCAGCAAAAGGGGCTTCATATGAGAAATGGTTTAAGGAAGGCAGATGACTTCCTCCTCTCTTGATTAGTTGATTAATATGTTTCTAATCAAGGCTTAAGGGATATATAGAGTCAACTCATGTTGATTTTCTTACTAGTTCTCTCCTGTGTTTGAACTCGTGTTTGTAGCCTCACCACAGAATCCATGTATTGCAGTCACAGTTCATTTACATACACCTCTTCCATACTTGTCAAGGCAGCAAGACGACACAACGTTCAGGCAGAGAGCCTGGCGGCTAGTCGTGACTAAGCGTCACTTAGGTGGCTTCAAAAAAGCTAAAATAGTAGTACATTTAACCTGTAGGTATAGATATATAATGATTTTCAGAAAAATTTCCCCCTTCATATACATTTATTTATGTTGAAGTACATAAACTTATGGTTAACTCAATGACATATATATGTATTTTGGTAAGAGCCATGAAAAATTACATTTTCTACAAAAGTTTACTTAGCATTGCCAAAACAAGAACAAGATCATTCCAAATAATGTAAAAGATTGAGATTTCGTACATAAACAAAGATTAATTTATTGCTAAGTGTTGCCTTTCTTTTATATTATAGTCAGCAAACAGAAAC
This sequence comes from Alisma plantago-aquatica, assembly GCA_963693085.1. NCBI lineage: Eukaryota > Viridiplantae > Streptophyta > Magnoliopsida > Alismatales > Alismataceae > Alisma > Alisma plantago-aquatica. Next base: position 505,656,679 of record OY856411.1, on the reverse strand, counting down.
TTAATTTAAAGCAACAATACATTATATGAAAATCTAAGAAATGCTTACTAACATAAAGTATTATAGTAAAAAAATGATAGTTGCCACATAGAATTCACAAGAATGTACACTTTGAACACTACGACATAGAATTAGACCATTAGAAATCATTAATATACCAAAAAAACGTGAGAAAATACCATAAGACGGCAAATTAGGCAAAGTACACCCTCCTGGGAAGCCTTGCTGCCTAGGCGGCCGCTTAGGCGATAGCCTTACCAAGTATGCCGTCCTACATGTATTTGTTAATCTGGAATTAAGATGCTAAACATGAAAACCAAAGAGCAGTCATGACTTTTACTTGATCCTTGCATCTCCAAGCTAAACATGGATTTCCTCCATGTTCCAACTTGACAGAGAGTGTTAGAGTGTCAATCAATGTTTTTTCTAGTTGCGTCTTGTGTTTTGGCCTGAGCTAATAGCCAGCTAGCCACATAATTGAAGTCCGTCTAATTGAAATTCATGTACATTTCTCGACTTAAACCAAGTGCAGCATGGTTCACAGGTTTCTAGAGCAAACATTTATTGTTCCTTCTTGTTTGTTAACAAGGATAAGAAACTGTTAATATGAGTCCAAGATCATGAAGGTGACTTAGCATTGTGGAGTAAGGGTAACATAGCGCAAGCCTTGCATCTGGCTTCACTCCCTAAAATCCACTACTTAATATAGAGGTTTTTCAAGATGGGACATTATACTAGATGCACCTTTTTTTTACAGTAAGCTTCACAATTCATTGTGGTACCATCCAAGAGGAAGGTCAACTGTTCCAGACGTGAAACTTTTTGAGTGACGTGGATGGTTGTTTGAACCAGGATGAATACGAACCAACCCCTAGTGTGCCATACTTGTTTAAGGTAGAAAGGCACCACAGTAGCAAGGCTGGGCGCCTTGCTATGAAGCACAGATAAGGACACGGGTACTGGTACAAGATACAATTATTTTTGAAAATATAGGATACAAGCACGGAAGAGAATACCACAAAAAACATTTTAAAGTTAAATACCTATTCTTATTCATAAAAATGCAAATTAAGACATCTGATTTCATTTAAAGATAATATAAATGAAAGGGATCTTCATAGACATGCCATATTTTGATCTAGAAGTCTTGCTTTATGGAACAATGTCGTCAAGATACATAATTACCATACACACTATGATGTAGGACAGGCTCCGCCTTTACGCACTTATGAGCGCAGGCGTAGTCGTGTCATTAGTTAGCGGTTTTCCAAGCTTGCGTTATTTTATTATGGCTTTTCTTTATTTTGGGCTTTTGTAAAGTCATGTGGTTTAGTCCCACATTGGCTACCGTGCTTTTAGTCTTTCTTTTAGAAGCCTATATAAAGGCTCTATTGCGTCTTGGTTTAAACACAATTGATGAATGAGAATTATTTATTTAATCTTTTAGCAACTTTTCTTCTTTAGTCCCGTAGATCTACATTAAGTGGTATTCGATCCTAACCCTAGCCTCCCTTAGGGTTTGTGCTCCTGGCCGTCGCCCTCTAAACCTAGCCGTTAGGGATGGCAAAATTCCCCATTCCCCATCAACCCACCGTGACCCACTACGGTTCGGCCCAATAATCGTGGGGTTAAATGGGTTTTGAGTAGCAGATCGGTATCAATAGGATAAGAGCGACAAACCCAATTTTTCTCTGGGGACCCATCGAGACCCATTAATACCTAATTTTCCCTATGCCCCAAACGTATTCGGCGGTGAGGTACGATCATCACATCGTAGTCGTTGTGCCCCCAACACTCTTCCCAATCTTGTGATCGTAGTCATTGTTTGATGAATGATTGTCGTGAAGCCTGTCTGTGGAACCGTCAACCAACTCCAGGGCTTCAGCTTTTACAAATTCTCCACCGACTTGGAGGCGGCTACGCGGAAGAGGAGCCACTACTTCGAGCTGCTTCTGACGGCCAGGGGGAGCTGCAGGATGAAAGTAGCGACTGAGTTCGGCTGTGGCGGCTTGGCTCGTGGCAGTGGAAGCAACACCAGCGTTTGGGCGAAAGACGAAGGGAATGATGGTTTGTCGTTCGTGGGAAAGATGATCCGTCGTTGGGCAGCGGGGATCTTCACGACAGTGAGGCGGGATGGGGACGCTGCCGCCGCCGCCAACGATGATCGGAGCAATGATGCTCCAGGGATCCCAAAAGCTACGCCTGTACCAGTGGCTCAACTCCTACTGCTAAGGTTGGTGGCCCGCCATGTCTTCCTGCCTCTCCTCTATCAGGGGCCCGACTTGGCTATAGACCTTTCCCACCACCCATGACTGCTACATCTCCAGGGCACTGCCATGAGAAGATTTGTCCCAAGGGCACTGACATGCCAAGTCTTCCCGTCATTACGCATCTTGCTCCTCCATTTCCACCGTTGCATTCATAAATAATACAAGCCTTATAATATATATTGATATAAGGTGTTTGTTATAATTTTGGAACCAGCATGGATGACAGCCTGCTAGAATCTGCTTGTATTTACTAATTCCTTGATGTACTGTTGTCACAATATTGGTTTCGAATCAGCGTTGTACAACTAGTTATATAGCGATTAGTGAATGGTTTTTTGTGGAGATCGCTGGAGTTGAATCAATATTCTGGAAACGGAGCACAAGGTTGAAAAGGATTTTTTGCAAATTACACATGCAGCGTCCCTTTATAATTTTTACATCTTTGGAAGTACAGTGTTTAATCCATATAGTTGGTAGAGACGAGTTGAAATGGGTCCCCATTACGATATGGGTTGGGTATAGGTATTTACTATAATGTATTTTTCTCAAATGGGTTGGGTTTGGGGTAGGCTAAATTTGAAACGGGTATAGTGGGTATGGGTATGGGTTGCTCATACCCGCCCATTTGCCATCTCTACTAGCCATCACCCTCTCCAGCAAAACCCTACCACCGCCCTTCCCTGCCAAACCTAGCCTCCATCCACCGCAATCTCCTTTACTGTCGTCGTCCGCTGCATACCTGTAGTCACGCCCGCAACACCGTCGGCATCCTTAGCAGCTGTCGCCGCCAAATCGACGCCTACAACCAACAACCTCCTCCACCACTAGTAAGCAACCCCTCAAAATCTGTAAAGAGTCAGGGACAGATATCGTACTTCCTCCCGAGGTACTTCTCTCCATCTATATCAAAGTCAAGGAAACAATGATTGTCATCACTTTGGATAATATCTTTTCATTGTCTACTGTGATTTTGTTTATCTTCTGCAAATTTAGTACATTCACAAACGGGTCCATAGGGTTTTGGTTCCTCTACCGACATATTGCCAAGTTCCACTTTTGTGAAAAGTTTTTCCCTTGTTCTGTGCGCCATTTTACTATCATATTATTTGTACGTAGTGTTTTCTTGAAATATTGTGTTCTTCATTACAGAACTAAGTTTTCTCATAGACACAATAATTTTGTTTGCTTATCTCTTGGCACAAATCAGAATGTCGGACTGTAGATCTAATAGTCGTATATTAGAATCGGCTTCATATGCAGCCCCTAAGTCTTCACAACCCACGTTTACCCTAGATACCCTTGGCCAAGCAATCAATACCATCATGACAGAGCTTCACACTATTCGCCAAACACACACTACAGGCCAGTCAGAATGTGGCACCTTTTATGGGGTATGGGATGCAACCAAATCCTAGAAATGCACCACAAAGCCCCCCCCAAACCCTACTCCTTTGCAATTCTGTCCATTACAACTCCATGAGTCCCCTGCCTACCATCCCCTAGAGAAGTTGACCCTTTTGCAGAACCTGATCCTTATTCACAACACCCATATGTGGAACCACACCCCTATCAAACACCCTACCATCACACATCCAGAACCGCTACCCCCACAAGCACACTATGCACCACTGCCACATCCCTCTCCACGTGTTCCTCGTGATCCACCATTTGTTCCTGCACCTCATCATCAACCATTGGCTCGTGATCCACCACATCCTTCGAGTGTGGGCAATTGAACCTTGAAGTTAGATTTCACTTCTACCTGTGTCTTAAGATAAGGGTTGGCGTATTGCTTCTCAATCAGGTTTTTAGCCGGTCCCTTGAATTTCATCACATTTTGCTTCCATGGCACCTAATCCACCAGCCCCTGGCCATGATGTTTTCGTAACCCCCCTCGTGGACATGTTTTTCCCCACAACCCATACGGTCAATACCACCTGGGACCTCATCCACCACATCACAATGATATCACTCGACGAGTTAAAATAGATACCCCCACTTTTGATGGTAAACTTGAACCCAAAGCTTTTCTCGATTGGATTGCTAGTTTGGAAGATTATTTCGACTAGTATGACATGACTGACGCTCAACGAATTAGGTTTGCTAAGGTAAAACTCGAAGGGTCGGCCAAGCGATATTGGCAAGGTGCCCAGCGTGACATGGAGAGTACTGATCAACCACGTATCCTATTTTAGGGTGATATGAAGACTAAGCTACGCGAAGACTCCTTGGTCAGTTGTTTGAAAATCTCAAACACCTTTGAATTCTACTGATTAAAGTAAACATGTGAGAGATGGTTCCACATTTCTTTACTAGTCTTTAGGCATAGAAGGGACTGACTAATTTTAGGTTTAGAACTGTTGACCAACCAAGTCATGACACTGAAATCATCCTTTGACCAAAGATGCTAGGCCTGCTTGGTTTTAGCATCAACTCCTTCAGCAGGTATAGTCGGGCTTTCAGAGATGAGATGCAAGTAAGGACCTTCAGCTTTGACATAGAGCTAGAAGGCTGCAGACCATGCGTGAAAGTTGGAGCCATCCAACTTGATAGTGGTAACACAAGTTTCCGAAGTGGATTAACGAATGCCATCAGAAGAATATGTCAGAAGGTAGCAAGAAGCATAATCAGGCAGGAGGAACCTGACGTAAGGGTAGTAACAACAGGCAACAGGCAGTAGCAGCAGTCAACAGACAATTGAAGTAGTAACCCAACACATGGGCAGTAGAAAACCTAGACCAGTAGATCCGGAAAAACCCGCAACAGGGCAGGATGTAGAAGTAGGAGATCTGACACATCAGATCTCAGAAACCTACACCTACACAGGGACAAAAAAAAGAGATAAAAACCTACACCAATATAGGAAGAGAGTTACTCCACCATGAGGCGCAGACAGGCAACGGGAGTAATTCGATTAGAACGTCAACATGCAATTTTTAGAAAATTAGGATTAGTTTGGTTGGGTGTAGTGGGTAGGGTTGTACATTTCTCGGTCCAGACCGGTGGACCGGACCGAACCGGCTATTCGGTCCGGTCAGGTCTTAGACCAACTTGACTTTCAGTCTGGTCCTCGGTCTGCTATTGTCCTAAATCCGGTCATCGGTCCGGTCTGGTCCGGTCCGGTCTGGTCCGGTCCAAAACCAGTAGAAACCAATCTGGACCGGTTGGACCGGATAACATAAAAAATGTCTTATGTATATTAATGGAATCTAATATTTACGAAGGATTATGGGGGTGTATTGTACATTATTAATGACTCTAGAATTTACCGAAAGGGATATTAATATTTTAGTCTGCACATTGATGTCATTATATCAATACATGTCAACTACATTAACCATTACACTTATGCAAGTACCGAGTAGCTGCTAAATAAGTTTGAGTATTGCATTACATTGTGACAATGAAAAACTTAAAGAACGTTGCACATTGAATTGATTTGTGAATAAATTAGTGTATTACATATTAACTATAATATAAATCGATTTTATTATTATGGCAAGTGTTAGTTTTTATGTTCTAAAAATATATGACAGTTAGTCTCGATTGTCTTATTATGTGTAAATATTGTATTAGTAATGTTCTTAATATTCTTATGATAATTTACTCTCTCAAGTTGTAAGAATTTACTTGTGTAATTTGGATTGTGTTACCAAACTCAAATGGATTATTACTTCTTTAATAATTTATAGCATAATTCATTTATATTTTATAATCAAGAGTATATGCATATTGGTTATCTGGTCCGGTCTCGGTCCGGTCCTAGACCGGACCGGTTTTTACTCGGTCGGTCTCGGTCCATGATTTTTTTGTTAACGGGGTCTCGGTCTGGTCTAGTCCAAGCCGGTCCGGTCCGAGTTTTGGACCGATGTACAAACCTAGTAGTGGGGTGTAGTTTAGTGAGTTTGCAATGTAAAAATGTACATCAAACACACACTTTGTTGTCCGAATATACCCTACCAAACAGGCCCTTATCGGAGACGAAGATGGAGAAGGAAGAAGAAAGGGAGATGAATTGAGGAGCTAGATGGTGAAGAAGGGGCAATGGTGGGATAGTGGGCGGAGATGGCAGCAGCGGGAAGGGTTGTGATGGAAGTGGCGGTAGATTGGGTGATGGTGGTGGGTAGCAGCGGCGACAGCAGGGTGGTTAAGGGGCAGGGTGGCGACGGCAAAGGAGAAAGGGGAGAAGGAGAGGAGGCGGCAACAAGGGAGGGAAGAGAGAGTGGTGGCTGCAGAGAGAGAGAGAGAGAGAGAGAGAAGACAGGGCAGCAACAACAAGTTTAGAAAGGAGGAGAAAGGGGGCGGCGGCAGGGTGGTGGCGGCTAGGGTTGAGTTGGGTGGCGGCTAGGGTTAGTAGTGGATGGCGGCTAGGGTTGAGGGGAAAGGGAGTTAGGGTGGATTGAATTGTTGCTCTGATACCATATAGATTAGAAAAGGAGTTTATTAGATAATCCAAACACAATACAATAGACTATCCTTTATAGGACAAGAGAGTAAGCCAATAATCAGAGATAGGCAATATGGGATAAAAGAAAAAGGTTAGAGACAAGACAAGTATAAAGCCCATAACAAAGGAAAAAACAAAAACATAAAGCAATAAAGCACATATACTAATTTATATCAACAAAAAATGACAAACTCAATGTACATCCGTTTACCCGTCCTATCAATTTTAACAGAAAGTGTCTTATGCTTGTAGTGTAGTGACTACCTAACTTTTCATTCAACAAAGGGTCAGAACCTAATCTGAAACCTGATGAATTAAGAAATAAGGCTGAGATTATAATTTTCTAATTTCAGCAATGTTTCCTTCCCCCACCTCCATCAACAAAACAGTTCAGTAAATGGTACCATTATTTGTTTCACTAAAGTTTTAGACTGCGGTCACAATTGTAGAAGGCAAATGGATGATCAAAATTTAAAATCATACATATCATCAACAAAGGGTTTGAGTGAGCTCGTATGTCCTATAATACCTGAATAATATCAGCATTGCCTTTTGCAACACCAGAAGCCACAGTTCCAATACCAGCCTCTGCTACAAGCTTCACTGAAACCTTGGCCTTAGGATTGACCTAATTAATAAACGATAAAATATCAGTAACATCTAGACCTGAAAAAGGTGGAAAACATCGCAGGAACAAAAATCTTTCATCAAGGCTGGTATACCTGATGTAGGTCATAAATTAACTGAGCAAGATCCTCAATTGAATAAATATCATGATGAGGTGGAGGAGATATGAGTGGAACACCAGGTTTTGAATTTCTTAACCTCGCAATATAAGCACTAACTTTTTTCCCTGGCAATTGCCCACCTTCCCCAGGTTTGGCACCTTGTGCAATTTTTATCTCAAGTTGATCGGCATTGACCAAAAATGTCGGAGTAACACCAAAACGACCAGAAGCAACCTACAAACAGATAATATTATATATTGTAATGCTGCTGAATAGAGTCTTTCAGTTTACCAATGAATTGATGGAATAAACTGAATGCATGATTTTCATTATAAGTTGTCTAAAATCAAAGATAAGTGTACGAACATATCAACATCAACATAGAATTGTGAACTATGTGTAGATTTTTACTATTTGGTTAACTTAATGATGTCTAGCGGTTTAGAATTTTTTGCACCAAAACAACTCAAAGGAAAGGACTCCATAAAAGATAAATTTAACTAGTCTTAGACAAGATATAATTAAAAAAGAAATTCATATGAAACACAAATGCTAATCAAATAATGAAGCCAATAAAAACAATTGTTAAGCGAGAATGATTTTCTAAGTCGCCAAGAATGTCTGAAACATGATATCAAATCGAAATGGTACACAGAAGCAAGAAATGGCTTTGCGCAAAGATGACATACACAAACACATGAACAAAGAAAAGCTCAAAGTCGTTAATTAATTGTTTTTACAATTATCAAGAAGCACTAGAAAAGAACTCCGAATGCACATCTGTTCGTCTATTTCTGGCAACCAATAGAAAATGTACAGGAAGGTATGCAATAAAGACTCCAAGGAGACGAAGAAATGGATACCCATCAATTTACCTGTTTGATAGCACTAGTTGCAGTATCACCATTTTGAAGGCCCTTAAGATGGGGAAGCGTAGGAGAGTAACCATCAACAACATCAGCAAGTGGGCTCCAACGTATAGGATCCTGGAAGACATATGTTATGGTCCTGTAAATGACATCTGTAGTGCCTAATTTGAATTACTTAAGTACCTCGCCACCCTCTCCAGAGTTTGATTTTCCACCCAATCTATTCATAGCTATTGCAATGGCTTCATGAGTTTCTCTAGATATAGCACCAAGTGACATACCACCAGTACAAAAGCGCTGCACTATTGAAGTTGCAGGTTCAACTCTTCCAACAAGAATCGGTTGGCGATCACTTTTGAATTCAAGGAGGTCCCTAAGGACCTGGTATAAATTAGTAGTTTAGCATATTTATAAAAGGAGAAAGAAAGAAGAAGTCTGTAACTGTAGTAAACCTTACATTTACTGGCCGGTTTGCAATGTGTTGTTGGTAAATAGTGTATGCATTCTCATTCTTTTCACGAACAGCTTTGTGAAGCAATTTGGACATCTCTGGATTGTTTCCATGATATTCACCTATTATTAAGGCAATACATCATGATTGAATGGTCACTGACATTGAATTGGCAACCGAACAGGACACAAATGATCTTTGGATCAGCGAAAGCTATCCATTATATAAAAAGTTGCAGAAAGGACACAACTGTATTTACTGGAGAGTCCTAGGATTTGCTTATAAGGAGGCTTGTAATAAACTCAAAAAAAGCATATTGATCTCTAAATAATGTCCAAAAGAAAAACATTAATAAAGATATCAACTTGCAATATAACTCACTCTTATACAATATAAATATTAGTGTAGCAATAGAGTTGCATAAATGTTGCAACAGAGATCGTTGGCTAACTGTGATCACACATGGTAGAGTTAGACAAACCCCCCAAAGATTCCTTTTACAGCTTTTAACAAAGAGGTTTTTCTCAAATGAATGAGCTTCTTACCTCAAAAATTTACATGAGAATGGGCATAGAATAGACTTCATATGACATTGGAAATCATGGAAGCTATTTACACAGTTGATGCTCCCTCAAGTTATACTATCAGTCGGGACGATTCATCCTTAATTATATTTGCATACATTTGAAGCTGGACATCACATGGAAGTATACAACTATGCATAATGAACCAGCACTTGCATGAAGTTAGCTGCTTTTTCAGTTAACAGAATCCAGTTGAACAATCAATGAAACTAATTTTTTTTTATCTTACAAACATAAAAAAAGATGGCTAGTCCTAAGGTATTACTTATAGGAATCTAAATTACAGCTGCTCGTAGCTTCAAAAAAATAAAATATAGAAGTTAAACACAATACGTATACAAATATATTCCAAGTGATAGTAGTTATTGAATGCAAAGTTGACAGTGTAAAAAGTAATTTTACAGCCCCTTAGCATCAACTCTATTTTAGAAGTTACTAGAGAAGGTAAGCTTATCCTATATAGGAAGCCTCTTGTCCCTCCTCTACCCTCTGACTGTTGTTTCCTTTTGGCTCGGCTTAGCGTGTCAAAGAGACAGAGGGAAATGAAGGGGAAGTCCACACAGCAAACCGAGGTCCCGTGTGCGCCGCACCACCAAAGGGTAATAGGCAACCATTTTCCATTTGATTAATTTAATTGTACTTATATGAGGAAAATTATCCTCATTTATAAATTGACCACAGATCTTTATGTTGATTTCATTACCAAATAAGAAAATGTCATTCAACACGTTTCTATTCTAAGAATTACAACAATTTAAAATTATCAACTTTCTACCATGTGAGTAGATAGAATATATTCATCAGTTACAAGAAAATCATAGTAATTTTTATTTTCGTTTACAAATATATTATGATATTTTTGTGCAATTATTTTCTTAAATTTGAATATATGAGACTACATTCTTCATAGGAAGAAAGAAATATTTTTCTTTTCCACAAGAATGTATAAGTTGCACGAGAGAAACACTTTCCTTATATTTTTTTGGTCGGTATACAAGAGACACTTTCCTAATATTAATCATATATTAATAAATACATTCATAAATATTATATCAGTTAAAGAAATTCCAATTAAAATCTTGAAGCAATATCCCAGATTCGTATAAGAATAATCTTTTATTTCAATATGGATTCACTTGAGAGTCAATAATACTAATATTGGGTTTACCTATCATACGATTCACGACTCCATACAAGCATCTATGTTGAAGGAAGTGAGAGTAAAGAAAAGGAAAGGAAGCTTTGAATGAAGGCCCAAAAGGGCCTTAGCCACAAAGGGTGATAACACACATCATCAATCCCTATTCATTTTATCATTAGTCTTACAACAAAAAGGTCAATGATTGAACTCGTTGGCATTCCATCTGATGGATGCCCTTACTTTCAATCTTATTTTGAACCAACACAATTTGCCAGTTATCTCACTTGATATCTTCATAGCCAAGATTCAGCAAATTTGACTCTCACAGTTCAGCATATTACATGTCTTTCCAACACCAAAAATAAGTTTCCACAAGAAGAAATTCCACCTTTTGTGTGCCCAACATGCTTTTACAAAAAAATCCATCTTTTCATTGTTCAATGTGGTAAGTGTCTTGCAGAGATGTTGCAATTCATAACAGATTGAGTGCATGCCCTCTACCACAATGATTGTAGAAAGCACCAATTTCGAGCTATTGATTGTTTAAGACGGGTGAGGATGGCTATTGGATAACGGAAGGGTTCTCATCACCTGTGAGAAGGGAAGAGATGGAAAAATCAAATAACAACAGTCAAAGCTTTTCCATCTAATCGTTGACCCCAAAGGTCTTCCATGAGAGAAGCATGAATTATCTAGAGGGATTTTTTAGGATCAGATCAGAATATATTTACAATTTGACAATATTCATCTAGACTAAAAGATAATAAGCTAGAATCTTTGTGAGGAATAAAAAAGTGGAAATCCTATAGTTGTTTATTATTTTAAATATTAGAAGTATATCATGTGATATATATGCATGAAATACACATTATATATAATGTCAGACAAACGATAAAAAGAGTGAACTTAAAACAGAAAAGGTGAAAATTTAGGAGGGCTCTTGTAAAATCATTACATATTGGGAAGTGTTGTATATTTAGATATATACTTAGCAATTAGTCTATATTTCAAAAGACAGCATATGGGATATGGAATGGAAAATGTCCCTATATGTCTTTTATGAAAGTTTGGCGATGAGAAGCTTATGTCAAGAAACAATTCTGTGAAAAGCTTGGACCCAAATCGAGTAAATGTTTCTTTGCAAAATTCCCTATGGAAACTAAGGATTATATGTATATTTCAAAAGACATCATATGGGATATGGAATGGAAAATGTCCCTACATGTCTTTATGAAAATTTGGCGATGAGAAGCTTATGTCAAGAAACAAATCTGTAAAAATCTAGGACTCAAATCGGATAAATGTTTCTTCGCAAGATTCCCTATGGAAAGTAAGGATTATATATTCTATATTCCATCTGACAACAAAAGTGAAGCAATATAGATCAAGAAGTACATTGGTGAAGTTTGGGTGGTTCAATCATTGAGGATGCAATAGAGCTTTATTGTGGCAATGATGGAGCCATTGTACATGCTAACAAGCCTAGATCATACATTCCAAGCATATACTACGGCGGTATCATCTCATATGAGAGATCATATAGAGAAGAGATGTATATATTTACAGAGTACCAACTGAAAGCAATGTTGTTTATCCCTTAACGAAAGTATATATTTAGAGTAGAAGCATGATGGTCATGTTAGATAACTTGGAATTCGATTCATGAGTGATTTGCTCTAGTACAAATGATAGTAATAGGGATACATTCTATATGATTTGATCACTAATAAACATTTGCATTTTTTTTTTTTTGATAATGAATAAATGTTAATGGCCTACGAATATTTTGACTCAATGGCATATGGTTTGGGCTGAGAACCTAAAATGAGATCATATATGTATACTTAAGAACTCATTCTTGACATCCTTAGTCGGTTATTATTGTGGATATTATAAGAAACTAATAATACATTAGACTAGTGTGTATCCTGACTGACGATTGCCACTTTAGTCATGATATTGGATATCAGCTTAGATACATGGGTACTTGTTATAGATAAGTTGTACTAGACAGAACCACTTTGAGAATGACACATGGAAGCCATGTCATGGCAAGTCGGTCATATCTCAATGTGACAATGTGATTTTGATCCTTAGACTAGAAGTCAGTATAATAATAATCACACGTTCTGTGTACTTCAACATTGGTCCAACGTGACTCTTAATAAGGGTTGCCATACAAGTGGTGATTGGGTGTATTTAACACGTGAATTATTCTGAGTGATGTAGATGTTATTTGTCCCTCCATTGGAATGATATCCTGCCTACTTGAGAAGTAAGGCTATGAAATGCACAGTCATGCTCATGTGATTCAATATATGATATTAAGCTCACACAAACTCAATAGTTTGCTTTAGTTCAAGAAACATACGTTGAATGTTAAGAGGATGACAACTTCATACTTCAATTTGAATATGAATGTGAAGCAACCTGCATCTCGGTCGATACTATCGACACTCTGTCGATAGTATCGAGATCTATCCAGGTTCATGTTGAAGCCAGCTGCATCTCGGTCGATACTATCGACACAAAGGTCGATAGTATCGAGATTGGTTCAGGCGCAAAAGAATACTCCGTCGATACCATCGACACAAGTCGATGGTATCGACACCGGTACAGTGGCGAAACGGCAAACCGGCGGCTGACCTATTTTATTTATGGAATGTTGTTTTTATGCTTTTTCTCTCTTTGTACCTCATGTATTTACCCTAATATATAAATACAAGTGTGTAGGCTCAAGCCCTACTCACGTTTGCTGCACCTAGCAGCCGACATGTGATTGGTGTTCCCATCTTCTTCCTCCTTCATTTCTTCTTACATGGTATCAGAGCGGAGATCGATCTAGGGTATCTCCTCTCTCTCTCTCTCCGGAGGATCTCTCCAGGTCTCTCCTTCCTTGACGACCGACTGCTTCCCACCCGTCTCCTTGGCGTAATCCACCTGCTGCAAAGGACCATCGTTGGCTACTCTGGGTCTGCGGTAGATATCTAACTCTACCGTAGCCACTATCACAGAGCAGTTGAGGATCTCCAGGTGATCCAACGATCATCTAAAAACACCGCCGGAGGACTAGTTTCATCTCAATCATCATCCTAGTCACACCTCCTCCATGTGTGATTAGGAATATTCTTTGGAGGCTGTGAATGCGTCAGTAACGCATTGCTTCTTTCTTTTCGTCTGTGTGTGACGTGTATCTCTCCGTCACCACATTTTCTTTGACGTGTATCAATCTGTCATATATTCCGTTCTACAATGGAGGATATCAAGACACCTATGATCTACAACGAGGTGTCACCTATCGCCTCCATCAAACTCAACGGGAAAATTTATCTTCTATGGATGAACGCCATCCACACCGTCTTGGAGGCTCGTGACAGAGCAAGGCATGTTGACTCGGGTCCCAAGGCATCTACTGACGAAGGATATGCTGAATGGAAGCGACATGATAGTCTTGTGAAGACTTGGCTGTGGAATAGTATGGAATCTGCAATCGCCGCAAGGTTCATGTTCTACTCTACGGCCAAGGAAATATGGGACGCCGTGAAGCAACATTACTCTCAAGAGAAGAATGCTCTCCGTCAGTTTATGATTTATGATCGTTTGTTTGCTGAAAAACAGGGTGACCGATCTCTTGAGGAGTATTTTGGGGCTATTCAGGCTCTTTCTCAAGAGCTAAGTTATTATCATCCTGTGACTGTTGCAGAACAGATAAAGGACAGAGATGATCTTGTTACGGCCAAATTCTTATCTGGGCTTAACTCGACTTGTAGCTCCGCTCGGAGTGTTATCTTGGCTATTGATAAACTACCTAGTCTTGTGGAGGCTTATTCAAGAATCCAGCAATCACTGTTTGAGTCTGCTTCCTTTGTGCCTGATATACCTTCTGGAGAATCTCATGCTTCTGTTGCCACTGCCGCTGCAGTACGAGGAGGACGCCCTGGTATGGGTAGAGGGTGTGGGACACGTCCGAAATGTACCTATTGTGATAAACCAGGACATACAGTGGAGAGGTGTTGGAAGAAAAATGGAAGACCTGCTGCACCACCTGTGGGGGCAGCACATTGTGCCACCACTACAGGATCCTCATCCTCTACAGCTGTGGGTACATCTTCTGGCACCGGCATCACTCTCACTCAAGAAGAATATGATCGATTCATTCAGGCGACACAGCATATGAGTATGGGTTCATCATCATCTTCTTCATCGGCAAATTTGGCATCTACAGCTGGTAATCAGGCTACATGTTTCATAGCATCTGGCTCATCCTCATCTTGGGTGGTTGACTCTGGCGCCTCACAGCATATGACTGGTATGAGGAGATTGCTCCACACTATTGACTCATCAATTCCTCACCAATCTGTTACATTGGCAGATGGTTCAGTGAAAAGAGTTTTAGCTAGTGGATTTGTCTCCCTAACACCCAAGATTGATCTTAAATCAGTTCACTTTGTGCCTGAATTTCCTTTTAATCTTCTTTCGGTTGCAAAACTGATTGACACTTTAAAATGTTGGGTAATATTTGGACCTTCTTATTTTATGTTACAGGATCTCAAGAGTATGAAGACGATTGGTGGGGGGCCTAGGAAGGGTGATCTCTACCTTTTCAACGGTGACAGTCTACCTCGTCAAATGCCTACTCCTGCTCCATCCATCCTGTTGAGTGGTTCCCCCTTACTATGGCATTGCAGATATGGACATCCTTCTTTGGAGAACTTGCGGAAGTTGGAACCAGAGTTATCCCAATTATCCTCCTTAGAGTGTCAGTCATGTCAACTGGGAAAGCACCATAGGTTATCCTATCCCAGTCGGGTCAATAAGCGGGCTTCTTGTCCCTTTGAGTTAGTGCATACTGATGTGTGGGGTCCTGTAAAAGACCAAAGTTATAATGGTTTTCGTTATTTTATATCTTTTGTTGATGATTTCTCACGCATGACATGGATCTACCTTCTTAAAAGTAGAGAGTCTGTGTTGTCTATTGTGAAACATTTTCATACTGAAATTAAAGTCCAGTTTGATTGCAATATAAAAATTCTTCAGTCTGATAATGCCTTGGAGTATGTTCAAAAGGCTATGTCTGATTTTTGTAGCTCGGTTGGTATGATTCACCGCACTTCTTGTCCTCACACTCCTCAGCAAAATGGGGTGGCAGAGAGGAAGAATCGCCATCTTCTTGATATTGCTCGATCTATTATGTTTCAATCTAATGTGCCCAAGAAGTTTTGGTCTGAAGCTCTTTTAACTGCTTGTTTCTTGATCAATAGACAACCTTCATCTGTTCTTCAAGGACAGACTCCCTTTTCTGTTTTGCGTCCCAAGGACTCTCCCTATCCTATTCCTCTTAGAGTGTTTGGTTGCACTTCCTTTATCCATAACTTTGACCCTAAGACCGACAAGCTGTCTCCTAGGTCCATTAAAACACTGTTCCTAGGTTACTCTACTACGAGCAAAGAATACAAGTGTTACTGTCCTAGTCTTCGCCGCATGTTTGTGTCTAGGGACGTCACTTTCCATGAGACCACTCCATATTTCTCCAATGCTATTAGCAAGGGGGAGCAGTTGAGAGAGGGAGAGCCACCAAAAATACAAAGTGAGAGACTACCACCATCAGTGCAGAGTGAGGGAGTGCCACCTCTCATTCCGGATTTTACTTCTATTCCGGATGAACAAGCAGGAGATAGACCTACCATTGAGCATTACGCACATGTATATCATAGGCGAGGCAGGCAGGATCCAGAAGAAGTAGCGGCACCAGTCCCTGAGCCCTCATCATCGCCTTCTACTCAAGAGAATCCTACAGAGACATCTGATCTCAACCTTCCTATTACTGTTCAGAAAGGTACTAGGTCCTGTACTATTAAACACCCTATTACAAATGTATGTTGCCTGTCTCATCTGTCTAAGCAGGCCCGTGCATTCGCTATTGGGATTGATTCTGTGTCTATACCAAGAAACCATTTTGATGCAATGAAGAACAGTGGCTGGACACAGGCAATGCAACTTGAAATGTCAGCCCTCTTGAATAATGGTACTTGGGATCTGGTTGATCTTCCTGCAGGAAAGAAAGTAGTAGGTTGTAGATGGGTTTTTACTATTAAACACAATCCGGATGGATCAGTTGAACGGTTGAAAGCCTGATTGGTTGCAAAGGGCTACACCCAAACCTATGGTGTTGACTTCTTTGAAACATTTTCTCCTGTTGCTCGCCTGAATTCTGTGTGGATCATTATTACTCTTGCTACTACCTTTGATTGGCCATTATTTCAGCTGGATGTAAAGAATGCATTTCTCCATGGTGATCTACAGGAAGAAGTATATATGGAGCAACCTCCTGGGTTTGTTGCTCAGGGGGAGTGTCAGAAAGTATGCAAATTAAAAAAGGCTATTTATGGGATGAAACAGTCACCTAGAGCTTGGTTTGACAAGTTCAGTGAAGTTATTCTTCAGATGGGTTTTTCTCGCTCCAAGACTGATCATTCCTTATTTTACTCCAGCTCTTCCCGTGGATCCATTATTCTTCTGGTATACGTTGATGACATAGTGATTACTGGCAATGACACCATGGGAATATCTCGTGTCAAAGAGGGTTTGCAAAAACATTTCCATACAAAGGATCTGGGCAAACTGAGATACTTTCTAGGCATTGAAGTGCTTAGATCTCATGCAGGTGTCAATATATCTCAGAGAAAGTATGTGCTTGATTTTTTACAGGAGACAGGCATGGCTGAATCTAAACCGGTAAATACTCCAATGGATTATCACATCAAAGAGGTGGTTGATGATGTTGAGTATCCAGATCCAGAATATTATAGGAGAATAGTGGGTAAGTTGATATATCTAACTGTCACCGACCGGATATTTCATTTGTTGTGGGCGTCGTCAGCCAATATATGCATTCTCCGCGACAATCACACTGGATAGCAGTCTGCAGAATTCTGAGGTATCTAAAAAGTGCTCCCGGTAAAGGTATCACATATTCTAGACCAAAGGCACCTCCATCTACTCTGTCTCTCACAGGATATTCAGATGCTGACTGGGCTGGTGATCATACTGATAGGAGATCTACATCAGGCTATTGTACCTTTCTAGATGATCATCTTATCACATGGAAAAGTAAAAAGCAACATGTGGTTGCTAGATCTAGCACTGAAGCTGAGTATCGTGCTATGGCCCATGCATGCTGTGAATTAAAATGGGTCAAATCTGTTTTATCTGAATTACAAATTTCTCTTCTACCTTCTATGGAGCTCAAGTGTGACAATCAATCTGCCATGCACATCGCCAGGAATCCTATCTTTCATGAGCGTACAAAACACATAGAGGTTCATTGCCATTTTATTCGTGATCAAATAAAAGACGGCACTATTGTGACTCCATATGCTAGGTCTGAAGATCAACTAGCAGATATTCTGACAAAGCCCTTGGGTTCAGCAATTTTTCAAAAACTCTGTGGCAAGTTGGGCATCCACGATGTGTACTCTCCAGCTTGAGGGGGAGTGTGAAGCAACCTGCATCTCGGTCGATACTATTGACACTCTGTCGATAGTATCGAGATCTATCCAGGTTCATGTTGAAGCCAGCTGCATCTCGGTCGATACTATCGACACACAGATCGATAGTATCGAGATTGGTTCAGGCGCAAGAGAATACTCCGTCGATACCATCGACACAAGTCGATGGTATCGACATCGGTACAGTGGCGGAACGGCAAACCGGCGGCTGACCTATTTTATTTATGGAATGTTGTTTTTATGCTTTTTCTCTCTTTGTACCTCATGTATTTACCCTAATATATAAATACAAGTGTGTAGGCTCAAGCCCTACTCACGTTTGCTGCACCTAGCAGCCGACATGTGATTGGTGTTCCCATCTTCTTCCTCCTTCATTTCTTCTTACAATGAATATCTATGACAAAGGTATTATATAGTCATGGTTACATTGGTAACTTTAGAGGTTGAAGTTGTTCTCATCTTTTTTCAATTACTTGGATAGCAATGATGAGTTGACAAACACCAATCCTTGCTGTGAGGTTTGGAACATCATTACCAACTTAATGTGGAACCACTGGGGTCAAATGCATAGGGACACATTAGGGAATTGAAGTTCACAGTCAGACATATGATTATAATCATGTACAGGTTGATTTCATGTCCAATCAGCCGACCAGGAAAGGCAAACGATCAACTGGATGGTTTGGGTCAACCGGTCAATTGATTGCCAATCAATCAACCAACTAATCATCTGTTTGGGAAACTAACCAATCCACCGACTAGATTGAAGTCAGAAAACACCAAAGAATATGTGGGATGTTCGATTTAGAATCAAATTGGTCAATTTAAATCCAACCTTGACTAGTTAGTCACTCATCTGGATAAACCAACTAGATGACAAAATCAATTTCAATCGGTTGACTGCACAGTCCATTCAGACGAATGAGATTTCTGACAACATTCTAAGTTTGATTATTGTTAATATATGTCTTTACTTACTATCCTGTTATTTTCCTAATCTATTTGGACCTAGATGTAATTATTCCACTGGTATATATATCAGGGCACACACATTGTGTAACCCTACGCTTCCTCAATTTGTTTTGTCTCATGGTACCAGAGCAGGTTTAGATCCAGAGAGCCGCATCTCCTTCTCTCCCTCCCTCCCTTTCTCTCTCCCACCCCCTCGCCCCGAGCCGGCCTGCCCCAGCGGTAGTAGCAGCCGCGTCGGGCGCCGCCATCGCCGGACCAGGCGTTGCTCACTGCAGCCCGCTCCCGTGGCGTGATCTGCTCATAACCACCCTCCGATCCCCCGGTTCCCGGACACTGGTCTGAAGGTTCGTCTTCGGATCTGCTTCCTGCCTGCCCGTATAGGCCTTTGAGCCACCGGGTTTTTTGTTGTGCCTCGGCGTAGCCCCTATGTAATTGGTCCGTCCAGTCTCTCCACTGTGCCTACTGCCACCTAACTGAGAAACTAGGCGGTTGTTTTCTGCATGTGCCTGCTTGTTCTTCTCACCGTCGGTGATTGGTGCTCTGCCTATCATGGCATCTTCACATGAGGATCTGCGTCGTCAGGTTACTACTGTTAAGCTGGATGGGCAAAACTACCAGCATTGGGTCTGTTCTATGCAGATCTATGTTAAATCTCAAGGAAAATTGTCGCATTTGACACGTGATCTGCCTCTTGTGCCTGCTGCCAATGCCGACTCCAAGGATGTCAAAGCGTATGATGACTGGGTCAAAGATGATTCTACTGTGATGACCTGGATTCTCAATAGTACTGAGACAAAAATCAGTGTCACCTTACTATATCTGCCTACAGCAAAGAAGATGTGGGATCAACTTGCTAGTACCTACTCTCACAGCCAGAATCCGAAGAAAGTCTTCGATATCAACAAGCAACTGAGCCGTCTACACTTCTCGGGATCTGATCTTACTGACTATTTTTCTGCCTTTAAGGGACTTTGGGGAGAATTGGAGGCCTACCATCCCTTGTCTACTGACTTGGCTACCATGCAACGTCAACGCCAGGAGTTGCAGGTAGTTCAGTTCCTGTGTGGGTTACCTGAATCATATGCTGGGGTTGTGGATCAGATCCTTGCCAATGACCCACTACCTACTATACAAAGTTCCTTTCAGTGTCTACAGCGACGGTCGTCATCCTCATCTGAGTCGCCTTCTGATACTGGCGATAATACTACTCTTGCTGCTATGTTCGGCCGTGGTCGTGATCGTTCTCACGAAACTCATCCTCTTGGTGATGGGAGGGGGAAGAGTTCTTCTGGACGTAGAGCACCCTCTGGTCCTCCCAATGTTGCTTGCTCTCAAACGGGTCAACAGTTATGCAGCTTCTGTGGCCGGTCTAATCATATTGAAGAAAAATGTTGGGAGAAATATGGAAAGCCTGCCTGGGCTAATGCAACTTCTGATACCCATGCTACCACTGAGGTAGTGTCACAGCCTACTGCTACTGATGCATCCAGTTCTACTACTGCTGACTTCATTCGTTTGGAGGTGGAGCGTCTACTTCTCAAGCGTATTGGGTCATCCTCTGGAGCTGCTTTTGGAGCTCATGTTGCTACATATTCTGGTTGTAATTCTGCTTTCATCAGTGCCCCCTCGCCTAGTACTGGTAATAAAAAATGGGTGATTGATTCGGGTGCATCGTCTCATATATCTAGAAATTGGTCTTTGTTAAGACCTTATCTAGATCGGTCTCTAATTCTTTTGTTATGCTTGAGGATGGCTCCAAGACTGTTGTAGCTGGGATTGGAGACATAATCTCTCAATTTTTGTTAAAATATGCCCTATATGTGCCTCAATTTCCACAACTAATTATCTATTAGCAAAATTGTACATAGCTTGAACTGCAGTCTCACATTCATTCCTGGTACTTGTACTTTTCAGGACCTTCGCACGAGGATGAAGATTGGTGGGGGCATGAAGGACCTGATGGCCTATATTATCTTGATGAATTGAAAAAGACTGACAACTTAACGCTAGCTTCAGCTCTATCTTCATCAGTTTCAGCTTTGCAGTGGAGCTACAGACTTGGACGCCCATCTTCTGAAAAATTAAAGCATGTTATCTTTGGTGTAGGAATGCACAGTTTTCAGTGCGAGTCGTGTCAGTTAGGGAAACAGTCTAGAACTGTCTTTCCTAAACGGTCCCAGATTAGCAGTAAAAACATTTTTGATCTTGTTCATTCAGATGTATGGGGTCCGTGTCATGTGCCAAGTTTGTCTGGAAATAAATACTTTATTCTGTTTATTGATGATTTCTCTCGTGCCACCTAGTTGTTTATGTTGAAAATTCGGTCTCAAGTGCTATCTACAATAAAATTCTTTTTTACTGAAATAAAAACTCAATATTCTATGCCTATTAAAATTCTGAGAACCGATAATGCTTTGGAGTTTGTTCAGAAAGAAGTTGGATTGTTTTGTCGATATGTGGGTACTATTCATCAGACATTGTGTGCCTATACGCCTCAACAAAATGGAGTTGCAGAAAGAAAGAATACGCATTTACTTGAGGTTGCTAGAACTATAATGTTCATTCTAATGTACCTAGGCATTTTTGGCCAAAAGCTATCCTAACTACCTGTTTTCTGATTAATAGAATGTCGTCTTCTGTTATTGGCAACAAGATTCCTGTTCAGGTTCTACAGCCTAATGTAACTTTGTTTTCTGTACCTCCACGGATATTTGGCTCTACTTGCTTTGTGCGGTTACTTGGACCAAACTATGATAAATTATCTCCTAGAGCAGAAAAATGTATTTTCTTGGGTTATTCCTGTACTCAAAAAGGGTATCGGTGCTATAGTCCTACTGTGAAAAAATGGTTTACGAGCAGTGATGTGGTTTTCGTTGAGGATACACCTTTTTATTCTACTAAAGGAGATACCCTGGATTCTGATATAATCACAACACCATTGCCTGTCACAACTGATTGCACTTCTGATACTTCATCTGCTGAAACTACTACTCCTCCACTTATTGTGTATAAACGCAGGAACATGTCCCAACCTGCTCAAGACCCCCCCCCATACAGCACCAATCTTCTCCTCACGAAGGTCCTACTCCTGCTGAGATACATTCTGACTTAGATCTGCCTATTGCTCTCAGAAAAGGCACTCGTTCTTGTACTTCTCATAATATTGCTAATCATGTTTCTACTGCACACCTGAGTATTCATGCTAGTAACTTTGTGGCTGCTCTATCTGCTATTGATGTTCCCAAGACTGTCCATGATGCCTTACAAAGCTCAGCCTAGATGACTGCCATGTAAGAAGAGATGACTGCTCTTCCTGATAGAGGAACTTGGGCGTCGGTGGATCTACCTCCTGAGTGCAAACATGTTGGCTGCAGATGGGTCTATGTTGTAAAGTATCAACCTGATGGAACAGTGGAACGTCTGAAGGCACAGCTGGTTGCAAAAAGGTATACTCAAACTTATGGAATTGACTATTTTGAGACGTTTTCACCTGTTTCCAGACTTAACTCTGTCAGAGTTCTTTCTGTTGCTATTAACTTAGATTGGCCTCTTATTCAACTGGATGTTAAAACTGCCTTCCTGTATGGGGATCTTCAAGAATAGGTTTATATGGAGCAACCTCCTAGGTTTGTTGCTCAGGGGGAGTCACATAAAGTTTGTAGGTTAAAAAAATCTATTTATGGACTCAAACAGAGTCCTCGAGCATGGTTTGATAAGCTGAGTAAAATCCTGACTGCTTTTGGTTTTCTGAGGTCACATGTTGATCATTCAGTCTTTACAAAAAAGACTTCTTCTGGTATTGTCCTTCTGATTGTTTATGTTGATGATATTGTTCTATCTAGCAATGATTATTCTGAGATTCAGGCTACTAAAACACACTTGTGCAAACATTTTGCTACTAAAGATCTGGGAAGGCTAAGATACTTTCTGGGCATTGAGGTATCTAGGACTTCTAATGCTCTTGTTTTATCTCAGAGGAAGTATGTTCTTGATCTGTTATAGGAGACCGGGATGCTTGGTGCACGTCCTGCTGATACTCCTCTGGATCCTAATATTAATTGGGAAGATGATTCTTCTCCTATGTTTCCAAACAGTAAAAAATATAGGAGACTGATTGGTAAGATGATTTATCTGACTGTTACTAGAGCCGATATTTCTACTGTTGTTGGGCTTCTTAGCAGGTACCTGGATAAGCCTAGACAGTGTCACTGGGATGCTCTCTGTAATATTCTGAGATATCTTAAGACTTCACCTGGCAAAGGCCTCTACTATAGAAAGCATGGACACTGTTCTCTGGAAGGCTACTCTGATTCTGATTATGCTGGAAGTAAGATTGACAGAAAATCTACTTCAGGCTATTGTACTTATGTTGGAGGTAATCTGGTCGCTTGGAGAAGTAAAAAGCAAAATGTTGTTGCCAGATCTAGTGCTGAAGCTGAATACAGGGTGATGGCCCACACTGCTTGTGAGCTCCTACGGGTACAATCTCTTTTGAAAGACTTCGGGGTTGAGTCTTCTGCTACTATCCCTATGCACTGTGACAATAAAGTCGCTATCTTCATTGCTAATAATCTTGTATATCATGAGCGCACAAAGCATATTGAAGTCGATTGTCATTTCATTCGAGAGACTTTCGTATCTGGCAAGATCTGCACTCCATTCACTCGCTTAGAAGATCAAGTTGCTGATAAGTTTACAAAGCTATTGGCCAAGAAACATTTCAACTCGCTTGTGGACAAGTTGTGCATGATTGATATCTATGCTCCAACTTGAGGGAGAGTGTTAATATATGTCTTTACTTACTGTCCTGCTATTTTCCTTTTCTATTTGGACCTACATGTAATTGTTCCACTAGTATATATATCAGGGTACACACATTGTGTAACCCTACGCTTCCTCAATTTGTTTTGTCTCAATTATGTTTTCAGTTGCGCTTAGGAGCATGATTAGATTTTTGGGAAATCCAAGCCCATGACACTTCTATATAAAGGGATGGATGTCCATGGGAAGAGATATAACCAAGGAAGCACGGACACGTTTCTAGACTAAGACACTAACACAGACACAAACATTGGGACATGACAAATTTGCAAAATGTAGGACACAGACTCAACACTGGATGAGTGGAAATTTTTTTTTTTGATATATGCATATATGTAGGTGATGAACTGGAATTTATTTTGAAATTTATCCAGATTAATGTATCTATGTATGTATAATCTTTATGCATAAAGAGGTGTTTTCGTGAGTAGTAGAAACAATATGAAGTAGAAAACTAAATGTGTGGTTTTTGTATATGTAGTTAATTACAGAATACACATATGAGTTTGTATTACTCATTTAACCAATTTATTAAAATATAAATTGATTAATAGTATCTGATTCAACTTAGACTTTACATATTAGTTCTTTTCAACAGATTTGTTTGTAATTCTGATTAAATCTCAGCTCTGTGAAACATTTTTTTAGTAATAAGATGTTACAATATATGTTTTCTATATTCTGTTATTTATTTTGTTATTTGTTTATTCTGTATGGACCTCTCTGTAATTGTCACAGTGTTATATATATGAGGGTGCACACTTTGTGCAACCCTAGGCTCTCTGAAACCCTGATTATCTACATGGTACCAGAGCAGGTCCCGACCTAGGGCCTCTCTCTCCCTCCCTCCCTCTCCGGCGCCGCCCCCCCCCCCGCCCGCCGCCGGCAGGCCAGCAGCGGCCGCCGCCCGCCCAGGCGCAGCAGCCCGCCGCCGGCACAGGCCAGCAGCAGCGCCGCCGCCGGGGGCAGCAGCTCCAGGCGCCGCCGCCGCCGGCACAGGCCCGCAGCCGCCGGGGGCAGCAGCACCAGGCGCCGCCGCCGGCAGCAGAGGCGGTCTCCGCCGCCGCCGTCGGGGCAGGTCAGCCCGCCGGCTGGCTCCCTCCCTGGCCTAGCCTACCGTCTCCCGCCGGGTCCCGGTCCGTCTACTCTCCTGGCTTGGTGCTCCGCTAGTGCTTGAGCAACCGTTGGTGTTGTTCGCACAGCAGGTGCGCTGCCGGGTTGGTAGATCTGGCCTAGTTTCGTCTTCCGGGGGAGATCGGTACGTTGTTCGGCTAGAGCCTTCGTCGGTTCGTGTTTGTTTGTACCTGCCTGCCCGTGCAGGCTTCGGCCTCCGGGTCTTCTACTACACCTTGGTGTAGTCTGTATGTGAGAGGTCCCGTGTGATCTTCTACCTGCCTGTCCTGCCTGCCTGCTGTGCCTGCCTTCATGATGGCGTCCTCGACTGATGATCTGCGTCGTCAAGTTACTACGGTCAAACTTGACGGGCGCAACTACCAGCTGTGGGTCTGTTCCTTTGTGATTTATGCTAAATCACAAGGGAAATATTCCCATCTCATTCGAGCCGGTCCACCACAGCCTGCTGAAGATGCTGATTTGAAGGACGTCAAAGCCTATGATGATTGGGTCCGTGATGACTCAACAGTGATGACTTGGATTCTCAACAGCTCGGTTGAGAAGATTAGTGTGACTCTTCTCCGATTACCTACGGCGAAGAAGATGTGGGATGAACTTGCTGGCACCTTCTCTCACAGCCAGAATCCGAAGAAAGTGTTTGATATCAACAAGCAGCTTAGTCGTCTCACCTTCACTGGTACTGATATCGCAGATTACTTCTCTACGTTCACCGGGTTGTGGGGTGAACTGGAGACGTATCATCCCTTGTCCACGGATTTGGCGACTATGCGCAAACAGCGCGATGAGCTACAGCTGGTTCAGTTTTTGAGTGGCTTGCCTGACTCCTATACTGGAGTTGTGGATCAGATTCTGGCTGGTGATCCACTGCCTTCCCTTCGGAGTGCCTACCAGCGTCTTCTGCGTCTTTCCTCCCCGACACCAGATGTTGGGGAATCTACTGCCTTAGCTGCCTGGGGTGGTCGTGGCCGTGGTCGCGGTCGTGGTCGTGGCCGCTCTTCTGAGGGACGTCCTCCTCTTGGTGCGGGGCGTGGTCGTTCTACTACTGCTGGGCGTGGGGCCCCTCCTGCTACCACTGCTGCTGCGAGACCTTCGCCTGGATCCCGTTTGTGTTCTTACTGTGGTCGGACGAACCACATTGAAGAAAAATGCTGGGAGAAGTATGGGAAGCCTGAATGGGCAAACACTGTTACTGATTCTTCCACTGCTGCTTCTGAGGGTGCTACACATCCTCCTACTTTAGACACTGCGGACACTACTACTGCTGACTACATCCGGGCTGAAGTCGAACGTCTTCTTTTGGAGCGTGGTGGTTCCTCTTCTGACGCATCCACGAGTGGAGCTCATGCTGCTCATACCGGTTATGATACTGCTTTTTTGAGTTCACATTTGCCACCTTCATCTGGTAATAATAAATGGGTGATTGACTCTGGTGCATCCTCCCATATTTCTGGAAATCGGGCTTTGTTTAAGTTTATCTCTACACCTGCTCATAAATCTACAGTTATGGTTGCTGATGGATCTAGATCTTCTGTTTCTGGCATTGGGGACATTATTTCTCAGTCTTTTATCAAATCTGCCTTATATGTGCCTAACTTTCCTATGAATTTATTATCTGTGAGCAAACTTGTCAAGAATCTAAACTGTAGCCTGACATTCCGTCCTGGCTCTTGTATTTTTCAGGACCTTCTCACGAGGATGAAGATTGGTGGGGGGTATGAAGGTGCTGACGGTCTCTACTACTTGGACGAGATGCCAAAGTCTACTAAAGCTTCAGCTCTATCTGCATCAGTTTCTACTCTACAGTGGCATTACCGACTGGGACATCCTTCTTCTGACAAACTGCGCCATTTATTTCCTGATATGAGTAGCTGTAGTCTTCAGTGTGAGTCTTGTCAACTGGGTAAACAGACTAGATCGGTATATCCGCGGCGCAGTTCTATGAGCAGCAGGCATATTTTTGATATTGTCCATTCTGATGTGTGGGGACCATGTAATGTACCAAGTGTGTCTGGTTATAGATACTTTATTTTGTTCATTGATGATTTTTCACGGACTACTTGGCTTTTTCTGTTGAAAAGTAGATCCGAGGTACTATCCACAATAAAGTTCTTTTTTACTGAAATTAAAACTCAGTTTGGTGTGCCTATTAAAATTTTTAGAACTGATAATGCTTTGGAGTTTGTTCAAAAAGATGTGGACTGTTTTTGTAAAACTGTTGGAACTTTACATCAAACCTCTTGTGCCTATACACCACAACAGAATGGTGTTGCAGAAAGAAAGAATCGTCATTTATTAGAGGTGGCCCGCACTATTATGTTACATTCACATGTTCCTCGTTCTTATTGGCCAGAAGCGATTATGACTGCTTGTTTTCTTATTAATCGTATGCCCTCCTCGGTTATTGGTAACAAAATCCCATTCCAAGTTTTACATCCGGAGGCACCCCTGTTTTCTGTTCCTCCACGGATTTTTGGTTGCACGTGTTTTGTCCGTCTTCTTGGCCCGTCTTCTGATAAGCTCTCGCCTCGTGCAACTAAATGTATTTTCTTGGGGTATTCGAGGACTCAAAAAGGCTATCGCTGTTATAATCCTACTACGAGAAAGTGGTTGACCAGTAGTGATGTGGTGTTTTTTGAGGACACTCCTTTTTATTCATCTGCGGGGGAGAATTTGCAACCAGATATCATTGCACCACCATTGCCGATTCTGTCTGATTGTGTACCTGAGACTGTTGATACTGAGGTACCGGTTCGTCCCCAGCTTCGTGTTTATCAGCGCAGGAACAAGGCACCTTCTTCCCATGTACCCCCCCCAGCCGACCAATCTTCACCTCCAGAAGGTTCTGCTACTCCTGAGGTACAATCTGATTTACACATTCCTATTGCACTTCGCAAAGGAACTCGTTCCTGCACGTCTCATAGTATTGCTCATTTTGTATCTACTGACCACCTCACTGCTCAGGCGCGTGATTTTGTACATGCCTTATCTGCTATTACTGTTCCTAAGTCTATTCAGGATGCTCTGCGGAGTACAGCATGGACTTCTGCTATGCAGGATGAGATGACAGCTTTGACTGATAGAAACACTTGGGAGCTGGTGGATCCTCCTCCTCAGTGTAAGCCTGTTGGTTGTCGCTGGGTTTACACTGTCAAATATCAACCGGACGGTACTGTTGAACGGTTGAAAGCTAGATTGGTTGCCAAAGGATATACTCAGACCTACGGCATTGACTATTTTGAGACGTTTTCTCCTGTTGCTCGCTTGAATTCTGTTCGAATATTGTTATCTGTGGCTGTAAATTCTGACTGGCCTCTTCTACAGCTTGATGTGAAGAATGCTTTCTTATATGGTGATCTGCAGGAAGAGGTTTACATGGAGCAACCTCCTGGGTTTGTTGCTCAGGGGGAGTCTCATAAAGTTTGTCGGCTTAAAAAATCTATTTATGGGCTTAAGCAAAGTCCACGTGCCTGGTTCGATAAATTAAGCAGGATTCTTTCTGATTTTGGCTTTCTACGATCTCAAGTGGATCATTCTGTCTTCACAAAGAAAACGTCTGCAGGGATTATTATTCTGATTGTCTATGTAGATGATATCATTATTTCAGGCAGTGATTCTGCAGGTGTTCAGGCCACAAAAACTCATTTGGGTAAGCATTTTGCTACCAAAGACTTGGGCAGATTACGATACTTTCTGGGTATAGAGGTTTCCAGGAATTCTAGTGCTCTTGTATTGTCCCAGCGGAAATATGTACTTGATATCTTGCAGGAAACTGGTATGATGGGAGCAAGACCTTCAGATACTCCTATGGATCCCAATGTTGATTGGGACGATGATAATTCACCTATGTTTTCTGAGCCAAAGAAATACAGGAGACTTATTGGGAAATTGATTTATCTGACTGTTACTCGTCCTGATATTACTACTGCTGTGGGTCTTCTGAGCAGGTACTTAGACAAGCCCAGACAGTGTCATTGGGATGCTGTATGTCACATTCTGAGATACTTAAAAGGGGCTCCTGGCAAAGGTTTGCATTATAAGAAATCTGGACACTGTAAACTTGAAGGCTATTCTGATTCAGATTATGCGGGCAGCAGGATTGATAGGAAATCCACTTCTGGCTACTGTACCTATGTAGGGGGTAACTTGGTGACTTGGAGGAGCAAGAAACAAAATGTTGTAGCTCGCTCCAGTGCTGAAGCTGAATACAGGGCTATGGCCCATACTGCTTGTGAACTTCTCTGGGTGCGCTCTCTTTTGCATGAACTTGGGATTGAATCTTCTTATGCGATTCCGATGCACTGTGACAATCGAGCTGCTATTTTCATTGCCAATAATCCTGTTTATCATGAGCGCACCAAGCATATTGAGGTGGATTGCCATTTTATTCGAGAGTCTGTTCTGGCTGGGAAAATCTGCACTCCTTTCACGAGATCTGAAGATCAAGTTGCTGATGTCTTCACGAAACTTCTGGCTAAGAAGCATTTCTGCACACTGGTGGACAAGTTGGGCATGATTGATATCTATGCTCCAACTTGAGGGGGAGTGTTACAATATATGTTTTCTATATTCTGTTATTTATTTTGTTATTTGTTTATTCTGTATGGACCTCTCTGTAATTGTCACAGTGTTATATATATGAGGGTGCACACTTTGTGCAACCCTAGGCTCTCTGAAACCCTGATTATCTACATAAGACATAAACAATAGAAGTATGTTCAACATTTGCACTCTGAAATAGGCTAGATTGGAGCAGCAGCCACTGCAGTGATGTGTCCAAGAAGTATCTGGGCGGTGTGTCCAACTGTGTCTGGGGTGTAGAAAAAGACCAAAATGAACTGGACACATCCCAGCTGTGTCCAAAAAGTTTTGGGCTGTGTCCGGGAAGTGTCTGCATCCACGGACACGGGGGCTGTCTAGAAGTGTTTGTGCTTCCTAGGATATAACATTGTAAGATAATTTGTCTAAGAGGTCTTCCTTTTAGAGAGGTAAAAAACTCACCCAAAGGTATATTCGATACCCTTGCTAAGTCTTTAATATACCAACATTTTATGGCTTGCGACATATCCGATGGCTATTGGGAATATTTTTTTGTATTTCTGTTGCGTCCCCTCCCACCAAAATCCTATAGTAAGAACATGTTGCTCCTTGGTTCTTGTTGTTGTACCTTGATAGTTCCTTCTTCAATAGGAAAAGATTGAGAACTCTTATAATTCTTTTGAAAGTATGTGCTAATTATTACCTAGGTTCTTGCCTTCTTGGTTTATCAATTTCAAGAATTCCCTACTCTCTACCATTCTTCAAAAAAATAGTTCTAAACTCAATATTCGCTAGATCTACATAGATATAAGTAGATTAAGGTTAGATATGATTAATCCACACCGCATAAAACATGTAGATTATTTTTGTTCTATATGTTTCAATATAATATATAACATTTTATTTGACCATTTATACTCATCCCTCAGCATCAGATGAAGTTGGATTGTAATTATATCCATGTTGTCAGAGCGCTCACT